>CM031235.1:506150278-506553417 GCA_018340775.1 Taxus wallichiana var. yunnanensis
CTCTAGCTGATCTCCATTTTTATTTTGATTATCCTAATTAATTTCTTATCATTTGACTCAACAAGATCATTACCTTTAGAGAAATAGTTGTAAGAATTTTTAGATAGACACCATGTTTAAGATCCCAATAATAGATATTAAATCCCATGAAATAATTTTCATTATCATAAATTATTGTTTGAGGGAATCTAATCCTTATTACAATAACTTCCAAGAATTTTAATATAGTTAATTCATTTTCCTCTTTGAGTGTCATCATTTATCCACTTGGGTATGTAATTAGTTTTAGGACCCACTTATAAACATTGTTGGATGTGGGATTCACCATTATAATTAATCAAAGACCCCATTTACATAAGGGTTGGTATAATTATATAGGATTAATTAGAAGACATGTTATCCTCTTCTTACTAGTGAAAATGGCACATTACATATCATGACCCATATATCTGAGTCTATGATTAATGTGGGAAAAACAATACACGTTTTATGATATTCATATCTATATATCCACTATATATCTTGGAGAAAAGTTGCCATTGAATAAACCATCATGGAACTAAGTAATAAATTTATTTCATTGTTCTTATTTAACACATCTCAACAATATTCCATCTAGGCTCTTCCTAAAGAGGAATCTATCACCAAATTCATAGGGAATATATTATATCCTAAACTCGCATTCTCTTATTTTTTCCAAGCAAAAAGGATACTCATAAGTATATAGTAACATTTCCATGTTAGTTGTCCAACTAATATGATAAGGTATATAGATGTGAATCCAGATGCAAGAGGTTGAAATACCTCCAAAACACACATAAAAAGCTTTGAAAATAAAAAATAGGAGTTTTAAAATATATTTATTCTCATTCTAGAATCCACACTAATATTTTACATCAATACAATCCTCCTTTTATTTCACGTCTACTCTAAAAACCCTAAAATGTCAGAAAACACTAAAATGCCAAAAATTACCTTCTAGCAAAACAAATCAGATGGGCCCAGAAATTTTCCTACCAAATATGCCTTCATAAATTAAGGCTCACATGAAATTTTGAATTATTCTAACAAGTACAAAAAAGTTATTAAAGTTCTAAGACCTAGTCAAAAGTAAAAAAACATTCGGAGCCAATTTTATGCCACTAGATGAAGGAATCTGGCCCCAAAAATGTTCCAAAATGGCCACAAATTTGCAAGAAAAGTTGACCCCAACGTAGTACTAATGTATATCTATCACCTTGTAAAATTTCAAGATGATATAGTAGTCGGATCAAAAGTTATGGTCTCCACAAGTTATGCTCGACATCATATATCTACTCATGGTTGTTCTTCTCGCTCTTCCAAGACATAAGTAACATCTCTTGATAGCTACTAGTATCTATAGAAAATTTTTCACATATCCCTCTACCTATTATCATATTTGTATCCTTGATACTTACATCATATTTCATAATTATTTCTACCCATCCATCTCTCTTATCATTGATGTTAGCTCCCATGATGAAATAGCTAACACTAGAGTGAGAGACCACCACTTTGATATGGTTATTTTAAAGCATATGTTTGAAGTTTTTTAGGACTCTCATAATGGAAAAGACTTTATTTTCCATGTGACTATACCTCATATTATAATACTTAAGTGTTTGGCTTTAAAATGGAACCAATTGCTCCATACCTTCATGATTTAGATGAGTTAAGGTAACAACAACATTGTTTTTTTCTCCATATGCATATAAGATGAAGTATTTCTCATAATTTAAGTTAATGAGGGTAGGGGCCTAAGAAATGGATTCCTTAATCTTATTAAATCTCTATTTGATTGATTTATTTCATTTAAAGAAAACATATTTCTTAAACATTAGAGTGATGTGTTTAACTAATCCTATGAAAATACAAAATAAATTTCCACACAAAATTAATCTTGCCAAGGAAATATTGCATGAGTGCTTTATTATGTGCTAGAAAAGAAAGAAAAAGAATGGCTAAGATCATATCAAGATCAATAGATACAACCTTTGTTGATACTACGTGACATAATAGTTTTCCATGGGGTATAGGATACCCTTCTTTGGGTTTGGTGAGACTCCATACTCTTTACACCTCTAGAAAACTTGTTTTAGGTGTTGCATATGATCTTCTCCTTGTTTTGAGAACACCTTAATATTGTTAAGATGGATAAGGATAAAATTGTTAACCAAATCTTTCATAGTTATGTCCACATCCCTTCAAAAAATGGCTCTAGTAATGGGTAGACCAAATGACATCTTTCTATAATATAATTTCCCCATTTGGTTTTCAAAATTTTCTTGTACCAATATTCTTCCCTAAAAATTATTTCATTGTATCCGAATTATCCATCCAAAAGCAAGAACCTATCATCCCCTACAACTATTTGTAATATTTGGTCCATGGAGGGAAAATGATAGTGATATTTGAGGGTGGCTCTATTTAGGTCACTAAATTAAACACAAAGCCTAATTTCCCCATTTTTTACCTAACAAGAACTAATTTTTCCATCCTAGAAGAGTACTTGATAAGAAATATTATTTTCTCTTCTATGATCTTGGATATTTATTTTCTCATTATTCTATCAGCTTTAGAATTTATAAGTCTTTTGTGTTTCTTAACGGGCTTGATATTGGGGTCTAAGTGGAAAGTTGACCAATCTTTGGATTAAATCATTTTAAGTCCTCATAAATCCATGAAAATATATCCCTATAATTTTGACATGAGGATATATAATATTGTTATTCTCTTGTGTTCATACCCTTCCTATCATCATCTATTTATATTCTGTAATGAATACTTTCTAACAGTCCCCTTCCTTTGATGTCATTTTTTGTATCCCATTTAAACTAATCATCTCAGCTCAAAATGTCTTCAAGTGTGATCAGTCATCTAGGTAACTTATTTTTCTTCAACTAAATAATATGATCACCATAACCTTCTTGTAGCCTTTATTTGAGTTTTGATGACAAACTTTCCTCATTTTTATGAATTGTACTATCTATTCATCACTTCCAAAGGATTTCAAACTTACTTCACTGTCAGAATGGATTTTTTAACCACCATCTTAAAATTTTGTCCATTTCCCGAACGAGGTCCTTAGGTGGAGAAATTTTTTATCCTACAACTACCATTTTATCAAATTCACAATTTTCTCTTCTTGGCACCACTTCTAGGTTGATATCATAATAATTTTTCATTATATCCCAAACTTTATGTCTCAGAACTATTTATAATCTTATTCTTCGTAACATAATTACCTCTTACTTGATGGATAACTAATTCATTATCCCCAAAACCTACAATAATTTTATTTGTCTCTTATAATCAAATAATAGTTTATGATTCAATTCCTCATACTTTGAAATGTTTTTGTAAAATCCAAACTATAATATATGGTAAAAGGATATCTTACAAGATAAAGAAACAAAACCAAACCTACTCGAGCCCCATTATTTCCCCTTGAAGAATCAAATATAAATTTCTGTAAGCCTCCTACATTATCTTATTCCTTGTGTGACACAAGAGCTATAATTCACACCACTTTATCTATTTTATAAATCATTTTTACTCTTTTTACTAATTATTCATATGGGGATATTGTATAACTACTTAGATGGTTAATTGTTTATACATTAATATGTTTTTTCATCATATCAAAAAAATTATGCTAACATGTTTTGGACAAGGCAATCAGATACAATATATGTCACCGATATATTATATGGTAATGTTAATTTATTTTTATATGATGGTTTTTATGTTATGATTTGAGTTTCATATGGTTTTCACTTTAGATGCATCATGAATATTTTATCACAATGCATTATATTTCTTAGATAGATGGATGTAACATAATGCATTAAGCTAACTTTGACTTAGTATATTACTACACATATGTGTATTGTCACCTTATTTATTTTTAGTTTCAAGAAGATATGATTTTTGCATTGAGTATATAGGATTATAGGTTATGCCATAAGGATAACACATTTTTCAAATTTCACACCTCTAAGTTGTATACATGCCTCTTAAGTCAAACCCATCCTCACCTTATTGCATATACATTTTTATTATTTATTGTTGTAAATTAAGTTTGGTGTGTTCACCTTTTGCATTTTTGGTCCTAATTTATCCCTCTTGCATATCTTTTACCTTGTCAAATACATTTTTTTTTACCCTATTTGTATTAGTGATGTTTATTGCTTATTAGCATTTCATTATACTTTTTGTAATCGAGAAGTCTTTTTGTGCTAAATTTGATTAAGTAGGGATTTAAAACACTAAATCATGTACTTGGTGGGACCACCATGCCTCATAAAATCCCCATTCTTTCCCAAATATCATCTTTGGGATGAGTGAAAATTTCAGAACATGTTTTGAAAGTTAGGGGTCACTCTTACCTTAAAAAGAATCTCATTGTCCATACCTATGAGTAGAAGACATTTGTGTAAGCTCAAAAATAATTTCCCTCTCTTATCACCATCCTTCTTCATTTTTTTATTTTGTGGGGACTTGGGATTAGGGTGTATGAATTTGGAATATTTTAATCCTTAGAATATTTCGTTGCATTTATATTTAATGTTTTTTTAATATTGGTAAATAGTTTTTTGAAAGGGACTATACCCTTGTGTACAAAAAGGAGGCCTAAAAGCCTGAATAAGAGAGAGGAGCAGAGAAGTCGTATCAAAGCACAAAAAGTTACAAAAGAACACCGAGCCTAGAAACAAGAACACAAACGAGACTTAACAAAAAACAACGGCAACAAAACAGAAGCCTACAACAAGAAGCGGTAGTAAACCGGACTACTTCTTGGCCGCTTGATCAATACTCATCTTTACTTTTTCCAAGCATGATACATACCTCAAATGGTCATATGAGCAGCATCCGTCTTATCGAGCTCCTCTCTGGTTCTTTTACTCTCTTTCTCATTGCCCCAAAGAGTAATCGGGACACCGCTGAGATGCGAAACACTTCTTGCATGACCTTCGATGAATTCCTCTATGGCCCTGAATGCTGCAATATTATACTCATGCCTAGTCTTCGTTTTCCCAAGGCGGGAGTCTAGGGAGGTCAGTTTTTTGTATATTTCATCAAGCTGGCTATTGCCAATGCTCCCTTCTCCCTCAATGCTTTTTTTGCCTTTTTGCTTAGCAAGATTTTTTACCTCATCCTTCAGCAATTTAAGCTCAGCCTCTAAGGCCTCCAATCTTCTAGAAGGGTTATCCGTTGGTGCCGCCTGGGGACTGGCACTACTAATGTTCAGCAGATCACGAGCAATGTCATCCAAAGGTTCATCCCCCTCAGCAGTAGACTCAAGGTTGAGTCTCCTAGAAGCCCTGGTGACACGTTTAGAAGTAGAGACAGTGTGGGTGGCAGGGGCAGCAGCAGGAGGAAAAGAAGGAGAAGCATGAGCAGCTCCGCGGGGGCATCAAGACCGGAGGCGGGGCAAGCGAGCAGGGACAAGAGCAGGGAGACAGGATCGGTAGCAACGAGCCCAACAAAGCCAGGCCGGGAGAGGAAGGGAGACCGGGGAATTTGATAAGGCAGTGCTTGTGAATAAGCAGAATAAGCCCTTGGTGAAGGGGAACCGCCCGGGTATGCTTCTGGAACTCCAAAATGGAGCGCTCAAGAGAGTTTAACAGATAGTGGGGGAAGCAAACCAACCTACTCCTACGAAAGTGATTCAAAAAGACAAGGTGCTTGGCAGGACAAAGAACAAACCCGCTTTTCCAAGGATATGTAGCTAATCATCATGCGGGTGACTTCATCATACGGAGAAGGAATTGAATTAACAAGCAGACCCGCGGTGTTGAATATAAGCTTCTCCTCCTCCTCCACAAATCTTCTCTCTTCAGCCTCTTTGATAACCCTCTTGTTGAAGAAGCGGTATCCTTCCAAGCTGAGGCCAGTCGCTTCGGCTATGAGTTCACATTAATAAGAATCTTCGCCCTCCATACGATCATCCTCTCATTCCACTCCTTGGCAAAGCGAACAGAGATGCTTTGATCATGCCCTTGCACTCTCTCCACAAAGTTGGTGAATCCGCCAATACTAAGAATGTTCCAGAGCTCAGTGTTATCTTTCCAGTCAGGGTCTGCACACGGCTCAATCTGGCAGGGAGGCCCTCCCATCTTCACAAGGATGTGCTGGTTACAACAATTTTCAAAATACCTTTGGGCGTTGAGAGTGGTTCGTTTCTCACCGTTGCGGGTCGCATAAAAATGGGAACTGTAGCCGTTGGTCCTCCCACGAACGGTCAGGGATTGCCGATCCGAGTCTCGTGAAGTCGCGCGTGAAAACCCTTATCCTGTCAGCTTTCACCTTGTAGTTATCTTCGGTTTTCGCGGAGCTTGGCAACCGAATATCAACAGCTATTGTACTTCCCGCGTGCGCTGTTTTTAAATTTAGACAACTCCACTTGAAGTTCCTAAACAAAATCTTGCTATCATTTGGAGTAGATATCATATGCCACGCCAAATAAACTAAAACAGCACCTGTGGAAGAATTTATGGATTTCCTCCAAAGATTAAAGCATATCTTTAGAGATTGTTTGCGTGTGAAGGTCCGCATGTATGCTGTTGTGAAGCTGATTAGGGATACTATCATTATCCCAAATAGTGAAATTTAAATTAATGCCATAATTGGCCATTGCATCGGCCAGCTTGTTTCCTTCCCTGTAAGTATGTATGATTCTGATGCTGTTGAAGGTATGACTGATGCTTATGGACTCAGAGATAAAATCTTTGATATTCCAGCTAGGAGAAGAGGACTGATTAAGCAGATTAATAATATTAAGGGAGTCCCCTTCAACAATGAGGTTCTGGATATTTTGGGCCCGAGCAACTCTCAAACCCCAAAGAACAGATAAAGCTTCTGCAAAATGATTGGTTTGGATTCCCATTTTTCCAGCATATGCAACAATCAAATTACCTTTATGGTCCCGTATTGCTCCTCCTCCAAATTGGCTTGCCCAGGTTCCCCTTAGAGGCACCATCAAAGTTCAGCTTGAACCAATTGGATTCAGGGGGATGCCATTTGACCAAAGATCTATCCACACTATTCCCGGGGTTGCTCCAATATCCGATCTGCCAATTTGATAAGATGTGCTTTTCATTTTCAGGGTAACAATTGTTCTTAGGAGGTTTAAATCTGGCCATGTCCTCTTTGATGCCTTGGGAGATCTTGCCAGTAGTGAGTTTAAAATTCTGCTTCTTATTTCTAAAAACTATATTATTTCTATCCTTCCAGATCCTCCAAATTAAATGCGGGATGGCTAATTTCCAGATTCTTTTGATAGCACAATGTCTGAATGGTGGGTTCCATTGGTTCCACAGCTGAGTAAGATCCTCCGGCATCACCCAGAGAGCTTCAAATTTGGAAAGGACAAAGTTCCAAACTCTAAAGGCATAATCACAAAGGTATGAACAGATGTCTAATGTCTTCATAGCTATTCCTACAAAGGTGGCACCAATTGGGAATGATAAATCCTCTTTTCATCAAATTGTCAGTGGTGAGAATTTTACCTCTGATGGCCAGCCAAAGAAAAAAATTTATTTTGGGGTTAACTCGAGCATCCGGATCAAGTTCCAGCTTAAAGTCTCGATTGGTTATCAGGAAAAGACCGGTATAGCAGTTTGACCGAGTATTTACCCTCGTGTGAATTGCTCCAGATCAGCTCATCCTTGGAATCCAGCTGACACAAAGGGAAGAGATCCAAAAGGTCTTGGAGGGAGGAAATAGTCTGTTTCAGTTCAATACTCTCCATAGTAAGTCTTTTCCAATTCTTGTTGGTGCCATTTCCATCAATGTAGTCCTTGACTTTAGTTCCATATTTTCTTATAAGACTGTCCTTAGCAGTCCCAAATCTCTCCAAGAGATTATCATTGGACCAGTTATCCTCCCAGAAGTTAATGTCGCTGCCATCCCCAATTTTCCATTTGCTTCCCTTCTTAATGAAGTTTCTACTCTTAACCAGATTATTCCAAAAAATGGAACCATTGGGGAGTTGCTCATCATGCAGATAGGAGTAAACAGCTTGCTGATTCAAGTATTTTGTTTTAATGACATCAATCCAGGGTTGTTTCTCAGAAAGCAATCTCCAGCCCATCTTAGCAATGAGTGCCTCATTCATTTTCTCAATATTTTTTATTCCCAGCCCTCCCCTAGATTTAGGGGTGCAGACTTTATCCCAGGCCACAAGGTGAAATCTGAACTTTTCTTCCATGCCTTGCCATAAAAATTTTTTCCGAATCCTTGCATTTATATTTAATGTTATGTAGAAATGGATCCCTTGATTTTGATAATTTATTAAGTTGACAGTGTGAAACATGTCACCTTCCAATGGGTCTTATTATTTAGAGTTTTTCTCTTATTTATATTTCCAAGTTGAGAGAGCTACAGATATTTTGGTTAATTTTTTTGTCTTGGAAAAAAATTGAGTGGAGAATTTACGTTTTGGAGCTTCAAATCTTGTTGGGGTATTATTAAATTATGTGATAGGCCTCACACATCTTATTTCATGAAATATTATGTGAACGGATATATTAGTATTGTATTAATGGGTTTAAATTCTTTTTATGGGTTATGCGTGTTGTATTGTTATTGTTATCTCCTCTTTTTTGGTTTTTCCTCCATCCACTCCTCATTTAGAATGGGTTTGGGAGATGGTGGGGGAAGAGTGAGGGAACCCTGTTATTATCCCACATGGCTTGATGGGAAATACATGAAGGTGATCACATTTATAATCCCTTCCTATATTGGAGGTAGGAGTGCATTTTCATATGGTGTGAAATATACTCTTATCCTTACCAAGGAATAATTCAAGGCTTGCAAAGTCTTGGCAAAGAGTAAATTAGATGAATAGGAATGTTGGAGGCTTTTGGAGTATGGATTTAGAATGTTTATCGAAGATATAATTTACAAACTATAGCTTGAATTTTTTTGGTCTTGGGCCCCTCCTCCTCTTGCCTTATTTGTGGTTTTGGGACTTGATTGTTTCTCCCTTTTTGGTTGGTAATGGATCCTTTCATTCATGGATTGTTTATTTATTTATCAGTTTAGTTTAATTTTCCTTTTCCTCTTGTTAATTTTGGAGGCATCCTCTATCTCTCTCACATAGGATTTGAGAGAGGATATAATTCCTTCTTCTTGGGATAAATACATGTAATTATTCCTAAAGGTTGTGTGAAAACAAGTCCCCTTATTGTGGTGCTAGGCACTTGCATACTTGGAGTTTGGAGTGGATTTTAGAGATTGATCTAGGAGTGTTTTATTTATCGAAGGAAAGGAATGTTCAATAATTAATTTTTCATGTTGTTCCCATGTCATGGGAGGTTTGTAAAATTGTATTGTTATGTCAATAGTGTGTTTTAATCTTCTCAATGAAGGAAAACTTAACTAGAGTTATTATTGTTGGAAATCTTATTGGAACAATGTGTAAAACCCGTATATTGT
Source organism: Taxus wallichiana var. yunnanensis (assembly GCA_018340775.1). NCBI lineage: Eukaryota > Viridiplantae > Streptophyta > Pinopsida > Cupressales > Taxaceae > Taxus > Taxus wallichiana. Next base: position 506,159,741 of record CM031235.1, read on the forward strand.
GAGGAGAGAAATGACATCGATGTTATTTAAGAGTTGTATTGGAATATATTTTATAATTTTTTTTTAAGCTCCTTGTAAAAATTACCTCTTGAACAGAGAGAAAAGAGTTGAAATGGAGCAATAGAAAACACTCTCTTTCATTATCCCTTCTTAAAGGAATTATAATATAATTTAGAATTATATGATATTATTGGTATGTAAATAAGTTTGTTGAATTTATTTAAGAGAACTAATAGATCTTGTAAATAATTTCATTTAGTTATGGAGTAATAAAACTCGTAAGAATTCATATTAGAAGTTAATAAATAGTTTAAATATTGTAATGTTTTCAAAGAAGTTGTGATGTAAATTTCAATACCTATGCTTCGGATTATAATATTCTTGTCATCAAAGGAAAATATCTACCATTTATTAATTTTAGAGGTTCTAATTTACATATCCTAAAATTTTGAGAAAAATGATTATACAATATTATGATAAAATAGAGTTGTAATAGTATAAAGTGTTCGCTAATTTCATAATTACTCTCTATGAATGAAATAAAATGATTTAATAATTTTTTTATAGAACTCCCATAACCATATTAGGAATGGTGAATATGGTTTTAATATATGGTTATATCTATTACCTTGTTCTCTTATAATGCAAATGATATATTTAAATGTAAAACTTGAGTGTTGAAATATAGAATTATGCGAAAAATGTTAGTATCTCTTATAGGAAGATATATAAGATTAGTTGTAATTTGTAAGGATTCTAAACCATGCTAGGATATTGAAATAATCCTTATGGATTTTATTTCATAGTAGACTAAAACAGAATAGATAATATATATATATATATATATACACACACATACATATATATACATACATACATACATACATATATACATACATACATACATACATACACACACACACACACACATACATACATACATGTATATAAACCTCACACTAAAAAAACATGATAAAACTTCAGATGACTTTTATATATACTTGAAGAAGATTATATACGTGTGATGTTTCATATTATACAATATCAACTAATCATTTAATTATGTTGGATAAATATATTTATTTAAAAATAATTATATTTTATTTGTTGCAAAAGAAATTAAAATTGTTAACAGAAATGAGATTCCAAATATTTTCAAGAAAAAAATAGAAAAGCTATGGGTCATAGCACTGTCATGATCCCAATCCTCTTTCTCAAGTTTTCACCTTAGGGTTTTTCCCTACCATTGTTTTAGCACACCATCTCTCTAAACATTTTCCTAAACATGAATCCCTATTATACTTGGGCATGGTCATACTATATCCCATTATCTACATGTAATATTATGTCCAATAATGTATTAAACATGGGTTATATATGTTGATATGCTCCTATATATATTCATGCAACTAAGGTATTGTGTCCACTCATCTTTAGGATTCACTAAAAAATATATAGCTCTTTCTAATGCATGATCATACATTGAAACAAATTTTGGGAACTTATAAATTATAGAAGAATAATTTATAGAACTAAATGAATATGAAAGAAATCCTTTCCATTCATCCAAAATGTAGGTTGTGGGTAGAAAAAAAAGAATTAACAAAAAGAGAAATGGAGAATTAAGAAATCAATTTCACCTCTTTCTCCATGGTAGCTCTTTTGTAAAATTTCAAACAAAAAAATATTCTCTTAGCATCTGTGGATGAGATATTTCAAACCTAAAAAACCAAATAAAAGAGAAAATAAAATTATGAGAGTTAAAATGAGAACAAGAGAAGAAGATAAGAGTTCATAAGATGAGATAATAGGGATTTTAGGAATCCCTAAAATCAAGGGTGTAGACTATTATGATCCTATGGATCTCATTCAACCTATATTATGTCATTTTAATTTATGGTAGACTTGGAATGGTCGTGTATTTTCAAGTTAAAATTTAGAATAATAAATTTATTTTCAAATTAACTTTAGTTGAATTATGGTATAAATCAGCATGGGTCTATTTGATCGAAACCCGTGCTAAATTTAACAAACTCATCTCTTATTTTTTTATCCAAGTTACTTGTATCGTTAGAATAAAATTCATGATAGGAGGAGTTTTACTTTAATTTTTCTCAAGTAAACATTATAAACCTAATAACATACCTTTATACAATTAGACAATGGTGGATTTTTTTTAAAATACCTCTTTTGGTGCAAATATTTTCTTGGTTTAGTTTTCTCCCAAGAGACTAAATTTAAAAGTATGGGTCAACAATGAAATTTTAACTTTCACCCTATTCAATAGGCCTCCTAATAGAGGAAAAATGGATTAAACGTAACTAACATGTAATTAGCGCAACTACACCTTGACGTTTATTATAAGCCTTGGATAATTTAATTATCACGAGATAGTAAAAAAACACAATAACGGTGTGGTTGTTTAAATATAGTCTCAAGATACATAAATATAACTATGACTATCTAGCTATATCCTTAGTCAATTTTATTAAATCAAAAGGAGGACTAAACTATAGAAATTTTGGTGATACTAGCACCTTTGGTGTAGGAGTGGGAGTTAAAAATTAAGTGACAATAATGGAAATATTAATGTTGTGATTTATGAGAGCATCCCTATTTGGTGTATTTATCGTATGTGATAGAATTTACTCTCGATACATCTCTATCATGCTTTTGATTTGAATTGGGAGGTCAAATTTATTATAGGAATACTATTTACAAGAAAAAGTTTTCATTGTTAATTGGATTAAAGATATATACTATCATTGGACTAATCTTAAAAATATATTTTAATGTTAAACTTAAAATAATGTTATAAATTTGTATTGTCCTTTGATGGTTATTTGGGTAGAAAAATTATGGGAAAGACATTTGGCATCGATCTTGGATTCAACACTCGGTATAATGGGAATGATTAAGTAATACATTAATAAGTTTGTATTGGTTTATTTTACCTTTCCATGAAAATGTATCTTTTAAAATTATTCACTTCCTTCCCATGTTGACCAAATTGCACAATGAGGAAGTTGACACCGTACCACCAAAATGGCTATGTCGAAAGTGTATAGTACTCACAAGATGTGTTATGAGACTAATTATAAACTTACATGACTAGGTTTGTTAATAGATACATCTGTGGTGATTGGAATACAAGTGTCCTTTGAATTTATCTTTTTAAAAGCACATTACAAAATTTAGGAAAAGTATTTCAAAAATAGTGTGCAAAATGCATCATCCAGTCATTTAGAAGAGATTGATTAGGTTATTCATGTTATCTAGTGACATGGGATGCAACAATAATCATTAAAAAAATTAATGTGTCTTTTGATCATTTCATTGAGCGTGTTTTGATCCCATTTGATCATTTTTGTTATTTGGGACATAGGCTGATTCATTTTTTGGACCCATGGTTTAGGTATCTGTGGTATGAAATTGAAATCTACCACTACAAACCTCTAGTATTTCACCATGTAAATTGATTTCAACCATTTATTTTGATAAAAATGTTGTGGGAGATATTCTTTTAGTGTGTTTGGTATTCCTCTAGTCATTTTGTACCAAGGATGAACTCGCCCAATAACAATAATCAACCTAGGAAAGGAGGTTACATTCCAAGCCCTATTTATCATAAATATATTTTTTCAATTACATTGGATTATGTGTGTGTGTGAGAGAGAGAGAGAGAGAGTGTGTGTGTGTTCGTGCATGCATACATGCTGTATGTGTGTGTTCGTGTGTGCGTGCGTGCGTGTGAACATGAGTGCATTTGTGTGTGTGTGTGTGTTATATAGAAGTTGGTATAATAAATTTTAAAGTTATGGATTCTTTTTCCAAAATGTATTTTGTATCCACTTTAGCTAAAAGTGTTGGAATGCAATAGAAATTTTAATAACCCACTCTAGAGTGGTGCTTCAATTTAATATCTACTCGCTAATTTTAGGTTATTAACATATCATTGGAATCTTTGTATAATGATTAATTGGTTATATGTGTTTTTTTTTTCTATTTGGGTATTTGGTAATTATTTTTCCAATCCTTTTTGTAGTTATTTGGTCTAGATCGTGCAATGGGAGAATTGGGTCTTATTGAACCATTTGACATTTCATGATATTCTTGGAGTCAAAAACATTTATAATGTTTTCAAAATTTTATATTGCACATGTTATTTGTTGAATTATGTGAGCCAGACATTTAATTAGGTAATAGGAAACATTTGTGGGTGTTAATTGTTTTGGTTTGGTTTCGTCCATTGAGATATTTTAAGGAGTCTTAATTTTGGTATTGGGAATAATTGGTAATTTGATAAGAGAGTGCAAAATTTTTGAAAAAATATGGGGAAAACCTTAGCATTCGAGTTAGTCTAGTATTCCTCTCTTATTGGAGTTGTTATCTTTTGAACACTCACTTGCAATGTTAAAATCATCTCTTTTAAACCTAGTCAAACCCATTTGGAATGGGGTGAAATATATAAATTTACTCTATAGTAGTGCAATCGAATAATGGAAAATGGTTTTCCACATGTCTTAAAAGTGTAATCTGTGTGTGTGTGTGTGTGTGTGTGTGTGTGTGTGTGTTATATAGAAGTTGATATAATAAATTTTAAAGTTATGGATTCTTTTTTTAAAAATGCATTTTGTATCCACTTTAGCTAAAATTGTTGGAATGCAATAGAAATTTTCAATAACCCACCCTAGAGTGGTGCTTGAGTTTAATATCTACTCGCCAATTTTAGGTTATTAACCTATCATTGGAATCTTTGTATAATGATTAATTGGTTAGATGTGTTTTTTTTTCTATTTGGGTATTTGGTAATTGTTTTTCCAATCCTTTTGATAAAAATGTTGTGGGAGATATTCTTTTAGTGTGTTTGGTATTCCTCTAGTCATTTTGTACCAAGGATGAACCGCCCAATAACAATAATCAACCCAGAAAGGAGGTTACGGTCCAAGCCCTATTTATCATAAATATATTTTTTTCAATTACATTGGATTATGTGTGTGTGTGTGTGTGTGTGTGTGTGTGTGTGTGTGTGTGTGTGTGTGTGTGTGCATGCATGAGTGCATGCATGCTTGCGTGTGTGCGTGCGTGCATGGTGCGTGGTGCATGCGCGCGCACGTGTGTGTGTTTTATATAGAAGTTGGTATAATAAATTTTAAAGTTATGGATTCTTTTTTCAAAATGCATTTTGTATCCACTTTAGCTAAAATTGTTGGAATGCAATAGAAATTTTAATAACCCACTCTAGAGTGGTGCTTCAATTTAATATCTACTCGCTAATTTTAGGTTATTAACATATCATTGGAATCTTTGTATAATGATTAATTGGTTATATGTGTTTTTTTTTCTATTTGGGTATTTGGTAATTATTTTTCCAATCCTTTTTGTAGTTATTTGGTCTAGATCGTGCAATGGGAGAATTGGGTCTTATTGAACCATTTGACATTTCATGATATTCTTGGAGTCAAAAACATTTATAATGTTTTCAAAATTTTATATTGCACATGTTATTTGTTGAATTATGTGAGCCGGGCGAATTAGGTAATAGGAAACATTTGTGGGTGTTGATTGTTTTGGTTTGGTTTCGTCCATTGAGATATTTTAAGGAGTCTTAATTTTGGTATTGGGAATAATTGGTAATTTGATAAGAGAGTGCAAAATTTTTGAAAAAATATGAGGGGAAAACCTTAGCATTTAGTTAGTCTAGTATTCATCTCTTATTTGAGTTGTTATCTTTTGAACACTCACTTGCAATGTTAAAATAATTTCTTTTAAACCTAGTCAAACCCATTTGGAATGGGGGTGAAATATATAAATTTAATCTATAATAGTGCAATCGAATAATGGAAAATGGTTTTCCACATGTCTTAAAAGTGTAATATGTGTGTGTGTGTGTTATATAAAAGTTGATATAATAAATTTTAAAGTTATGGATTCTTTTTTTAAAAATGCATTTTGTATCCACTTTATCTAAAATTGTTGGAATGCAATAGAAATTTTTAATAACCCACCTTAGAGTGGTGCTTCGAGTTTAATATCTACTTACCAATTTTAGATTATTAACATATCATTGGAATCTTTGTATAATGATTAATTGGTTAGATGTGTTTTTTTTTCTATTTGGGTATTTGGTAATTGTTTTTCCAATCCTTTTGATAAAAATGTTGTGGGAGATATTCTTTTAGTGTGTTTGGTATTCCTCTAGTCATTTTGTTCCAAGGATGAACTGGACCAATAACAATAATCAACCCAGGGAAAGGAGGTTACAGTCCAAGCCCTATTTATCATAAATATATTTTTTCAATTACATTAGATTATGTGTGTGTGAGAGAGAGAGAGAGAGAGTGTGTGTGTGTGTGTGTGCGCGCGCGCGCATGCATGCTGCATGCGTGCGTGCTTGCATGCATGCATGCACGTGTGTGTGTGTGTGTGTGTGTGTGTGTGTGTGTGTGTGTGTGTGTGTGTGTGTGTGTGTGTGTGTGTGTGTGTGTGTGTGTGTGTGTGTGTGTGTGTGTGTGTGTGTGTGTGTGTGTGTGTGTGTGTGTTATAGAAGTTAGTATAATAAATTTTAAAGTTATGGATTCTTTTTTCAAAATGAATTTTGTATCCACTTTAGCTAAAATTGTTTGAATGCAATAGGAGTTTTTAATAACCCACCCTAGAGTGGTGCTTCGAGTTTAATATCTACTCACCAATTTTATGTTATTAACATATTATTGGAATGTTTGTATAATGATTAATTGGTTAGATGTGTTTTTTTGTATTTGGGTATTTGGTAATTGTTTTTCCAATCCTTTTTGTAGTTATTTGGTCTAGATCGTGCAATGGGAGAATTGGGTCTTATTGAACCATTTGACATTTCATGATATTCTTGGAGTCAAAAACATTTATAATGTTTTCAAAATTTTATATTACACATGTTATTTGTTGAATTATGTGAGCCGGATGAATCGGGTAATAGAAAACATTTGTGGGTGTTAATTGTTTTGGTTTGGTTTCGTCTTATTGAGATATTGTAAGGAGTCTTAATTTTGGTATTGGGAATAATTGGTAATTTGATAAGAGAGTGCAGAATTTTGAAAAAATATGAGGGGAAAACCTTAGCATTCAGTTAGTCTAGTATTCCTCTCTTATTTGAGTTGTTATCTTTTGAACACTCACTTGCAATGTTAAAATCATCTCTTTTAAACCTAGTCAAACCCATTTGGAATGGGGGTGAAATATATAAATTTACTCTATAGTAGTGCAATCGAATAATGGAAAATGGTTTTCCATGTGTCTTAAAAGTGTAATATTATGAATTAGAATACTTTTTACTATTTGAGAATGTGTAACCTAGCCCTATTTTATAACTTTCTTTATAAGAAACTTTGGAAAAAAGACCGATAAACCTTGTAATTTCCTTTCTAAATTGTATGTATAAAATAATTATACTTGATTGAAAATTTTCTCTTAAAATCCCTCTAACTTTTATTTAATTAATAAATTATATAGAAGAAAGAACTTTTGTATCCCCTTATACAATGATTTTATATAAGGCTTTATTTCATAACTATTTTATGCTTCTTGGCAATTGAGAATCCCATGATCTATATAGGAAGAAATTTTTTTTTCCACACTAAAGTTTAGTCAAGACCCTCAATATATCACTTGGAGAATTTGTAGTTAATGATTCTAGTCCTTTAGAAACCTTATTAGGCCTGGAAATTCTAGTTATGTATAGTGGTATCTAATAAGATTTTTCAAGTGTGATAATGCAATGTAATTTTTTTGAACTTTATTTCCTTAGAAGGTACACTTGTGATATTAATCCTTCATGAATTGGTAAGAACACTATTATAGATTCATGTTTTTGGTACTTAAATCTTATTGTGGAAATCATGGAATTGTTATCTCACTCTTACTATATCTCTTTTAAAGAAAAATAAGGTTTTTGTTAAAATAACAATAATTATATCATCCTCTCTCTCCCTCGTTAGATGAAAAATAACTTAATTTTGGTCACTCAATTGGTGGGGTGAAATTTTATGCCAACATTGGCATCGACCCATGAAATATCAAGTTAATAAGATGATAAGAATGATGAATACAATTATAGAATACCCATGATAAATATATCTATAAGTGCATATATAACTTGTGTCCTATAACTACAAGTAAAATTTGGACAACAATATGTAATTGGGAACATGTATAATATAAATACGAGAAACCTTTGTTATAAAAAAATGTTATTGGTTATACCCATAAAAATATATATTAAAAATATTGTAACATATCAAATCCTTTGAAATGAATGATTTTCATTATTCTTGATTATGTCATGTTTTTCTAATCTCTATTTCACATCCATATTTGGTCATATGAAGTTGAATTGGGAATTTTATTATCTTTCCATGATATAAAAAGAAAAATTAATTTCAATAATATGAGGTTTCATTGTCTCAAAATTTGTATATTCCTTTGGTTACATGACTCTTGGGATACTCTTGTCTCATATTTCAATCACCTTGGAAAGACCACATTAACTTGTTATTAGATAATTTTTTAACCCTTCATTGTGAAAATGAAGAGTGGTGATTATATAACCATCCCACCTATTCTAGGCAATGAAATAATTTGAAATAAGTGTATCCACTAGCCAAATAATTTGAACTTGGAGTTACTTTAATAAATATGTGTTTTTGGAGTCCACTTGAAAATGTGGCCCCATTACTCTTACCACTCAACAAGGTGGTAACATTTGACTTTCCTTAGTTAAAAATGGACTCATACCTCTAGTTTAAGAAAATAAAAAATTAATTGACCTTTTGGAGTTAATGGGTCATTAGTGGCCTAGGAAATAGTCGAGTTAAAATAAAATATGCTAAGGAAATTGATAATACTTTTGAATCTACTCTTCCATCTAGATATAAATTTTATAGTTGTCCTCTTGAACTCTAGGGAAGTTGTGACAAGATAATTGGTTTCAATTTTTTCAAGAAATAATTTGGTGATTTACCTAGGAACTTGATAAGTTTTGAAACCTCCTTTTTGGATAATTTTTACACCTACCTCATTCATGTTTTATCCTTGACTATAATGATAAAGGAACTATAATATTAGTAAAATTATTTCAAGCCTCATTGAGTTTAAATAAATTAGTTGTTTTTTGTTTCATCAAGTGATAGTGGCTTTTTTGGGATGTGGTAATGCAAAAATTGGGTTGATACGGTGGAAACTTTGATATAATTTTAAACAATGTAAAATTTATCTAAAATTAAACCAGTCTCCTAAATCAATATTAATCGGTGTGTTATATGACACTTGAGCACAATTTTGAATCTATGAAACCCCAAGGTGAAACTAGAAATGTAATCTTAACTTTATGGTTGTCTAGATATTGCTTAAATAATGAGTAATTTCATTGTGTGATTGCATTTTTTTCAAATGAAGTCATAATCTTTTATTATGCTTATTTTCATGTGACCCTTCATCCTTGACCCCTAAAAGAGTAGTGCAAGTACTAGGATAAGTGGAAGGTCTTGTGAATATTTTTTCCACTTTTTAACTTAATTGTGAGCTAGGGAATGAATCCTCTCATAAATTTGGAAATTTCTCTATATTCACGTATGGTTTTTGTGATATTCATGGGTGGTTTTGTCCACATCACATGTGGATAACATGATAATTTTTGTAAAGAATTTTTATTGTTTTTGTTGGCTCAAACAAAAAAAGTTTCCTTAAAAGTGGAATTTATGTTATACATCCACTTATGTGGAACCTTGTAGAGGATTTAGGTGATGATGTTAATGAGCATCTTGGAAGTTACAATTTTTTTATTAATATTCTCTTAATGTGAGATACACTTAATGTTAAACTAATCTATATTATGTGGGAGATGTTTGTTGAGACTAACAACTACATCGTATGACGTGATACCTTTGAGAGGTCATTATTCTTACCCCTTCCTATGACTTCCATGAATAAGTATATTTCTAGAAGAGAGGGATGCAGTATTGACTAGTTTTTCCATTCTCTACATCATGTTAACTCTTTGTACTCATTATTTTATTTCATATGGATATATTGGATAATTTTCTAGATGGATTATTGTTTAGACATTACTATTTTTTGTCATCATATCAGCTATATTATGCTAACTTGTTTTGTAAAGGGAATTTTATGCAAAATATGTCACCAATATATTAAATGTTCATGTTACTTTATTTTTATATGATGGTATCAGTGTTATGAGTTGTGTTTCATATGTTTTTCATTTTGGATGTATCATGGATGTTCTATTGTAATGCATTATATTATTGTGGATGTAACATAATGCATTTAGTTGAATTTTACTTGGTGTATTACTATGGATATGTGTATTTTCACCTTATTTAGTTTTAGTTTCAAGAATATATGAGGTTTATCTTAAGTGTGTAGGTTTATAGGCTATACCATAAAGATAACATAGGTTTAAGATTTTGGATAATGTTAAAGGGTAACAACATATAACAATGGAGCACGAAGAAGGATTTTTGAAACTGTTTGGGAGGAAAAGTGATGAAAGGCAAATCCCACCTGACCGGAGGAACGGGATGCAATGCGAGAGGAAGGAGAAATAAAAGTTTCAGTTATTAGTGAAAGGAATATAGTTTCAAAACCCAAAGAAACTTGGTCTAATGTAGTAAAAATGATGATTCATCTCTGAAAAAACAAAAGGTTTTTTCTTCAAGCGACCAAGGAAATCTCTGGTTACATTCTACATCAGAAAACTTGAATAAGGCTTTAGTTGGGAAGTTGATGGGAGGGAGGCCTAATATTGACACAGTTAGAAGATGGACCAAACTGAAGTGGTCCCCTAAAGGGCATCTAGAGGTATGTGCTCTTTCGAATGGTTTTTTCCTTTTTCATTTTAACCTTCAAGAAGATATGCAAAAGGCTTTGGAAGAAGGTCCCTGGTTTTGGGGAAAGTCAGGTTGGTATTTACGGAAATGGGAACCCTCTTTCAATCTGGAAAAAGAAAATCTAAACCAATTCCCAGTTTGGATCCACCTTCCAAACCTCCCTCTGGAATTCTGGCATGAGGATATTGTGAAAGGTATAGCTAATACGCTAGTACCTTTGTTATTATTGATAATGCCACCAAAAAATGTCCCGCCTTATTTGTGCCTGTTTTTACATCTACACTATTGCGGATAGAGAAATCCCAAGTAGTATTAAACTCAAATCTAAACTTGGGATATGGGATCAAAGGATTGAAATGGAAAGATCTCCAGCTAAATGCTCTAAATGCAATGGATGGGGCCACTCCTCTCAGAGTTGTAAGTTTAAAGTTTCTAAAGTGTTTATCCCAGTCACCACTAAGGAGGGTAATGAGGAAAAGGGGAAAGGCATTATGCAAAGTGCGGAGGATCACGGAAATATTTTTCCAAATCCATGCCAAGTTTTCTCTCCTCTTCGCATAAAGGAAAAGACGGTGGAAGAAAGCCCTAGTTCAAAAGTAGCAAAGGAAAAGGACGAGGATGGTTTCACTCTGGTAACCAACAGAAGGAAATCTAAATTTTTGTCAAAGTTAGAATCTAAGGTAAAAGAAAAAGAGGAGGAAAATTTGATGGATCTTATGAAAGGCAGGAAGATTGACATTGGTAATTTTAACTTGAAAGAAGGGATTTGCAACGAATCTATCAAGAATGATCTAATCTCAAAGAATAAGAGCACGAAATGGTTGAGCACAAAACAAATTTAGATAATTCCAAGGACCGAGCAGGGATCTAAATTTCATCAAAGGGATGGAGGTTTTTCCCTCTATTGAGGATCTCTTGACCCCAATCAAGGAGCCTGAGGATAAGAAAGAAGGCCCTAGTTCTGGATTAAAAAACCCCTCTGGGAAAAATTAATATCCAAAAAGAAAATAGATCCAAAAGGAAAAAGGGGGACTCTTCATGTTCAGCACCTCTCCTGGAGGAAGAGAACCCTATTAATGTGGAAGCTATAAATAGCAAACAGGGTAGACCGAATAAATTGGAATCAAGGAAAAAAATAACCCAAAAGGAGATAGATTCGGGAAATAGTTGTGCTTGGACCAAAAGGTCTTTAGGGAAAATAAACCCAACCTAAGAAAATGAATTGCATATCTTGGAATGGGAGAGGACTGAATAGTCTTGTGAAGTGGAGAATCCTGAAGGATATGATTGAAAGACAGAAAACTGATTTGCTTGTTGTGCAGGAAACTAAAATGAAAGAATAATCCTTCCTATCCTCGTGTAAATTATGTTGGAAGAATTCTAAATCCTTTCTTTGTGAGCTCAAAAGGAGCATCCAGAGGTTTAGCTATGGTTTGTAACCTGAATAATTTTGAGGGTTCTTTTGGTTAAGAGAGATAACCATATAGCTATGATGATGAAAGTTCTTGAAAATAGAAGTATATGGGTTTTTTCAAATATTTATGCTCCTACCCATCACAAAGAAAGGAAACAACTTTGGCACCATCTCCTTTCTTTCAATTACTCTATCAAAGGTTCTAGTTGGATTGTTATGGGGGACTTCAATACCCCAAGGACTCCTAGGGGAAAAAAAAGGAGGTTCTAAGGAGTTCTTTGTTGGCATGGAGGATTTTAACATGTTCATATCTTCTTCCCAACTCCATGACATAGATCTAAAAGGTAGCAGCTTTACTTGGTCAAATAGAAGATCTGCTCTCAACATATTCAAGTCAGATTGGATAGGGCTATGGTTTCAGAGGAATGGTTAAACCAAGACTTATCCCTTTTTTCACTTCCTTGGATTGGATCCAACCATAACCCCATTCTCCTTCAAATCAAGAATCCTTCTCGAAGAAGAACTCCCTTTCGTTTTGAGAAGATGTGGCTCCAAAATGAGGAGTTGAATGATCTCATCAAAGAATGGTGGAAACTAAAGGTTAAAGGAACAATGATGTTTAGACTTTCTAAAAAACTTCAGAATGTAAAAGTTCACCTTAAAGAATGGAATAAAAAAATCTTTGGGAATATTTTCCAAAAGAAGGCGGAAATTAGAGAGGAACTTCATCTTATCCAAAGAAGTACTAAAATTCAGGTTATTGAGAGTGATCATGCAGACCATGTAAAGGAAAGATCTCTCCTAGCGGACTACCACAATATCCTGGGAAAAGAGGAAATCTTCTGGAGGCAAAAATCTAGAATCACTTGGTTAAAGGAAGGAGACAAAAACACTAGATTCTTCCACTTATCCACCTTAAAGCGAAGAATCTCTAATAGAATCAACAAAATTAGAAAGGAGGGAGGTGTCATGATTGAGGAACAAGAATATATTGACAAAGTGACTATCTCTTTCTTTCAAAATTTACTCTCAAACAGTCAGGATCATAATCTCTTGAAAGAACAAGTTTTCCTCAATTGTATCCCTAAGTTAGTATTGACAGAAGATAACGCCATGCTTTTAGAGATTCCTTCGATGGAGGAAGTTGAATTTTTATCAAACTCCTCAACCTAGACAAGGCTCCTGACCAGATGGTTTTCCTACCCTTTTCTTTCAAACTTTTTGGGACCGTTGTTGCAGCTCACAAAGACTCCTAGATGCGAGATCGAGGCTTCTAGGTTGATCACTCTAGCATCCAGTGTGATTGCACAACATGGAAACCTCTCTCCAAGTGTGGGACTTGTGAAACTGAGAGAGGAATCTCTAGATTAGAGGCTGGTTCCTCAAACTCCTCTGATTTGGATCTATATTTGCACAACTACAGAGGTTCAGATCCTAATCGTACTCTAAATTGCAAGGAGACAGGATAGAAGTGAAAAAAATTGAAACTAACTAAAGATGGTGATGCACCAAAAGGAGTGGTGAATATTTTTGTCATGCAAATAGACACAAACCAGAGATTGCAACATAAAACATACACAGTGATAAGATATAATCTAGGGTCTGAAATGAAGCAAATAATACAAACAAAGAATCGAAACCATTCACAAAGCTTGCATTATCATTTCCAATGTCAAGACCGCTGCATTACAACCTCAGAGAGGTAAAAATCTGTTATAGTCTTTGAAGAGGTCTGATTCTTCTCAACAATCACTTGATAGAGGTGAAAGAAGAAGATTGCTATGCCAAAAATGTTTCCCCTTTAGAAATGAGCCAAATCTGGCATTTATATTGCATGGGTCGAGCCTAGGAGAGAGAAAATGTACAAAAACATGGGATCCCATTCCTCATTGACTACAAATGCATTAAATCAGCATGGAGGACCTTACAAACCCATACCCTATCATTTTTGACTGAAATGGAGGAGAATGCGACCCATTCTGCATTAAATCTGGTCACTGAAATGTCACTTCTGGCCATGAACACGCGTCAGAGCTGTTTCTTAACTTTCTCCCTCTAGACTACACCAAAATTCAAGATTGACCCTAGAATCATGTAGATAATTTTATAAGCTTTCCAATGATATAAAGAACGTGCAAATCTGAGCTCTGGATCGAAAGATATGGTGATCTGAAGATTTAGGGCACAAAACAGGAAAAAATAGATTTTGAAATTTTTTCCCGCGCTCTGCCACCTGGATGATACGTGTCAAGCACTGATTGGATGCGCAATTCTCTCTCCTTCCCTGTCCCATGGGTTTTCCTTGAAAGTTTTGACTTTTTGTAACTTTTGGAAAAAAATTCATTTTCCCCCGCACCCCCACCACTTGGGACACGTGTCTGATCTGGTTGGAGGACAGGGCGCGGGGGGCATCCTTTACTTTTTAGTTTTTGCCAAAACTTTTGCCAAATTCTCTAACTCCTCCCCAAACTCCGCACTTCCCTCCTCCATTGAACACGTGTCCTCGTGTCTATTGGCTCGCCAACGCTTCAAATCTTTCCCTTTGAAATTTCAGACGTTTTCCCTTATGACACGTGGCATCTCCTGATTCCTCCGTGGGCTTGCCGGCTTTTCGGGTCCCTCGCATCCTCACGGCCCGGCTGTCCCAAACTGCTTGGGACAAATTCCTCCGATCCGCCCGAAATGGGCTTCCTTGTCCCTTTTCTACCGATGACACATGGCGTGATCTGATTAGCTCTCGGCTTTCTCGGCTCTTCACGTCCCACGCGTCCCTATGTCCCAACTATCCCAGTGTGAAAGTTCTCCTTTTCGGTCGATCCGGGTGGTTCGCGTCCTTCGCGTCCTCACGGCCCAGATGTCCTAGACTATTCCACTCAGTAGTTAGTCAATTTTTCTTTGACCTTCGGCCGGTTCGCCTTTCCGTGTCCCGCGCGTCCTCACAGCTCGGATGTTGCTATGCTTTGCTGACTACCTGGCGGCCTTTCGGTCGATTCGCGCCCCGACATCCCAACTGTCCCAAGGGATGCCTGGACCAGGACTTAGCCAATTTTCATGATTTTTCCTGGCCCAAGCTTGTTTTTTGCAACTTTTTCACCTTTTCTTAGAACTTGCTCCTTTCAACCTGGACAGGAGAGTTAGAAAAAATCTGAGGGGACCCTAGAAACATGATTTTTTGCCCTGAATCAATCTATTTACTCTAGGATTGAGTATTCTGATGCATGTTATCAATTTTACCCTAGGGGGTGAAAATTGGATAACAATTTGGTGACTCAGCGGGGTTACCTGCCTGCTAGGTAGAAGATACCAGTTGCCTAAAGTAGTTCATTGGGCATGGAGTCATCAAATATTCTGTTTAGAACCCTAACTGACTCGGTATGTGCAAGGAGGAAGATGGAATATCACTTGATGGGAGAAAAGACTGCAAAACATCTCCATGGACAACAAGTTGTGCCAAAGCACTTAGGGAAAACAAAACTAACCTACAGCAAAACAATGTGCACAAGCACTTGGAGGAATGAAAATCTAACCTAATATTTACAAGGTAGTGAATTCCCCTCTAGAAGCAATGCTTGAGATAGATTCCATTGACTGGAATCTGTAGTTCTTCACCATCCAATGAGGCCAATTGGAAAGCATTGTTGTTCTTGCACTTCGTGACCATGTATGGGCCACTCCAAATGGCATCAAATTTTGAATGCCTTCCCGGTTTTGCTCTATCCACATCCCATTTCAACACTAGGTCTCCAACCTGAAAAGACCTATCCTTTGCCTTCCTATCAAAGGTCTTCTTGATCAAAGCTTGATCCTTTTCCATTGCTTGGGATGCCTGATTTCTGATCTCTTGTAGCTCCATCAACTCTACATACCTCACCTCCATGGGTTCAAATTCAAGCAACTCCATCTGCTTCATGAGTTCCAATGTTGGCAACTCCAGGTGACATGGGCTAGATTGCCTCTCTTCCATAGACAAGTTTAAATGGAGAGTTACCCGTGGATCTTTTGGGAGTTATCCTATCATCCCATAAGGCTGATCTCGCCTTGGTATGCCAAGACCTCGATTCTTGTCAAGAGTCCTCCTAATGATCCTCAACAAGTTCTTGTTTGTAGACTCGGCTTTGGCCATTACGGCTTGGCCATTACCTTGAGGGTAATAGTTTGATGAAGTGCTTAGGTAAATATCGTTCTTGACAGCCCACTCAGTCACCTTAGATCCAATGAATGCCAATGCATTATCAGAGATTATTGTAGTAGGTACACCAAATCTGGTTGTTATCCCCTCATAAAAGTCTAAGATGCTAGACTCATTTGCCTCTTTGAGTGCTACTTCATCCATTTGGTGAAGTAGTCCATGGCTGTCAAAATCTATTTGTGCCCTTGGCTTGAATTGGGATTAATGACTCCAATGAAGTCCAAACCCCATTGCATGAATGGCTGGTCAACTAAGATTGGATGTAATGGAAGGGCAACAAGTCTCTCTTTTCCTATGAAGAATGCACAATTCTTACACCTCTTGATCCATGCATAGCAATCACTGAAGATTTTAGGCCAATAATAACCAGCCTTCATGATTTTTAGAGTTGTCACTCTTGGTGCAAAATGACCACCAGCTGGTCCACCATGGAACTCTTCCAACACCCTTTGAATCTGATTTGTGCTAATGCATCTCAGCAGCACTCCATTCACATCTTTTTTAAACAAAACTCCATCAACAATGGCATACGGAACAACCTGCAATCTGAAGTGTCTCCTTTGGGTCTTGTTCATCTCTAGAGGGCATAGGCCTATGCCTAGGAAGTGTATTATATCTTGGGTCCAGCAAGGAGTGGGGGTAGCGTTGTCTTCTTCTTGATTTTCACTTGGCTCATGGCTGTCCTGAACTATCAAAATAGCCTCTTCTTCATTGCATACTTCTTTTTGCTTCCCCAAAACCAGCTGCTCACACAATCCTTTCCCTCTTACCAGCTTGGTGATCTTGATCTCAATGTCATACTCCATGACACGGGTGATCCAACCTGCTCTTTTCTCATTCAAATCCTTGTTGAGGAGGAAGTCCTTAACCCCAGCATGTGAGACCAGCAATTGGACCTTGTTGTTTGAGACTAAATGCTTGAATTTCTTCAAGCTTCTGATTACTGCAAGTACATGCTTCTCAATAAAAGAGTACCTCACCTCATATTCATCTAGGCTCTGGCTGAAGAAGGCAATTGGCTGCTCATCATTATCCTTGTTCTACTATACCAAAATGGCAGAGATAGTGTCATTACCTCCAAATGCATAGAGGATGAAATCCTTGGAGAAGTTTGGGTTGATGAGAGTTGGTGCTTGAGAGATGGCTTCTTTGATTGCTTCAAAACTCTCCTTGCCTTCTACTATCCACTTGAAAGCCATGCTCTTCTTTGACATTTTGGTGATGGGCTTGACAAGGGCTGTAAAATCTGGGACAAACCTCCAAACAAAGTTTATCCTTCCCAAGAAACTCTGAAGGGCTTTCTTGTGGCTGGGCAATGGTAGTGCTCTTATGGTTTCAACCCTCTCTGGATCAATTGCTAATTCTTCCTTGGAGAAAATATGGCCAAGGAGCTTTCCTTCATGTGCAAGAAAGATGCACTTCTTAGGATTCAAAGACACTCCAAATCTCCTGCACCTTGTGAAGACTTGTCTCAAATGAGAGAGGTGGTCTGCTACATTTTTGGAAAAAATAGTGATATCATCAAGGTAAATCAGCACCACATTGTTAATCAAACCTTTGAACGCCATGTCCATTTCCCTTTGGAAGGTAGCACCAGCGTTGGACAGCCCAAATGGCATTTTCCTGTATGTAAAAGTTCCCCATTTGGTTGTGAAGGCTGTCTTGAACTGGTCTTCTTCCTTCACCATAATCTGATTGTAGCCTGAGTAGCCATCAAGCAATGAGAACCTTTCTGAACCAGCTACAACTTGCAATATTTGCTCCATGGAAGGGAGTGGGTAATGGTCCTTGAGAGAGGCTCTATTCAAGTCTCTGAAGTCAACACACAATCTGATCTCTCCACTCTTCTTTCTGACTGGAACTAAGTTGGCAACCCAACTAGAATGCTTGATTGGGAATATGATCCTTGACTCAATCAGCTTGTCCAATTCTTTCCTCATGAGAGGCTCCATGTGTGGATTGGCTGGTCTTTGTTTCTACCGACAGCTTAGTATTTGGATCTAATTCAATGGTATCTTTGAGCTAAGTTGGGACCGAAACCCTTTAAGTCTTCATAGCTCCAAGAAAACACGTCAGGGAACTCTTGACACAGCTGTATGAACTCATACCTTTCTTGTTCAGTTGTCATCGTTCCAATTTTCAATGGTTTGTTCTCTTCTACCAAGATGGATACTGAATCCTCTCTCTTGACCTGAATGTTTGCTTTTTCCTTTCTAAACTGGTCATTGGGATTAAAAATGGACTCCAAAGTGATAAGTCCCTTGGGTAGCTTGTTAGTTCTCAGCTGTACCACTTGGTCACCATACTGCTGCTCCAACTTTTCTTGATTCTTAGCTGAGAACTCAGCTTCTTCTTGCAAGAAATGGATGATTTTCTGGTCATTCTCAAACACTTGCCAACTAACATTGTTATCTGGCACTGAAGGCCTCACAATCACATGGATGTTTGGCTGTACCTTGTCTTGTTGAATGATTTCCACAATGTCAAAGGCTGCCCCTACTGCTGCAAGCCTGTCAGCAGCTTGATTCTCTTTCCTAGGAATGGATTTGATGCCAAAACCCTCAAAATCTTCCATGAGGTCCCACACCCTGTTCTTGTAGCACCTGAGTAGATCATTCTTGGCAGCATGCTATCCTTTGACCTGATTTACAATCAATTCACTGTCCCCAAAGACTTGCAAGTTCTTTATTTTCTTCTTTATTGCCCAATGCATCCCTTGCACCAAAGCTTCATATTCAGCAGTGTTATTGGAGCATGTAAACTGAAATCTAAAAGCTGAATAGTACTTTACTCCTTAAGGTGAAACAAGCATAGCTCCACCTCTTGCACCTTGTCTACTCCTTGATCCATCAAAAAAAAGCTGCCATACCTCATTGTCATCTTTGTGGTTTGGCTTCGTGATGCTAGGAATAGGCTGATTTTTTTCGTGTATACAATAGACTCCTAGCTCAAATTCTTCTACTTCTTGATAAGGATCAAATGCATGTACCTTGTTTACCCATTCATGAAGAGTTAGATCCGGGATGCTTCCAACCTTAGTGTCAGCTTCGTCAGTGCTTGGGTGATCCTCTTGATCAAATGCTAAGCAATTGGCATTGATCTGACTTGGAGTGTAAGGCTCAATGTGAAAGTTTTCAATAGGTTCAGACCTGATTGTGGCTTTGGTTCCATACCTCGTTCTGAACAGCATGTGTGACCAATCAGCAGAAAAATACCCCCTAATCTTGGCTGTGAAGTCCCTTGACAAGCATAGGGCAAAGAGTGGTGGAAGGTCTATGACTAATACATCTTGTACAACGACAACATTTGGACATGCATGCAAGGTAAGACTCAAGTTTCTAATCACCCCAATTGTTGTTATTGTTGTCCCATCCAGTTGGACTACCCCTTTGGATATGGTTTCATCTTGGATCCCTAGCTAATCAGCTATTTGCTTAGGCATTACTTGAGCTACTTGCCCCGAGAATCTATCATGCAATTGTGCACTAATTGATTTCCAATGATTAATGAAACATAGAAAGGAGGGAGCTTCAACATTTTACCTTGTTGTCCTCCATGATTTCCCTTAGGCTGGGCAGCATTTGTAAGCACTTTTTCCTGCATCTAAATTTGCTGATTTGAATTTGGCGATCATTCATGGCAGCTTGCAGCAGATCTCTTTGGCACAGGGATAGATAGGGATTCCCACATTGATATGTTGATGTTTGTCTTCTTCATCTGATCAATGATACTAAATGGGGATGAAGGATCTCTTTGCTGTCCCTTGGTTTGCACATTCACTCCTTGCATGTGGGTAGCAACAACTGGTATTTGAGTTGGTCTAGGAGTTGTTCTTGGCTGCCCTTGTGCATTTGAAATTGGATTTTGTTTACCAACCACTTGTGGAACCATAGAAGGTTGTGGATTGGTTGGATCTAATGGATGTTCTTCACCCAAATTCCTCCTTTTTGACCTTGTGTTGGATGCAACACTTTGAGAAACCGCCTAATTCATGCCACAAAAATCTTCTCGCTTGCCAATTTACCAATTAGGTGTCATTTGGGGCTGATTACTATTGGAATGTTTCTTGTTGTTGATTGTTTCCTTGACTGTCCTCACCCTCCACACCAAAGAGGTTGTCACCATTAATGCTTGATTCAAAGCACCATTAAAGCACATGGATTGGTTATGAGGCTCATTGCATGGAAAACACCATTCATACTCCTGAGCAATGTTGTTTTGTGTTGGCACTAATGCCTTAGAGGCAAATATGGAATTTGGATTATAGGGATGAAATGGTCTATTGGCAGGAGGCCTTGTTTGATTCATATTTGCAACTAGATTAGGTGGCCTTTGTGGTTGGTATGGCTGCCTGTTAGGCTAAGCTTGGGGTTGATAAGAAGGTCTAAAACCTTGGGCCTGCTACCTTTTGAGAGTAACCAGCTCATTGCCTAGGTTTTGCAATTGCTTCATGACTTCTTGAAGCTCATTTGGGGCACTTGGAGATGAAGTGGAAGCTTCATTTGAACTCTGATTTCTAGGAGTGGGAGAAGGAGCCAAATTAGGTGCTTGATTGGTGTTTGGACTCTCTAAACTTGGAAATAGTGGTATGGGAGGTCTAGGGACAAGTTTGCCAGCTTGGATCAAACAATTCTCAGCCCTAATGGAAATGCTATAAGCCATAGGGATAGTTATGCCTCCCATGGACTGAATTAACATAGAAATATCAGAATTTAGAGCTTTGAGATAGTAGAGAAAAGCACCTTCTGCTGTTGGCCTGACTGCCACTGGAATTCTCTCCCAAGTCTTTTGAAATCTGAAGTTGAAATCGGTCAACTGCTCATTGGGAGCTCTCTTGATGGTTGTTAGCTGCTCCAAAAGAGACAAGTTGTCTCCCTTCTCTCCAAATTGCTCATGAAGTGCTATACACAGCTGATTCCAATTTGTGATAGAACCAGCTCCAAGGCTTCTAAACCATTACAATGCTTTACCCTTGAATGAAGATGCCAGTAACTTGACAGCCACTTGCATCTCATTGATCTCATGAATTGCACAAAGGTTAGCAATGTCTTTAACATGATCACCTGGAGTATTCTAATTTTCTCTAGTGAAGTAAGGAATGTTCTTCAAGGCTGCAATAGGAACTAGATGTTGTGCATTGAGGGCAAGTGGGTTGTTTCTGTGAAGTTGATGTAGGGGTTGTTGTTTTGTGCCATTCTAATTGGTCTTAAAACCCTTGTTGGTGACCGAAAGGCCTACCAGGTGGAGGAGTTGAGAGAGTTCTGTTTGGTGGAGATGGAGACCTTTGAGTCCTTCTTCCTCTTTTCCTTCTTCTTGGAGATAATTGTAGGTATTCAAACAACACTTCTTCTTCTCCAACTCTTGACCTTGTGGTGATTCTTCTCATGAGTTTTCAGGCCTGCACTGCTGAAACCAGTTGATTCTTCCCCTTGGAGTCGCCAGATATGTAAATAATAGCTCTTTTCAAGCAAGAAAATTACAGAAGATGCACATCAACTTTGCTGCAATAAAAATGAGACCTCTAGTGTCCCACCGGCATGCCAAAACTGTTGTTGCAGGCTCACAACACCCCTAGATGCAGATCAGGCTTCTAGGTTGATCACTCTAGCATCCAGTGTGATTGCACAACATGGAAACCTCTCTCCAAGTGTGGGACTTGTGAAACTGAGAGAGGAATCTCTAGATTAGAGGCTAGTTCCTCAAACTCCTCTAATTTGGATCTATATTTGCACAACTACAGAGGTTCAGATCCTAATCCTACTCTAAATTGCAAGGAGACAGGGATAGAAGTGCAAAAATTGAAACTAACTAAAGATGGTGATGCACCAAAAGGAGTGGTGAATATTTTTGTCATGTAAATAGACACAAACTAGAGATTGCAACATAAAACATACACAGACTGATAAGATATAATCTAGGGTCTGAAATGAAGCAAATAATACAAACAAAGGACTGAAACCATTCACAAAGCTTGCATTATCATTTCCAATGTCAAAACCACTGCATTACAACCTCAGAGAGGTAAAAAGCTGTTACAGTCTTTGAAGAGGTCTGATTCTTCTCAACAATCACTTGCTGGAGGTGAAAGAAGAAGATTGCTATGCCAAAAATGTTCCCCCTTTAGAAATGAGCCAAATCTGCTTTTACATTGCATGGGTCGAGCCCAGAGAGAGAAAATGTACAAAAACGTGGGAGCCCATTCCTCATTGACTGCAGATGCATTAAATCAGCATGGAGGACCTTACAAACCCATACCATATCATTTTTGACTGAAATGGAGGAGAATGCGACCCATTACGCATTAAATCAGTAGCAACTGAAATGTCACTTCTAGCTATGAACACGTGTCAGATCTGTTTCTTAACTTTCTCCCTCTAGACTACACCAAAATTCAAGATTGACCCCAGAATCATGTAGATAATTTTATAAGCTTTCCAATGATATAAATAACGTGCAAATCCGAGCTCTGGATCGAAAGATATGGTGATCTGAAGATTTAGGGCACAAAACAGCAAAAATGGATTTTGAAATTTTTTCCCGCGCTCTGCCACCTAGATGATACGTGTCAAGTGCTGATTGGATGCGTAATTCTCTCTCCTTCCCTGTCTCGTGGGTTTTCCTTGAAAGTTTTGACTTTTTGTAACTTTTGGAAAAAAATCATTTTCCCCTCAGCGCCCCCGCCACTTGGGACACGTGTCCTGATCTGGTTGGAGGACAGGGGCGCGGGGGCATCCTTTACTTTTTAGTTTTTTGCCAAAACTTTTGCCAAATTCTCTAACTCCTCCCCGAGCTCCACACTTCCCTCCTCCATTGGACACGTGTCCTGTGTCTATTGGCTCGGGCCAACGCTTCAAATCTTGCCCTTTGAAATTTCAGACGTTTTCCCTTATGACACGTGGCATCTCCTGATTCATCCGCAGGCCTGCCGGCATTTTACGTCCCTCGCGTCCTCACGGCCCAGCTATCCCAAACTGCTTGGGGAAAATTCCTTCGATCCACCTGAAATGGGCTTCCTTGTCCCTTTTCTGCCGATGACACGTGGTGTGATCTTATTAGCTCTCGGCTTTCTCGGCTCTTCGCGTCCCACGCGTCCCTATGTCCCAACTGTTCTAGTGCAAAATTTCTCCTTTTTCGGTCGATCCAGGTGGTTCGCATCCTTCGCATCCTCATGGCCTAGATGTCCCAGGCATCATTCTCACTCGCCAAGAGTTAGTTGATTTTGCTTTGACCTTCGGCCGGTTCGCCTTTCCGCGTCCCGCACGTCCTCACGGCCCGATGTCCCTATGCTCTTGATCACCTTTCAGCCGATTCACGCCCCGACGTCCCAACTATCCCAAGGGACGCCTGGACCAGGACTTAGCCAATTTTCATGATTTTTCCTGGCCCAAGCTTGTTTTTTGCAACTTTTTCACCTTTTCTTAGAACTTGCTCCTTTCAACCTGGACAGGAGAGTTAGAAAAAATCTGAGGGGACCCTAGAAACATGATTTTTTGCCCTGAATCAATCTATTTTCCTGGGACTTGAGTATTCTGATGCATGTTATCAATTTTACCCTGGGGGGTGAAAATTGGATAACAGGACATTATCAAAAAGAGGTTTTTGATGCAAAGAGGGAATTCTTCAAGAAGAAGGTTATGTTTAAGGATATGAAATGCACATTTCTAACTCTGGTTCTGAAGTGTAGTAATGCTATAGAACTAAAAGACTTCAGACCTATAAGTCTTTGTAACACCTCCTATAAAATATGTATGAAAATTCTGGCACTCAGGCTTCAGATGATCCTGCCTAATATCATTTCGGAACAACAAGGGGGCTTTGTTATAGGTAGAAAAATACAGGATGGGATAATCACTATCAAAGAGACTATTCATATGGCAAAAATTAGTAAGAAGTCTAAAACTGGATATGGAAAAAGCTTATGACTGGGTTTCGTGGAGCTTTCTAGACAAAATCCTTGAAAGGTTTGGCTTTGACATTGATCTGAGACATATGGTTCAGGCTTGCATTTCCAATGTTTGGTTTTCTATTCTCATGAATGGTAGTCCTATTGGGTTCTTTCCTAGCACACAAGGATTAAGGCAAGGGGATCCCCTCTCCCCTTTCCTCTTTATTTTAATGGTAGAAGCTCTCAGTAGAAGACTCAATGTTGAAACAGAAAAGGGCTCCATCAAAGGGATTTCTCTAGCACTTGAGATGGATAAAGTTTCTCATCAAAACTTTGTTGATGACACTTTTATGGTGGGGGAAGCTACTATTCCGGAAGCTAGAAAACTCAAAATAATTCTAGATGATTATATGGATGTCTCGGGACAACTGATTAACTTCAAAAAAAAGTTCTCTTTTTCCGAACACTATGGACAGCCACTGCAAGAAGATTGCCAAAAATTTTGAATGTACCTACAAACCCTTTCCCACCTTATATTTATGCATTCCTCTTAGAGATAGGAGGCCCTCCTGTTCTGAGTGGAACTTTCTAATTGAAAGGTTTGAAAGGAAATTAGCAGGTTGGAAAGCTAATATTTTATCCCAAGCTAGAAAAATTACTCTTCTGATCAGCTCTCTCTAGAGCCTCCCTATGTATGCCATGTCAATATACCAACTTCCTGTCACAATTGGGGAAAGATTGGAAAAGATCCAAAAAAGGTTTTTATGGAGTGGTACAGAAAGTAAGGATAGAATTCCTTTAGTAGCATGGAGCAGAGTGTGCAGACCCAAGAAGCTTGGGGGACTTGGTCTCAGAGACTGGTCCAAAATGAATAAATCTCTACTTGCCAAGATTGGTTGGAGACTAAGGAAAATGGAGTTTGGGCCAGAATCCTTAAGAGAAAATATTGGTAGGATAATAATGACAAAAGATGGATGTTTAAACAAGTGACTTTCAATGGCTCATGCATATGGAAAGCCATTAACTAGGCCAAAGAAATTCTAAACAAGGGCAGTAGATGGAAAATAGGAAGAGGCAATGAGATAGATTTTTGGAAAGATAAATGGGCAGGGGATTTTACCCTCCAAGATAAATTTCCACAAATCTCTGCATTAATGGAAGCTAAATATGGAGTAAAGGTAAACAACTACATGGCTAAGGAAGAGAGTTTTCAGACATGGAAAACTTTGGAAATGGATAGACAGGATCTAAATGATCAAATGAGAGGGATCAATGAGTTTTTACAAAATTATGTATCATATAACAGCAAAGACCAAGATAGAATCATCTAGGATAAGGAACCTTGTGGAAATTTTACTGTCAAATCAGCCTATGGTCTCTTTTTTTAGGGTCAAACTGGAGAAGAAGATTTAATGGCTAGAAAGATTTGGAACAAGAATATAACACCTAAGGTAAATGTGTTTAGCTGGCTCACTTTTGGAAACAAAATTCTCACAGTTGATAATCTAGAAAAAAGAGGCTTCCAATGGGTTAATAGATGTGTGCTATGCAAAAGAAAAATGGAATCTATAAATCATATGTTTTTGGAATGCACGTATGCACATCAATTGTTCTCCTCTATTTTGACTGGCTTCTCGGTTAATTGGGTTATCCCCAAAGATATAAAGGAAGCTTGGAACCAATGGGTATGCCCTTTTCATAGTCAAGGGCTAAAAAATCTATGGATCATAAGCTTAAGCCATCTTTGGTGGGAAATCTGGAAGGAAAGAAACAAAAGGATTTTCAAGGACAAGAGTATCCCTATCAAACTATCAATAAAAAATATTTTTCAGGTAGTTAGAAACAATTTCTCAATCCTCCGAAAACAAGAATTGGAAATTTTGGATTATGAACAATATTTCTTAGAGAATTGGCATGTCTCAGGGATTCCTCAATCTAATAGTCCTAATCCTAGATTGGGGATTAAGTGGAATCCTCCTTGTGAAGGATCTCTAAAACTTAACTTTGATGGTGCAGCAAAAGGAACTCGGGAAAGCAGGGGGAGGAGGAGTCATAAGGGACTCTTTAGGTTGATTTATTCTTGCTTACTTCTTTGACCTTGGAAAACAATCTAACAATGTGGCGGAGGCAACTAGCCTGTTTCTAGGGGGTGAAGATTGCAAAGGAAAAAGGTTTCAATCTCCTAGAAGTGGAAGGAGACTCGCTGTACATTATTTCTTGTATGAGGGGTTCTTCCAATCCATCCATATCTATTGAAGATTTTATCTGTAAAACTAAATCTTTTAAAATTCTTTTGTGAATATTTATTTTAACCACGTGTATAGGGAAGGCAATAATGGTGCTGATTTTGTTGCTAATCTTGGGGTTATCTCTAAGGGTCTCCATATAGTCGAGCAACTTGTTGGAATGAATGCAAAATTCATTGAAATCATGAAAAGGGAGGGAGCCTTTAATAATGTTGCAAACTCTCCCGCTCGTGCCAGTAACCTCTCATGATTTTATCTTACTTGTGTGAGTTGGATTCTTTTGTTCACATGGGCAGTCGGGCCTTTTTGGTTTTGGAGAAGCTAGAAATAGAAACCATTGATTTTCAGGCCGTTTTGATTTGTAAGAGATTTTCTGTGCACAGAAGGATGGGAGGAGACTTGGTACACACGAAACCTTCAAGGTGTCTAGAGATATCCAAGGAGGCCAAAGTTCTCCTCAAGAAGGCAGGATTGTTGTCTTTTTTCAAAACTTTCGAGGGCTATGATGAAATCCTGAGTGAAGTGGTTGCTAAAATGTGGAATGAGGGAAAAATCTAGGTCAGAAATTGTTCCCTTACTATTTCTCCCAAGCTTATTGCTAAGGTGACTGGTCTTGCGCTTGAAGGTAGAAGCATTTTTAAACCCAAATCTGATTACAGTCTTGAGATTGACTATTTTTTCCAAGGAAAAGGGGAACCTATTTCTCTTCATAATGGCTATGCTAGGTGTAAGCTTCCCTCTCCATATGATGAAATTGCCAAACTTGTCTTATATCACATTGGAAGGTAGATATAAAGTAATATATGGTTACCATTTTCCAATGTTAAATCATATTTGCAATGCAAAACTATATAACTTTCCTTTCTACTTATTCTCTTCTCTGGAAAAATCTATAACTATGGTGAAGAAAGGCACTTTCATTATCCCCTTACACCATGGTCTGATAAAAACTATCATCCAACCGAGAACTCCTTGTTGGGAAAAATGACAAATTTAGGGCTACGCCTTCAAACATTACATTGGGTAAAAGGTCTGGGAGTATGGAACCTAAGAAGAATAGATGTGATGAAACTAGTCAGGGGAATCCAGTGGCCAAACATACCAGATCTAGCATGGGTAAAGGGGGACACATGTCTCGCTTAAGGAAAGTTTAGTTTTCGGTGTCAAGATGAGGAGGATAACTTCACCTATGTTTCTGATGAAGGCCCTGGTGAAACCCCTTCACAAAAGGAATCCTCTCAAGAGAAAGCGAAGGGGAAGCAATGAGCAGTGAGGATGTTGATAGCTTAAAAGAACATGAGTCTTCCAAGAATACTGAGGAAGCTATCCACTGTCTTCACAATCTGAAACGGCCCAGATGGAGCTTTTCTCGGCCTAGAAACTACTGTCAAAACTCATGCCTTCATGAGATATTTTGAGAACTACAAACTGAACAATGACATCAACAGCACAAAATCAATTTGCTCACCATGGACATTAAGGAGCTGCAAGAAAAAGTTGATAAAATGTCTACCATCATCCTCAGTGAAAATTTCAAAAATGCAAATGCCAATAGAATGGAAATGGAGAAAGAGATGCTAAAAATGAAAGGAATCATTATGAAAATCAGAGATGCCCATGTTCTTAATGTAAAGAGTACTATTTTCCATCTCAAACTATTGGCTGAGATGATACAGTCAATGGAATTGGCTAAAGAAAAAGAATTGGATGACACAGCCCAAAGGTGGTGATCAAAGAACCCAACTACAAGTACTGGAAGGAGACCATCGCAACACTGGTCAAAGAATGGAATGGATGCATGGAGACGGTGGACAATCTGGTTAAAGAGAAATGAAATGTTATGGTTTGGAATCTACTGCTTGTTTACTTTTTGTTGTTAGTATTATCCTTGGGACTGCTATATAATGTATATCATATATTGGTTTTTGTTTTTGATATTTTGGATCATGACTAGCCCTTGAAGATAAATACTTTGGCCAATATGTAAGTAAATGGTAACTCTTTGTAAGGGGGTAGGGTCCCCTCAACCCTAACTTTTACCTCTAATAAAAAAAAATCTCTTAGGTTGAACCCATCCGCACTTTCTTGTTTATACCTTTTTGTTATTTGGTGTTCTAATTAGAGTGTAAGGTGTTCCACCTTTGGCATGTGTTTGCCTCTAATTTATCCCTCTTATATCTATTTTACCTTTTCAAACTATTTTTTTAAAGTACTTGTTTTAGTGATGTTTATTGTTTATTAGCATTTAATTATACTTTCTTGTAATTAGGAAGTATTTTTGTGTTAATTGTGATTAATTAAGGATTTGGACCACCTAATCATATACTTGGTGGGCCCACCATGCCTCATAAAATCCCATCTCTTTCCCAAGTCTCAAGTTTGGGAAAAGAATGAAATTTTGTGGCATGTTTTGAAAGTTGGGGGTCACTCTTACCTTAAAAAGACTCTTGTATACCTAGGAGTAGGGGGCCTTTTTATAAGCTCAAAAATATTTTCCCTATCTTATTCCTTTCTGTTGTCACCATCCTTCTTAGTTTTTTAATTTTATGGGGACTTGGGATTTGGGTGCATGAATTTGGAAGATTTGAATCCCTTAGAATATTCCCTTGCATTTATTATTTGTTGTACTTAGAAAGGGACCCCTTGATGTTTGATATTTGCTTAGTTGGAAGGGTGACACATGTCACCCTCTCATGGGTATTGTGTTTTGGAGGTTTTATCCTATTTGTATCCTAAACTCTGAGAGTTAAGGATATTTTTGGTTCATTTTTGTTGGCTTGGAGAAAATTTTGGAGTGGAGATTTTGGAGCTTGTAGATTGAAATCTTATTAGGTTGTTCTTTTGTTGTGAGGTAGGCCTCACACCTCTTATTTCATGAAATATTATGTGAAACCATATCTTGTTATTATTTTGGTGTTTTGGAATTCATTGTATGGGTTATGTGTCTTATATTCTAATTTTGTATCTCTTATTTTTAGGTTTTTCCTCCATCCACTCCTCATGTGGAGTGGATTTGGGAGATGATGGGGGAAGAGGGAGGGAAACCTCTTATTATCCCTCATGGCTTGATGTGAAATCCATGAAGGTGATCACATTTCTACTCCCTTCCTATGGTGGAAGTAGGAGGGAATTTCCATATGGTTGGAAATATCCTCTTATCCTTGCCAAGGAAGCATTCAAGGCTTGAAAAGTCTTGGAAAGGAGTATAATGGGAGGAATAGGCATGTTGGAGGATTTTGGAGTATGGAGTTGGAATGTTTATGGAAGATAGAATTTACACACTATGGCTTGAATTTTTGTTTTTGCCTCCTCCTTATCCTCCCCCCATTTGTGGTTTTAGGACTTGATTGTTTCTTACTTTTGGTTGGTAATTTATCCTTCATTCATGGCTTTATTTTTTGTTTATCAATTTGATTTTATTTTCCTTGTATTCTTGTTCATTTTGGATGCATCCTTTTTCTCTCTCCCATAGGATTAGAGGGAGGATAGAATGTCTTCTTCTTGGATGCAAGGCATGTAATGATTCCTTAAGGTTGGGTGGAAAAAAATACCATTTTGTGGTGTTAGAGCACTTGTATACTTGGAGCTTGAAGTGCATTTTTGAGTTTGATCTAGGAGTTTTTATTTCTTATAGGAAAGGAATGTTCAATAAACACTTTTCCATGTTGTTTTCATGCCCTAGGAGGCTTGTAAAGTTGTATTATTAATTTCATTACATATTGTAATATTCTCAATAAAGGGAAACTTAACTAGAGTTCTTATTGTTGGAAATATTATTGGAACACCGTGTAATACTTATATATTGTGAGGAAAGAAATGGTATCAATATTTTGTAAGATTTGTATATATATATATATATATATATATATATATATATATTTTAAGTTCCTTGTAAAACTTACCTCTTGAATGGTGAAAAGAGTTGAAATTGTGGAATGGAAAATACTCTCTTTCACTATCCCTTCTTAAAGGATTTTTTTAATTTAGAATTATATGAGCTTATTGGTATGTAAATAAAGTTAAGTTGTTAAATGTATTTATGAGAACTAATAGAGCTTGCAAATAATTTCATTTAGCTATGGAGTAATAAAACTCACAACAATCTGGATTAAGAGTTAATAAATAGTTTAAATATTGTAATGTTTTCAAAGAAGTGGTGATGTAATTTTCAAAATATATGCTTGGGATTATAATATTATTGTGATCAAAGGAAAATAGTCACCATTTTATTAACTTTGTAAGTTCTAATATACACATACTAAAATTTTAAGAAAATTTGATTATACAATATTATGATCAAATAGAGTTGGAATAATATAAAATGTTAACACTTATATCACTAAATTTGGACTTATTCCAGTCTGAGAGAAGATTAAAAATATACCAATATTGGAATCCAATATTACTAGTTTTGGATTCCAAAATTTTGAATATTTGAATTATCTCGCACTCACAAATCGCACATATTGGATTCTAATTTCACATATATTGGAATCCAAAGTCACGTATATTGGAATTTACTATACTCCAAAATCACAAATATAAATATTGGAATCTATTAATTCTCTTTTCGAGTCCAATATATTTGATCACAAATTAAATTAATAAATCATGAAAAATTGTTTAATGATTTCAGAGAATCCAAAATTGATTTGAGAAGTAATGCCTAGTGGACACTCGTCCATATAAAAAAAACATGTTTTTTTTATATGGCCTAGCAATCGTTACGCTTAATGTTTTCTTTTGAATAAGAATCTTTTCAGTTTTAAGATGTCTTTAAGATTAGAATATGCAAATTTGAATATTTACAACACCTTTGGCCTAGAAACCACTAGGATAGTTACATTCATGAAATGTAAGACACTTCCCCATGTTCATTTACTATTATGTGATTGAATCTCGGGAAACCATAGAATTACTTAATATGTTGCGAAGAAACTAACAGAGATTGATGATCCAGTTTAGGAGAATGTAATTAATTGTAAAACCATTCCAGATATATTTTCATATTTAAATTTAGATATAAAATTAACTTTATTTACTTTGGTGTGATTGAACCTCAGCACAACCCAAGAATTTCTAAATATGTTATGAAGAAATTATCGAGGGTGATGATCTAGTGTAGGAGAATGTAGTAAACTGTAAAACCATTCTAGATAAATTTTTATATTTCAATTTAGATATCAAATTAACTTCATTTACTAAGGTGTGATTGAACCTCAACATAACCAGAGAATTTTTTAATATGTTATGATGAAATTAGCAGAGGGCAATGATCTAATGTAGGAGAATGTAATTAACTAGAAAACCATTCCATATATATTTTCATATTTAAATTTGGATATCAAATTAATTATAAAAACATGGCATATATATTTTCATATTTAAGTATGGATATGAAATTAATTAAAATTGATCAGAAACCATCTCAAATATATTTTATTATCTAAATATAGCAATGAAATAAATTGAAATTCCTTTACTAAAGATATAATTATAGTAAAATTTTTGAAGAATATTTTGAATTTATATTATAACACTATTGCTGAAGATGGGCTTCCAAATCAATAATAGAAATCGTAGTAAAGATAAAAAAATATCCCTATAATTGTGGTTTTCATCTAATAAAATCTCGAACAACTTATACATCCTTCAATAATTGCAAAAAGGTCATAATACATCTAAAAGTATTTGTCTTCTTATTTAAACTATATGTTAAATGGTTTAACAATTATGTAGTTCCCCAAATCATTGAACTTGTTTTACTCTAAAGATTTATCTACAAGCACTATATTTTTATAATGGTTCAATGCATTAAACCACCACCAAACAGAGTTAAGATTCTTTAGATATAATTTAGGATTCTTAAAACCTTCATAATCGACGTGTTTAGTCTTAATGTAATCTTCCCGTGTAAATATTAACTCAAAGCTTCCAACCTCTAAGCCAATGTCCATAGTGATATTTTGAAATTTTTTTACATCGTTGCAAGAACTCTTTCACATTGTGTCTCGAGAATTTTTTTTTAATCTCGACGCTGCAAAACATTTTTATATTTTTGTATGTTGAATCAGCCTTGTGGAGGGTGTGTGCCAAAACACTGTTTATATCAAATACGATTAGTTTCGTGTTTTATGTTTTCCTATCTCAGTAACTAGAAAAAAATTGTTGAGATCGGTGAATCAATCAAAAAGTAAAAAAACATCCATTTTGATATTGTTTTATCAAAAATAAAATGGTTGTAAGTGTTGATGAAGGTAAAAATCTAAGGTTATTCTTCATTTATTAATGTACTAGGAATATTTTTTTACAAAATTGTTTGAACAAAATGTAATGTTTCAAATGATGAGTCTTTACATATCATATTGTTGTTATTTCATTGCATTTTAATGTGGTATACATTTTCCATTATTGAATAAAAATAGTATTTAAGCATGCTCAAAATTAGTTTAGGAATATATATTTGATTAATAAAAAATTCTCAAATATTTTTACTAAAAAGTTTCTCTGTTAATTCACATTCGTAACTTATACACTCATACTCTCAACTTATAAATACTCCCAATTTATATTCATACAATCTCAACATATAAATTAGTTAAGAAGAACCATCATAAAAATGTATGAATGTATTTTATTTACAATGTTATCACTATCATCATAAAATTTTTTTATTGATAAGTATTTATTTAGCATTTTCTCCTCCAAATAATTGATTCCCTCTAACACATTCAATCCCTAGACACTATTAATGACAAGTATTTATACAAATTGGTCATCAAACACATATATTTAAAACAATTTTATCCTTTGATTGTCATCCCAACCATAAAATTTGTAGGAGGGTTTCCCTTTGCACCTAATGTGATATGAAATGTGTCTTTATAACTGTAGAGAACATCATTTCTAACCCAAACTTTTTTAGATATTTTATTGTAATTCCATTGACTATATTGCAATGTTCCTTTCCTCGGGAGTACTTGAATTCAATTACGTTGATAATGTTTTAGTGAATTCATTTTTAGCTTTTCAACATCAAGAGAAGTGTTTTTTTGGACCAGAATCCCATTTCAAATTTTGTTGATAATGACTTTATAAATTGTTTCAGGCCACCTCATAGGTTGATAGTCTCCTTGCTGAACTTGAATGATATCTCCTTAGATGGAGAATTTTTTTCTCATACATCAAGCCCTTGAAATGTAAAATAAGTAATGAATTTTTGTGGTAACTCAGTGGAAGTGAATAATTTGTTTAATCATCCTCATGTCAATTGTAACCAATGGAAATAATCAACATTTTAGCTTGCAGCTACCACTTATCGATGGATCTAGGATTAACAAGGATTAAAAAATTAATTTATTCATAATCATTAATCATTTGATGTAATATCTATCTCACATAAACATTAACTGCTCATAATATAGCTATTGATATGGAAAATGAAATCATATTTAACAAAACATAGTGATCTATGTGGTAAAATGGTAAATTCAATATTAACACTTTAGGAGGCTACCAGTTACCGATTGAGATTCCATCTTGGCTTACATTGACCTTACCCGCTACTTTTTTTTATGCAAGATGTATTATAAATAACACTAATCAATACATAATCGATTTCATGCTATGGAAAATGAAATCATAATTGAAAAATCATACTACTCTTCATGGTAATATGTTACATACAAAATCAATTGTTATATGTCTTATGGATGAAGTTTAGTGGCATAGAGTTCCCTTATATTCACTAAACCACCCATTTGTGGAAAATAGTTATGATATATTCACGTGGATTAGTGACCGCTAAGCTATGCCATCATTGGATGGACTAAGAATTGATAATAATGTCTATTAGTTAAGAAATCATAACTATAATTTATGGAGAATTAGATACCATCATGAAATTTTGAAATAGGTTATTTGGTTATTCCTTCTTTGAAAATGGTTCCTCTTCTATAGTTATCTAATATTATTTCTATAAATTTGTGAGCCTTAGAAATAGTTTTATTAAAAAATATGCATGGCTATCATACCAGGTTATGACTACATATTCATGTTGGTTACCACCATAAACTCCATTGTTACTTTCTCTTGTTGTTGGTTGACTGCATAAACCATTAGTTGTCTTATAAATTTCTAGGTCTTGGTAGTAGTTTTTATTTATAAATGCACACGACTAACATACCAGGATTTGATTTCATATTCATGCCAGATGTGCCCAATTTCTCTTCATCTTTCATCAGAGTTGGTGAACATAGAGTATTGTCAAATAAACAAAACCATGGAAATTGAAAATACAACTCATTAAACATATTTATAAAATGATTGAAGTTTAATCATCGTGTTGAATTGGTTGTGTAGCATCAAGTTGAAAGGTTTCTACATAAAATCCTATTTTTTAGTTGTCTTCATAAATAATATATTTACAAGTAGATTATATCAAGAAAAAGCCATTAAAAAATAACTTGTTCAAGTTGTATTCCTTGATGAACCTTTATGTATATGAAAATAGTAATTTTTAAAAACATTTCCTAACTATGTGTCTCAACAAGTAAAAACATCGATAGATTGGATTCAACTATTGCACGCAGCAGTGACAATATCATCATAAAACACCGGTAAATAAACAATTTTAGGAACAACATCGCGTGAACATATCATCCCGAAACTTATATGATCATTCACAAGGAAAATGATTTTTTTTTCATTGTAGGAAAATTTTTCTTACAATTACCAATTTATGTGGAAGTTTCTCCATCCAATCTCTAGTGAATTCTTCTCTTTCATCAATGTTATCGTTACTTCTACACACCATTATTGTGTACATAAGAGAAAAACTTTTGAATTTCTCATTGTTGTCATAGTGTCTTTAGCATCCATACATAATTGATTATCCATTATCTTTAACCTTTTCCATATATCTTTTACTATTTCTCTTAACATTTTTGAATATTTAATATGTATGAGAACAATAATAATATAATTCAACACACTAGTTCCAATAATTATTAACAACTCCATTATTACATCAGAATAAATATCGCTAGATAAATTACAAAAACCAAAGTGATAACATATTCAACATTGAAAGGATCGGTGACAGAATAGGTGATAAAGTTGATGAGAATTTGAAACGGGTATGCACATTGACAAGTAAAATATTTTGTGTCCTACATCGTTTGGTATATTTTCCTCCATTGATGTCACATATTTGTTTAATATTGTCTTAGCCTCGATGAGAAAAAAATTCTTCCGCCACATGGTCCTGTGTTTGTTTCTCCTTTTTCCCCTATTTGGGAATCATATTTTCTCTTTCCTTTTCTCTCTTCACCTAATAGTACATGCATAATTGGTGATAGTGTGACTCATGAAATTTAAATTTATCAATTACATTTAATACACTATAGGATGTCAATAGAATAATATTTGGATGTTCTTATTTCAAATAACATAGAACTTTTTCTCTTATTTTTTTGTCTCCTTTTATTCTATGACAAGAAGAATCAAATCTCTCTACTATTACACCTTATTGAACATATCCAATCAACTAGACATCCCCTAATTGTACTTTATCTGCTAGTATTGATAGTTCTTCATCGGTCAATCCTCTAGAAACCTGGAATGAATTAGCTGTTAATATTTCCAATGAGCTTGGTTGAAAGTTAACATGATTATCTTTAATAGGTGAACAATAAATACCACCTGAGTTAAAAAAATGATTTTTTTGTCCATTTAGTCTATATATCATCTAGAAACAATAGAAAAGTCTATTTGTCTTATAGACATTATGTTATCTCTACTTTGAAAAGTAAAAGGCATTGATTCTCAAAGCTCTACATTCAAAGGAAAGTCATATTTCTTATCTTTTTACATAACAAATGTAAATGTTAATAACTAATGAAATAAATTATAATGCATTACCTTCCATTCTTCTATTTTTGTTTTTAACAATCCGGGATGTTGAGGACATCCTAGCGATTTCCAAACTAATCTAGCTTTGTACAAAAAATCAATAAACTTGGTTTCTATCCAAGTTTTGTTCACTTTATTTTATTGTTTAAAAATATTAGTAATCCATTCATTAGTTGCATTTGTAGAAATAATGCGATCCCTTCAAACCATAGCCTTAGATGTAAAGACTTGTAAGTATCGAGCCCAAAATACTTTTTTGTGTACATATTGTATATTTCATGTTAATTATATAAAATTTCACATCATCCCTTTCCAGGTCTTTCAGATCTTGGAGTTCCAAAATTTTATTCATAGACTGTAAGAAGGGAAGAAGAATTTTGTCCCTCTCTCGTAGGAATAACATTTATTAACATGGAGTTCAAAAATTCAACATTCTCATCATCTATAGGATGATACTGATATTCTGGAGGTGCTACATGGAACCTTGAAACATCAATTGAAAATAATTCACCATTGAACAAAAACCGAATCTACTCAATAGTTGAAGGTTATTATTTCCTAAATACGGTGGTTGATTTCTTCAGAAATGCAGATGATTTAGTATTCTTTTTTAACCCCTGCAACTTTGATTTAGATGAATCAATCTCCAAGTTATCCAAATATGTTTTCCTTACCATAGTAAACAACTTGCCATGGTTTGGAGGTGAAAGAGAACCTGGTCTATTCAAAAGTGAAAAACATAAGAGGTTTTATCATGTCTATACAATTTTCTATGTACTATAATCATGTCAATCTAAATTTCTTCTATGTTTGAAGAGTCAATTTTATTAGAATTCGAAAGAAACCCCAAATTCCAACCATATAGTGAATAATAATATGGTTTTTATATGTTGAGGCTTTCATTTCATGTTTCATGAATAAATAAACATCCAACTGCATATCCAAAATAAGACAGCTTATTATTTTCATATTCAATGCATTTAACCTGAACATGTAGTGTACTCGAATCAATGACTATTGTGGATATAACCATACCGAATTCCTCATTTTCATCATCTATAAAAAAAAAAACCATAGGTTGATGTAGTATTTTTAAATGGAATAGATTTCAACAAACCATTCCTTGTCTATTTTCTTCCAGAACTTAGCACCTTCAATAAATGGAATTTTCAAGATTGGAGTGCAAACAATGGAAGAAATTTTACCTATAATTGGAGTAGAATATATTAATAATTACTTCACATATGGAGTACAATTTGTTTATTTTCACATTGTCTGATAATGAATATAAGTATCATCCTTGTAATCAATAACCTCTAGAGTTCATTACTTTTTATCATTAGAGAGTAATTAATGTAATGGCTAGTGACCACTAGGTTTTGATTGGACGTGTTATCTAACCTTCAACTGGTTATGGTAATTATTATTTAGTGCATCACATCAATAATACCAGAAATTATGTGAAAGTGTTACTTCCAATTAACATGCAACATATTTTGGAAGGATTATCCTTTGTTTGATAGTTGTCCACATTGTATAGATAACATGACATGAATGTTTGAAAATATAGATGCTAGCGACAAATAGGATTTTAGTTGACATATAAATGGGCAATTTTTAAAATTTATTTTTGTTCATTTACACTAATTGAATGGACTAGCTTAGAGGTGATTAATATTTAATTTTTCATATTTTGAATAGAGTGTATGAGAAACAAATCACAATAACTAAGATAGTGGTCACTAAGTAGTATTTGTTAAACATTAAAATGTGTAGTTGTTCAATAACACATATTAAAAGGAATAACTTAGTGGACGCTAAGACCTAATGAGTCTTATTTGAAATTAGGCCTTGGAATATATTGTGCATAACACGTAATTCACATCTGTTTTTGTATAAAAAAATTCTTAGTGACCGTTAAGCTCCATTACTAATTGAAATGAATTATATAAAGAGCTATTAGGTTCATCGCTTTCTTGATTTAAAAAAAGATATAAAATAATAAATCATTGTCTAGGTAAGTGACCGCTAGGTTCCCACAATTACCTCTTGTCATTCTAAACACTATCTCTATAGATTTGAATCAATACTATTTTTCTTTTATTGTTATTGTGTCATATTAGCTTGACTATCCTTGATGGAGATAAGAGCTATTCTAGATACCCTTGAGAGGGATGAAGCCTTATGTAGTTCTCATAAGATGTTTTCTTTGTGACGTATAATTCACATAGGATATTATATTATAAAATTCTCAGATACCACTATGTTGCATTACTAATTGTAAGGAATGACATAGCAGAGGCTAGGCTTAATAGTTTATTTAATTTGAAAATAGTGATAGTAAAACAAATCATGGTGTAGATTAGTGTCTCATGGTTCCTAGCATCATTTCTTGTCATCGTAAACACTATCTATACAATTTTATATTGATATTGTTTTTCATTGACTTTAATTATATTGTATTGGTGGACTATTCCAAGATGACCCAATTACTACAATACATTCTATTGAAGGGGATCAAGACCTATTTATTTCTCATAAGATATATCTTATTAAATTATAATTCACGTCGGTTCATATCAAAGAAAATTCTTAGAAACAACTAATCTCCATTTTTAATTGAAAGGAATGACATGGTGATCAAGAGGCTAAACATTTTACTGGATTTGAAAATAGTGATAGAGTAATAAATCATGGTCTAGAAGTGGTGGTCGGTTCCTACCATTACCTATTATCATTGTAAAGACTATTTGTACATCATTGGATCGATACTATTTTCATTTATTTTAATTGTATCGTATTTGTTGGACTATCCCATGATGGACCCAATTATTACACTGTATTCAATTAAGAGGTATCAATACTTATTTATTTCTCCTAAGATATATATTTGTAAATTATAATTCACATCCATCTGTATCAAAGAAAATACTTAGTGACCATTAAGCTCCATTACTAATTGAAAGGACAAACGTAGCGACCGCTAGCCTTAACAATTTCTTAATAAGAAAATAACTATAGAATAACAAATCATTGTCTAGATTAGTTGTTGTTAGGATCATATCATTACCTATTTTCATTGTAATCGGTAGTCGTACAAATTTAGATCGATTGTAATTTTAAATGATTAAAATTATATAAAACTAGCTGGACTTTACTTGGTGGAGCCAATTGCTGCACTAATTTCCATCTAGAGGGATCAATAATTATTTATTTCTCCTAAGATACATCTTTATAAATTATAATTCACATCCATTCGTATCAAATAAAACTCTTAATGACCACCAAGATCCATTAGTAGTTAAAAGAAATAACATAGAAGCTGCTAGGATCCTATCATTACCTTTTTCATTGTAATCACTATCTATATAAATTTGGATCGATATTGATTTTCATTGATTTTAATTATTTTGAATTAGTCGACTTTACCTAGAGGACCCAATTTTTGCACTACATTCCATCGCAAGGGATCAAAAATAATTTAGTTATCCTAAGATATATCTTTTTAAATTATAATTCAAATTCATTTGTATTAAATAAAATTTGTAGCGAATGCTAAGATCCATTACTAATTTGTTTTCATGTAAATGTGTGACAAGGAAATTAACAGCTTTAGAGCAAGAAAACTATACCCATGTGCTAATTTTTTCAAATCCTATCATTCCAAGACACCCCAGGACTATCTAGCCATTCTAAGTGACCCCCCGAATAATGTTATCTCATCCCTTAGGTGATTTAGGAAATTCCATTCATTCCCCTAGGTGATTTTAGGAGTTCATTAAAAGTTGCAAGCTACAGGTAATTGTGGGAAGGGCTATCACTGGCCTTCCTAGGGCTAGAGCAACCCCATGGAGTGGAGAAGAAGAGCCTAAGTGGATGTGGAGGTGATTCAAAGGTCTTGGGACATCATGGAAATTATTCAAGAATATTTTGGAAGGGATCGAAGAAGTTGGGGTAGTTTTGCCAAAATTAGGGTTCATAAGCCTAGTCAGTACACAAGCCAAAACAACCGAGCTTTGGAAGGTGATTTTGGGAGCTCTGGATGGAGTTAGGAGAAAAAAAAACATCTATAGAAATATAATTCCAAGGCATACAAGATGGTGAAATAATTTTTTTCACAAAACTTAGGAAAATTAGGTCTGTAGGTAGATTTTCTAAGGCACATGTGGAGTACCAAATAAAAATCCTTTTTTTCAGGGATAAAATGGAAGAATCAAGATATGATACCCCAACCATTCGATTTAGAAGGACATTTAAAGTCATGATCATATAAATGTTTTCCAAAAACCTCCATTAGGAGCTCAAGTTATCATCATCGTAAGTTGTCCTCTTGAAGCGAGTTCGGGAGTTAGCCAAATTTTGGGAGGACATGTGTCACCTCTAGGTGCTTGACAAGATTTTGTGTCCCCAACGTCCCTCAAGGCTAGGGAGATCAACATTGGAAAAATGTTTCCATCCCCCATGTGACCTCTAGAACCTCATGCGACCATCAAGATTTCCATATCATCCCCCAAGTGTAATTTGAAGCTCAAATTCTGTATCGTCGAATCTCTGCCACGTGTCAGCTCTAGGATTATCATGGAATTTTATGTCCCTCACATCCATCACAAGTCACAGACATAAAACCCTTACAAATGTGCCCATCCCCCTAGGAGAGACTTCTAGTGACCCATGTGACCCGTGTCTAGCCCCTCAATGCTTTAAAGATGATTTTGGAGCTCTCACTCCCTACCATCGAATCACTTCCATGTGTCGCCTTCTTTCTCACCATGGAAATTGATTTCCCTCACATACCTTTGAGATGAAGAAATTCAGGGACAAGAAAATTTTCCCATCCCTCTCTAAGCATGATTTTAAAATTT
Organism: Taxus wallichiana var. yunnanensis; assembly: GCA_018340775.1. NCBI lineage: Eukaryota > Viridiplantae > Streptophyta > Pinopsida > Cupressales > Taxaceae > Taxus > Taxus wallichiana. Next base: position 506,201,132 of record CM031235.1, read on the forward strand.
TAAATATCTACCTGTTTCCCGCTTCTAACTTCTAACACTCCCATGCACAACCATATCTCCATACTTCCTTTACAACCTTCTACCATCACTCTGCCATTGAAAATTCTCATACCAGATCAACCAAGGCACTAAAATACCTTTCCCATGGAGATATGTAGGTCTCAGAAGGATTTTTCATCAAGTTAAGAAGGAGAAACAAAGAACAATGAAGAAAACAATGAAAATCTCCATTGTTGTGAAATGGAGATTCATAGAAATCTCATAAACTAGTGCATGAAGAAATGAACCATATTTTTCTATTTGTTCCTCTATCAAAGACCATCAAAAAATACTTTTAAACTCTCCTCTCATGCAACAAATCATTCACAACGAAGAAATCTTCTTTTTTGGCTCAACAAAGAAAACACCGAAAGAAAAAAACCATTTCAGAAATATATATTTTTTACAAATGGAGGAGAAAATCAGACCTACAATTTTGAGGGCCATTAATTCCTGTTGTGTCTAGAAGATTTATCAGTCCCAAATTTGAAATCTTAAAATCTCCTATACTATTAAGCGGGTAGGTATACAATTTTAGATGTACAATACTGGGAAAAAAAAATTAGAAAACTTCATTGTGTGTCAATTAGACCTCCAGAAGGCCACTTTCTAAAAATAACAAGTCTTTTGCATAGGGAACTGCTATTTTGGGAAAGTTAGCAATAGAAGAACTTGTGAAGGATATAGAGACATTGGTGGTGCAATCTGCAATGAGAACTCATCGAGAAAAAGTACCTTTTGAATTTACTAAAAATAGTATGTGGTCACATGAGAACTTGCTAAAAATATAAAGTTGATCCATAAGGAGGGAAGAATGTAGGGAGAAGAGATAAATTAGAGTCACAACATTCAGTTGAGATTTGAGGAAGTTTCTTTTCATACTTACTAAAAATAGTAAGTTTTATTCTAGGGAAAACATGAAGCAGAAGTGGATGGGACAGAAGTTGGCACAACCCTTTTCCTATGAGTATGAGATAGAAGACATCAATGTCTTGTACATGGACTTGAATGACTTGATAACTTGCATGACATCTAGAGACTAAAAGAAGATTGAAGATTAGATATTCACCAATGGCTTGTTTGTTGCCGCAGACACCCAATGTCTGTCCAAAGTCATGAGTTGGTCCTAGCCTACTCTCACCACTATGAGCTTGAAACATGAACCATCCAAGATGAAAATGGTACAACAATGGTGGTCATCAGCCCTAGAACCATCTCACTTTATCTAGCAGATATCGACATCACCCAACATGGTCGTCATCTCAAAATACATAGCCTTGCATGATTGGGAAACAATGGATGCATATGTGTAAGGGGTTTGCACTTGGGTCATGGTTGAAAATAGGGAGAAATCCCTCAAGGATTCCCAAGAACCTTCCAAGGTGTGAGTTCTAAGAAGGATATTCGGATGTCATCACTCTCCTCAGTAGAGTAATGGGTGAAGCAAGCACAAGAGACTTCCAAGACTATGGGCCTTTTCATCTTGACGTTGACAGAAGGAAAACAAAGAATTGACTAGGGGTAGATCATCAATGACAACCTCCATCTACAACTACTCTAAGTACCTATGATGAAGAAGTTCCACATGACTTCTTACTTGGTCTACCTCCTCACTAGCTCAAGATCATTCAAGGGATTGGATCTCATGTAAAACATTTCTACCAAGGTGCCTGCATTTGAGAAACTTCCATAGGTGGTGATGGAGGAAATTCATAGGAATTTCACTCATGTGAATGATGCATTCACAATGTATGTAGTCCGAATCTTAGAAGGAGATCTAGAAGCTAGGATGTCGTCATAAGTGGTGTCCTTGATCAAGAAGTATGGCTCCTATTTCATATAATTCTTGACATTATCCTACCTGTGAGTTGTTGGCTTTGACCAAGCACCACTAAGGCTACCCAAGTACCTTAGTGATCAAATTATATTGTTCGAGATCTACTGACAAATCATTCAAGTGAATAAAAATCTTAGAAGTAGGAGGAAAAAGTTGATTCCATTCCCTATCTCTCTTGAGGCTGTCATGTATAAGAGATAAAATAACGCATCTCAGATTGAAGACTACTTTTGCCCATTCAAATTTACATTCCCACATCGCCATGCCTAATTTTGACATCCGAGAATATCTTGACTCTTTCTATGTCTTAGAATTACAACACGAGGTGTAATTCAAGGACTACTGGGCCAATTACATTGATGAGGTTGAAGTGTGTGAAAAGTACCATATGAGGATGACGATCAGTGAGATGAGGAAATTCAAGTTCTCCTAGTATGAAGATATTTTACACAATGATGGGACAAAGATGTATGATCTGGTAGTCAAGATGTCCCCTGTACCTCCAATCAATTGGTATGTTCGTGAATCAGGGGATATATTAGAGCAGACTAAGAAGGTGGTGAGGAGAATGAGAAATTGGTTTCAAAAGAAGCAAGCCATGATCATCTAGTCATGAGGAATTCCCCCAAGTCATAAACAAGCCTCCCATCAATCATCTTCAAAATTCATAGAGGTGACTTCCAATTCTAAAAACTTCAGGAAATTTTGAAAAGGAAGACCACAGAATTGGAAGCTTCTCCTCATGAGAAGATGCCAAAGAAACTCAAAGTATAAGAAGTCTTGTTTACATCACTGCGAGAGGAATATTTGATCATAGAAATGTAGGAAGAACACCCCATGACAAAGGCACAAGTGGATGAAGAACACATGGTTCAGATTCTAGTCTTCAAGCCACCATAGGAGGTTTCCCCTCTTGATGACCCCCATGCCTCTCTCATTTAGGATTTTCCTCCTCCTTCAAAATAAGGTACCATCGGTGCACCCATCATTGAGCTCGAATCCAATGAGATGTTTCCTTAGATGTAGGAAACAATTGTATTTGACACCCACACTATGCAACAAGTGGTAGAACCTCGATCTATCAACGATTGTCTCATTGGCCAAAGAAAAAGATCAAGAAATATAGCACATACAACCTCACAAAGTACTATAGTGGGGAAACGGGTAATCAATACATCAAAGTGGCTCATCTAAAATTAATTAAGCCATTGGATGATATGACACCAACTGACTATGAAATGAACACAATTCAATTGGGACCGAAAACTCATGAAGGGGATTTGCACATGTATCAACAATATTCTACTCACATGGTGGTAAGGAATAAGGAGTATAAGAAGAATATTGATGAACTAAAAGAGTAGGTGTGAACTATGTCATTCTATGTGCAACATCTAGTTGATCCTAATGTCATGAAAATTCCCACTGAGGATGTTGTGCCCATCAGTATCTTCAATCAATAATCCATCAGGAAGACACACAAGTTCACCATACAGGGGTGAGAGAATAATTAATGGATTAACTAAATTTCCAAAAAATGGAAGTCAGTGATCCAAGAAGCAGTCAAAATATTTTCTTATATGTGTATGATAGTAAATAGGACACAAAATGCAAGGACTTAGAGAAAGAAACGGACTATTAGGAACCTTTGGGGCAAGTAGTAGATGAAATGAGTAACACTCGGCGCGAGGATTTGATCGATGAGAAGATTTTTGAAACTCCTTTAGAATACTTGTCATGTGTGTGTGAGGGCATTAGAAATTAGGTTTGAGGAAATCAATCAGGTCATCACATAGATGGAGGAGAATGAGGAACAAGCATACAAAGTGCAAGATATTGTAAATTGGAAAATTTAGAAACTTGGAGTACCCGCAATGGCGAGGATACAACTAATGATGAGTTTATTTGTCCATTTGAAGAATATTTCAAGAAAGAGGTAGGCAAGCCATCGTCCTTCATTAAGGATACCCTTGGCTTCCTCTTAGAGCTTTGAGCCTCCATTGAACTTAGCGCAGAGAAACATTCATCATGGTTCAAGAAGTCTAAAGACATCAACAGTGTGGCCGATAGATATACATATACCTTGAGTTGTGTTCGCATTCCTTATGTCGACAAGGTGAAACTGTAGCAGCTCATTTTAGTAAAGATCTTTGAGGAAAAAGGCCTTCTCATGAGCATAAAGTCAAAACTAGTCAAGTAGGGAGATCAAATCCACTGTAGTGGTTCATCCTTCTGCATAATTCTCCTTCTTTCTTCTTCTTCCTCTTCTTTATCTCTCTTATTTTCTCACCCAAAGGCTCTCTTTCATCAATTTTTTATTTTCGTGTTGAGGTTTGCACTTTTTTAATATAAATTTAAGTGACTTTAGAAACATAATGTAAACTTTAAGTCACCTTGTTTTTATAAAAGGGACTTAAATATTTAAGTGGAATATGAACAATCTAAAGTCACATTAAAGTATTTGAAAAGTCACCAGGAAGATGAAGAGTTTCCTCTTCTTCTATAAATTGTAACAAGCTCCTCATTTGGGCTTCTTCTTAGACAACTTTTGAAACTTCTTAGATGTTGGATTTGTTTTTTTGTGAATTCATGAGAGAGATATCCTTGTGAAGAGAGCAAAGAGATAGAAAATTTCTTCCATTTTCCCTACTCAACAATGTCTTCTATTTCTATGTTATGTATAATTTCGCTTGAGCTTTAATAAAGGAAGAAGGAATTTTAGCCTTTTTTACTGAGGATTTTAGTGGTACTTTGTGCTCATTAAACGTTATTTGGTCTTGTTTCTATTACATATTTGTTTTCTTCTAAATTTAAGTGCATGTAATGAAATTTCTAGCTGATGTATGCAAGTCTTTGATTTTCTACTTGTAGCATTAGTTTTCTTTTCTAAATTTCTCACTCCCTTTCCCACTTTCCTAGAAAATTCCTCTCTTGCAAATATATGCAAGATTTTTTTACAAGGTTAGTGGAGTGCGCTTGTTGGATCCTCGGCCAAAAGGCTACGAGGATAAAAAAACACTTTTTACTCATGCATGCATGTATGGCGAGATGCACCGGTTAAGTAGAGGGACTTAGACTCCCAGAGCATTGGTAGGATAACCAACAATTTTTCCCTAAAAATTTACTTGCCAACAGTTTTGGCACACCCACCGTGGGAAGATTTAGTATCATAAGCATCGAATACAACCAAAGGTAAGATAAATACAAAAAAATAGAAAATTCAAAGTTTAAAATTCAAAAAAGAAAAATTATGGAATTTGAATAGCTATATGAGTATAATGTCTACAAACCATGGCTATTTAGGGAAATTTTCCTATTAAAAGACATGAATTTATCTTCCACATCCAAGAGGATATTGATTTAGATTTGAGAGAATCTATCCGCATAACAGAAAAGTTTCAACCACTATTTCATTTCCGTAAGAATTCTTGACCTTGAAGAGGAATGCGCTGCTAAATTGGAAAGGAAAAGACAAATTATAGTAGCACAAAGAAGAGCATAGATTTCAATCTTATGGATAAAAGATAAACCCAACAACGAGAGACAAGAATGACAAACCGAACCAACTTTTGAAGAGCTTCAAAGAAGATAAGAGTTGCTCAAAATTCAGGAGGTATAACTAGTCACATTGGGATCCTGAGTATTGTCAATCCTTTAGATGGTTAATTTCCATAAATAAATGATAACCTTGAAGATTTCATTGGCGTAGAGACCAAAGAAGAATCTATAGAAAGAGAAACAAGAGAGGAAGAGGAAATAATAGTTCAACTTGAAGAAATTGAAAGACTTCAATCCGAGGCGGAAGAAAGAACAGCTATAGAAGCACAACCTTAGCAAGGTTGGAAGCTAGAAATAGAAACAGAATGGGGGATTATGATTTTTAGGTCTATAGGTCTAATTTACCATGGGGTGGGAAACATTGGACCACTCACCCTTTCTCAACCACTTCACGAGCTACCAAAAGGCTCAATGAAAAACTTTCCAAAATTCAGAGGGGATGGTTCTCAACTCCCCAAAGAACATGTAGTAGTGTTTATCACTTTGCTTTTGGTGTATTGGCATTGGGGACGAAGATGTGGTAGTGCAAATATTTATGGAGTCACTCCAAGAAATTTTTTATAAATGGTTCTACATGCTACCCTCAAGGTTTGTCGCCTGCTAGGAAGATATTAGAAGTGCATTCAAACATAGGTTCAAAACCATGGAATACTATCAGGATCTCTTGGTCCAATTCATAAAAATGAATAAAGAAACCTCCAAATCAATGAGAGACTTCATAGAAAGATATAATAGAGTGATAAGAAGAATACCTGAAGATGTGGTGCATTCTAATAATAAGTTGAAGAGATTCTTCATCATTGCCTTTCCATCAGAAGTAGGTTTCTTCCTTAGAAGAACCCAACCAAGAACATTAAGGGAAGCTTAGGAACATGCGATAGAAATTGGTGATGATCTAATCCTGTGTGATTAAGTGAAAGGCCCAAATGGAAAGAAAAAAGGATAGAATTTAAGCTTAGTCACCACAGACTAAATGTTCCAAAAATTGAAAATGACTTGGTTTCCTTGAAGAAACAACTATCCCAGATCACAATGCGAAACACTCCAAGGAAGCCAAATCCTCCCAATAGACCAAGAATTTCTCCACCTCATCACCAACTCACTCTCGAAGCACCACTAGTCAATATCACCTATGACATTGGAGAAATATATGAGGAAGTGGAGATTGAATAACCTGAAGAAGAAAATGCATGGGGATGATGGAAACTATCTTGATGTCGAGGAATTTGATGGTGATATGCACAATGGCCTAATTTAGTATGTTGATGATGAAGATAATGATGATGAAGAAGCTCCAAGTTTATCATGCGCAAATTTTACTTGCACATAGTCTAAGAAAGGTGCTCCATCCTCAATGACTATAGTAAAGGACAAGAAGAAGAAAGAATATTCTCCTACGGAGGGTCCACAAAATAAAATCATCAAAAGAGGATCACTACTACCTCCTCGATGTATTCAAAAAAAAAAAAATCGGACCCACTGGTTAGCATGGATCATGCTACCATACCAAGTAAGTCTTCTAATCCTTCTCCTAGCTCAAAAGTTATGAAAAATAATTCTCCTTGTTGTTCCTCTAAAAACATCTAAGGTTCTATCAAAACCTACATCTTCACCTCCTTCCAAGCCAGTTATTACACCCGTGAAGGAAAATTCAACCCCCAAAGTAGAAAAACCTTCACCATGTAAATCCTCTATCATTCATGGAACCTCTTCCTTATATGCATAACCCCATTTGAACTTGTGGAACACACAAGAAAAAATAAATTCCATCTCACATAAATATAATACCTATAAATGCATCCTTCCCAATTTTATGGGCTCATTGATGTAATCCGTGGTGGTAATCCTATAACCTTAGGTCCAAATTCCAAAGGCTTACTCCCCACACCATCCACACCACCTTCTCAAAACATGTTAGCCCTGATTTCCTCCAAAACCAACAAGGATGAACATTTATACCTTTCACTCCTCATTAAAGGCTTCTAGCTAAATAACTACATCATAGATTCGAAAGCCTCGAGATAATTTGATGCATGTCAAAGTTGTAAATTCTTTAGGCCTTACCTTTACCTAGGAAAATGACACCTGCTATTCAATGGAATCCAAATAAGTGTCGTTGGTAGGAAGAATCAAAGATGCACAAGTAGCATTAGCTCTTTTTTCTAGATAAGAAGGTGTTTCTAACCATCCTAGTGGTGGGAATCCTAGTATCCTTTGGCATGCTAATCTGAGCCAAATATTCTTGAGATACTTAGGTGGAAAAATAAAAATGGATTGGTCATTTACAAATATTCCGGTGAAAGGAGAGGTGAAGAATTTACTTCCAAAGAAGGAAGATGAAGTTTATAGTATGAAAGTCTGATGATCCAAAGGCAAACATTATTTTTCAAGATAACGGGCTAGACAACTACTTCCTCACATCAAATAAAGAAGAGAAATTTCCACTCTTTATGGAAGAGGAAGAAGATCAAGTTTGGATGATGAAATTTGATCGTAGTCATTACGGTGTAGGTTCGGGAGTAGGCGTGGTGTTGTATTCTCCTTTTGATGAATTCTACCCATTTTCCTACAAGCTACAATTTGATAATACAAATAACACTACCGAATATGAAGCTCTCCTATTAGGAATGGGCATGACATAAGACAAGGGAATCAAGAAGTTAAGATGTTGTGGTGATTGTAAAGCTAGTCGATAACAATATCGTGTGAAAAATCCCACCTCCGAATTATAGAAACAAAGTATGGGACTACATTGAATCTTTTAATGTATTTTCTCACAAAGATATCCCAATAGAAAAGAATGAAAATGTTGAATCTCTTGTAGTGCCGGATTCCCTAGTCACACCTCATCCTTATTTTGGTAAATACAAAGTGACCATTGAAATGGTATTCGGGCCTAGTGTACCAAATAATGCAAATAATTGGAAATTCTTTAATGATGATAACTAGATTCTAGCATTTTTGAAACAAAGGGATAATTTCAATAATCTCATATTTGAAGGAAGTAAAAATCCACACCAAGAAGTGGTAGTAGAAGAAGAGAAAGAAGGAATTGAAGGGTTTGATGAATAATAAGTGATCAAATAGAAAGGAAACAAGATCCTGAAGTCCTAGTTTCTTTGGAATACCACTTTGACAAACACGACAGATTCATTCAAGAGAAAGAAAAAAATATTCTCGGTGCCCAAATGATTTTGATAAGGAAAACATTGGCACCCCAAGAAGAGCTTGAGGATGGTCAATATTGGAAAATGTTTCTCACCCGAGGAGAAGATAAGGTTTATTGCATTACTCAAGAAATATTTAGATGTTTTGGCCTACTCTTATGATGAAATTAAATCCTTCCAACCGAAGGAAATGCATCACTCAATTCCCTTGAAGTAGGATGCCAAGCCATTCAAGAAAAAATAAAGGCCATATAACCCAAAGATTGTTGATACCATAAAAGAGGAGGTAATGAAGATGCTTAATGCAAGGATTATCTTTTCCATCCATCATTAAATATGGGTGGAAAACATTGTGCTAGTGCGGAAGAAGAATGGTGAAATAATAATATGTGTATATTTCTACAAATTGAACCAGGGATCACTGAAAGACAATAACCCTCTCCCTATCATTGACCACATTTTGTAAGTAGTCACTGGATCTGAAATGCTTTCATTTCTTGATGGATTCTCAAGGTACAATCAAATAAAAGTGGCACAAGAGGATCACATCAAGATAACCTTCACAATGCCTTGGGGGAATTTTTCCTACAACATAATGCCTTTCACCTAATTAATGCAGGGGTTCATTTTAAGAGACCTCTTAGAAATCGGAGATGAAAAATACAGTGAATATCCTTAGAACCGGTTTAAGGGAAGAAATTTTTTTGGGGGTTTGATAGCAAAATTTTCACCTGATTTTAAAGTATTGTGATAGAAGGCTATAGATGCGCAACAGAGAGATTTGTTTTCATGCGTCAACAAGGTCGTTAATGCGCTTCAATGAACCTCATTGATGCATGTTTATAACCTTGCGACGTGCATCGCTGAGCTTCGTTGACACACATCAACAAGGTTGTTGACATGCATTAGCGAGGTTCGTTGATGCAAGTCAACAAACTTGTTGACGTGTGATAACAAATCTTCTATCGCGCATCTACAGCATCCACCCTCTAGTCGTGCGATGACAAAATTTTTGTGTCGTGGATCAAAAACTCTCTCATCACGCATCTAATTCCTTCGCACTCCTGTCACATGTCAAAAACACTCCCTATCATGCATAAAAAAAATCTCTGTCACGCATCTGTAGCCTCTGCCCTCCTATCACACATTTACTATACTTGATAATTCATATGCCCCCAGGTGGTATGAGTGAACTAGTAGTGTTCTACCTAGCGAATAATATAGGATTATATAAGGGATAGTTTCAAGGGTAGTAAAAGCCAACCCCTAAAAAAATTAAACTATAATTTTTAGGCGAACAAGTCACTGACCCGCGTCAGAAAATTCACCTTTTGAATTTTTTCAAAAATGGAATATTCACCATATTACAAATATTCACCACTAAAATTATCCCTTTGCTTGATTTTAAGTGGGATAACATAATATATGCCAATATATTACCTACCTATGGTACATTAAAGGATTTACAATCCTTAAACCATAAAGGTTTTAGGCTAGTATATAGGTTGAAGGAATTATAACACCTTCATCATACTCAATTTACCTTTTGGTACAAAAGGATTTGGAATCCCAAAGATCATCCCATGATCAGTGGCTAAGTATGATTTGTGAGTTTTACATGTTCTCACAAGTTCTTATAAAATGTTATTGAACCCAAGCATATAAGATCCTTTTACAACCAAGGACCTACTTAAAAATATGCTTCTACTAGATGTTTACTAGTAAACTCAATAGAAATAAATATTTTACTGAAGATCACCTTTAAGATCTGTCTACACTTCTTTCTAAAAATAAGTCGAGGAGGTATACATGGCCGAAGGTCTTTTTACACTTTCCCAAAGGTCTTTTACAAATGCCTTAAGGTTTTCTTACAAAAACCAAGTTTCATTAGAAGGTGACATTGTCATGCACACTCCCCGTCAATGGCAACTCGATAATCCAATCTTTTCATGAAAGTGACAAAACTTTACAACACTCAGGGACTTTGTGAAGATGTCAACAACCTACTCTTTAGTCAACATGAACTTGAGATTTATGTCATCACTTAGCACCTTCTCACAGATGAAGTGTATATGTATCTCAATGTGCTTCGTCCTCTAATGTTGAAATGGATTCTTAATCAAGAGTAATACAACTATGACCACCACATAAAAGAGGAATACTTCCTTTAACTTCCATGTGTATCTCTACCAACAACCGTTGTAGCCACATGGATTCTTTACTTCTTCCATTGTACTTCTCTGCCTTAGTAGAAGAAATGAAGACTTTTGATTATATTTTTATTCCAAGTAATGGTTCCTACACAAAAAAACTTGAACACATATCTAATATATTTTATAACACAACATCAATATGGTTAGAATCACAAAATACATATAAGATAGCATTTTCATTCTCAGTATAATGCAACCCATAATTTATTGTTCCTTTAATATATTTAAAAATTCTTTTTACAAGATTCCAATGATCTCTAAAAATGTTCTTGCATAAACCTTGAAGTAATTCCTATTGTATATGAAATATCTGATCTAGTTATAGTTAGATAAATCAAACTATCAACTAACATCGTATAGAAAATAGGATCAAACTTTTTCATATGCAGATTTAGGTCAATACTTATTCAAACTTCCATTGAAGTAGAAAATGGTTTACAATCAATCATAAAAAAAAAAATCATTACAATGGTTGCATATTGTGTTTTGAAAAATAACAATAGAATGAAATACAATCATACAAATAACATGATGTGAGAGACCTAACTCATTCATTTCAAAGTACTACTTCAATTTCTCTTTAATCCTATGAATTAAATTAGAATTGTCACCAGTCATAAGCAAATCATAAACATATATATACATATAATGATAATATGTGAGCCTTATTACTTGATGAATATATCATTGTTAGAAGTATAATTAACAAAACCTAAAAGTTTAAAGAAGAAAACAATTATCGCATACCAAGATCTAAGAGCTTGTTTTAAACCATACAAGGATTTCTCCACTTTTAAACATAGTTTTCTTTACCAGTTTATTCAAATCCTTTAGGTTGAAACATGTAAATTTATTATTTTAAATTGTAATTTAAAAAAGTACTTTTCTTATCCATTTGGTGGATTTCCCACCCTAATTGAGTGGCAATTGAAAATAAGCCCCTAACAATACTCATTTTAGCTATAGGGGAAAATGTCTCAACATAATCAATACCAGGTTTCTGATTGAAATCTCTAGCAGCAAGTCTAGCTTTATGTTTGCTAATACTACCATCAACATTATACTTTACTTTGTATATCCACCTAGACCCTATAATACTTCGCATCTTAGGTTCATATAAAGTAATTAATGCATGGTACATATGATGGATTCTGATCATTTTCCTAAGGTTAGTAGGATTAGAACTTTCTAACATAGATTGAGCCCAATTTAAATTCTTATCTAAGAAGATAAGAGTTTCGAAACATCTATAACATCAAAACATCATCATGACCATTTACTAAATCAGAATCAAAATCACCATTTAGAAACATTTAATGAAGTAATTTCAAAAGAAGAAGACAACACATGTAAACCTTTCACTAGATTATATATATACATTTCATATAAGCTTCGATAATTATCATGTCCTAACCTTTCATGCCATAGTTTTGAATTATTAAAACTTTAAGATATAACAAAAGATGCAAAAGAGAAATCATAAAAATCTATAAAAATTTCTTTGAATTTAGCTATTATACTCTCACTACTATCCTTGATATACCAAGTATCCTTCATGCATGGATTTTAGTTATGTCCATACCTCTTTTGGATATTCAATATTACCAATGTGTAGAAGGTACTTATTTTTCACATTACACAAAATCATAGAAAGAGCCTTCGCATTCGTTGCAAGATTACATTCATGTTATCTACATTTTCTTGATGATTGGTGGGAGAAACCTTAGATCTAGAAACAATCGTCTAGAGTTTCCTCGCCATAAATTATGTTTTGACCCAAATATTGTAGTTGGTTTCATTCAGGATTTGGGTTTTGTCAATATAGAAATAGCTAGATGCCATTGTTTTCCTAAACCTGTAAAACACACCCCATTATAATATACAATGTACCACAAAGTTAGATACATATTTATTGATAATAAAAACAACACTTTTAATAGAATCATATCTAAATTTTATAGATCTAAAGAAACTATTTGATCATAACTAATTTTGTCATTATAATGCATTATAATTAACCTCCCATGATCAAAATAATAACCCGCAATATAAAGGGCTCTGCCTTATACCCCAGATTTATATAAAAAAATTCGACTATATAGAAGTGAAGAAGAGACCCCTAAGAATACATAACAACTTCAAATTTTTGAAAAAATAATGTAGACAAAGATCATCCAGCTTAAATTTGACATCTAAATGACTGTCATAATGGCTTATTTTTTGGTCTGTTGTGATGGTCATTTAACCGTCAATTTTAACAAAATGAAAGTTTCTTGGAACATACGAGCTTAAATTTGACGTCTAAATGACTGTCATATTGTCTTATGTTTGGTCTACCGTGATGGTCATTTGACCATCAAATTTAATGAAGCCAAAAATTGTTGTGTATTTCTAGAATGTGAAATTCCAGAATTTCTTCTTCTATATAATATTAGGGAGGTTATATTTTAATACATTATAATAGCCTATTATAATTTATAATATAAAAATATATACACTTTTTTAAAAAAGAGGTACATAGTTTATAGAATGTAAATAAAAATAACATATAGTTCATAAAATTTATAAAGTATAGTATATTTTTTATAAAAAAACACAATAATCAAATAAAAAACATCGGCCACTTGGTTAGGATATTAGTTTATTTTTAATTAAACATGTCATACTTACCAATGCCACGTGAAAAACCTAAGAAAATGCCATATGATTTTAAAAACTACTTAGGTTTTAAGTTTAATTTTTTTATATCTCACTTAGAAAAAGAATGGGGCCGCTTTAGAGTTGAAGTAGTTTTTACGGTTTAGGTGTCTATTTTTGTTTTTTTAATGAACAAGTATAGGATTAAACTTAGTAATATTGATTACTAAGGCCACCAACCTTCAACTACCCACCATTCACCATGTCGGGCATTAAGATTAAAACAATGTTTTATAGTTTAGGTATGTTCAAAACATTTTTTTACAGAGCCCATACGAATGGGGTAGTTATAAACTATAGTATAAGAACTATATAAAATATATAGTTTTCAAATTATATAAATTTTAATACGATGTTTATATAAGTTATTATATAAACCTTATTCTATATATTTTTAATTTAAAAAAATATAGTTATAGATTAACTATAAACTATAGTTTTTCAAATCAAATTCTTTTAGAGGGGTCCAAAGAACATGGGTATGAATTTACCTTCTGAAATATTTAACCTGCAAACATTTGAAATTATAGAAAACATGAAAATTATTTCATATAGTAATAAATCCTTTCCTTTTCTATATGTGATTTTCACGCAAGTAAATATTTGAAGCCCCTTTCACATGTGCACACATCAATCTCCAAACAAACATTAATTCCATATAATTTACAAAATGTAAATGAAAGTAAGAATCATATCATATTACATCTCCCCCAAAAAAATTAGGGATTTAAAATTGAAAAACCCTAAAATTTTACCGAGAGTTTAATTGCACAAATGTAGTGCCAAAATAAATTGGAGAAAAAAGAAGGGGACCGAATACTTTTAAATACCCTTTCGGGTTGGTTGAAAAAATCTATACAAATTAAATAAATAAAATACAAAACATTTGATCTTAATTTATTTAATTTACCTCGCTTTGTTACCATGTTAGAATTTGAGGATTCTAATAAATATGGATTTAATCAACTTACATATTATATAATGTTACAATAAATATTTAAATAAAGATTACATCATAACATAAGTAAATAAAGAAATACTTATAGGAAATAAATAACACAGGTGACACAATATTTATAGTGGAAAACCCCAATAGGATAAAAACCACTTTGAAAATAACCTTTTACTTCAGAGAACTTATTTTACATCCAGTAAGATCACTTCCTCCTTTGAAACCCTATTTACCAAGGGTAAAACTAAATCACTTGATTTACACACCTTTGATATATTTCTAATATATCAAATGAGTACCTATAGTCCTTTTTATATAAGGTGATTAGGTATGTCTCCCGACCCACCTTTTCAACCTAATATGGTTGATACATACACCTAGGTTTATAATATTTAATATTAGAAATATAATCATTTCATGATATTAAATATTTAACCTAAAATATATACCTAGGTTACTGTATTTAATAATAGAAATATAAATATTTCATATTATTAAATATTAACCTATATATTAGTGATGGACCCATATACATTAAGGGTTGGCTAGACAACTTAATCATTATGTTCCAACAGTAAATAGAATGTAGACGAAATAGATGGAAATGACAACAAGAAATCAAGGTAATCTATTGTTTTTTTTTTTTTTTTTTTATTTAATATTGGTAAATAGTTTTTGAAAGGGACTATACCCTTGTGTACAAAAAGGCCTAAAAGCCGAGAATAAGAGAGAGGAGCAGAGAAGCTGTATCAAAGCACAAAAGTTACAGCAAAGAACACCGAAGCCTAGAAACAGCAACACAAACGAGACTTAACAGCAAAACAACGGCAACAAAACAGCAAGCCTACAACCAAGAAGCAGTAGTAAAACAGGACTACTTCTTGGCCGCTTGATCAATACTCATCTTTACTTTTTTCCAAGCATGGTACATACCCAGCGTGGTCATATGAGCAGCATCCGTCTTATCGAGCTCCTCTCTGGTTCTTTTACTCTCTTTCTCATTGCCCCAAAGAGTCATCGGGACACTTTCTGAGTTGCGAAACACTTCTTGCATGTCCTTCGATGAATTCCTCTATGGCCCTGAATGCTGCAATATTATACTCATGCCTAGTCTTCGTTTTCCCAAGTCGGGAGTCAAGGTAATCTATTGTTATCAACTTGGAAAATTGGTGTTTTTTCATTGAGGGCAATAAACACCCATCTTACTTGCTCAAGGGTGATTCTAAGATCAAGAATGACCACCGTACGCAAGTCATAAAATATCGGTATAACTGAATAAGAATCTACTTGGTTGTGGAACATGAGAAAACTATCACTCATCATCTATGAATTCCTCTCTAAATAGGGTCATGAATATATGTCAAATAATGGGATAAGGACAACTTTAATATTTACCATGATAGTTTTTCTAGAACTCCTCAAACTCCTTGATAGTGTCTACATTATTTTTAAAGAAATCAACTATTGGATAATGCTAGGTGGGATTGGGATATTTTAGAAGGTAAGCTAACGTAATTCTTAGTCAATCTTTGTTAGGAAATTATCTATGTTTGGTTATGGCATGGTTAGATCAAAAAATCTATGTCTTGGTTATTGTGGACCCTGAATGGTCATGTGGGCACAAAAAAGCAACTAAGGAAACAAATAAGCACACACGAAACCAAAGGGGGATAAATCTAAGATCGGGTAGCCTAGGTCACTATGGAAACGAGGGGGTTTTGTTCATTCTAAGTCTAATTAATCTAAATTCCTATCTTTAAATAAACAAAGAAAACAAATCTAAATTAAATAAATTTGATTAATTTCCTTTTATTTAATTAAATCTGATTCTATCTATTTAATCAAAAAAACATTAAAAGAAACTAAGTAATTTGGTTTTCGTATTTGTGAAGAATCTTTTGAACACAGACAAATGAAATAAATATAAACTACTTCTAAACTATGTTTTTGGATTTTCTTGTTTACTAGAAAAAAAAGAAACCTACAAACAAATAAAATTACTTCTAAATTAAATTAAATCTACTCCTATTATAAAATAAAATAAATAGGGAATAACTGGATATGGGTATTCCTTTATTGCTAAAGGTGAAACTTGATCTAATTAACCACAAATCTTGTCCAATTTATAATTGTGGATTCTACTATTTCTTCTAATGCCTGACCTCATACTCATGGGAAGAAAGTAAGCTTCTCAAAATAAATTTCTTCTTCCCTTGAGACTTCCCTGGTGAAATAGTGAACTACACAAAAACAAACTTGTGAAGAAATGCAATAAGAGGAAAAAATACAAAAGCTTCCTCAATCTTCTTTCCCTTGTAGAGCCACATGGATAAGAAGGGAGGAAGTTTTTAATGGAATATTTATTTGTGTGCATGTTGAAATATAAGCAATAAATCCAAATCCTTTTCCAGGAAAATCCACAGGGATAAGATAAGAATGAAATATCAACAGAAGCTACTTACAAGAAATGGATACTTTGGAAATTATTCTTCTATAAAACAACTTTTGATTTAACAAGAAATGTAAATTATATATTAAAAGAAAGCTTTGAAGAAATTGAATTACACCCCCAAAACTATAAATGTATAGCTATGAAAATATCTAGATGTAGTTGGTATTTTCTTTATCCCCTCACCTTCTTCTCTAGAGATGAGTCCAATTTGTTCAGGGAGTTGTGCTAGTTATGGAATAAAATCAAATATCTAGAAGAGTGTTTGAGTAGACCGGTTGTAGGTTGACTAGTAGGAAATGCAAGTAAAAGAGAAATAAAGTAAAGGTTGAGTTGTTTGTGTACTTTCTGGTAGGATTTTAGTAGAGTAACAATGTAATAAAAATTAAGAATCTCTAACCAATGCTTTGGTAAAAATATTCGTTTTATAGAAAATGGCATGGAAATGGTCCAACACACATTGAAATCAAGACATGCTAGATCATCACAAGAAGAGGTAGTCAAAATTCTAAGAATATTAAGGAATAGGAATTTCATACGCATCCAATAAGATCAAAATTAGAAGAATTGGTCAAGAAATGCACGAGAAATGCATTGAGAATCTTGTAACATGCGTATAGAACTAGAAGTTTAAGTCTCAGGTTAAAGTGCATGAAACCGCCAGTCTACATAGACCAGAGGTTACACAACCACCACTTTAGGTAGACCGGTGGTTACACAACCGTTGTGGTGGTTAAGTAACCACTGTGGAGGTTACATAATTTAAAGGGAAAATGTTAAGGAAAAGCAATGAAAAGTGTTTGCAAAAGAAAGTAAAGCTAGAGAATTGAGAAGTAAAGAAGAATAAGTCACATAGGCCTACTAAAAACAAGGAAATGAGACCTCGACATCATCATTTTCTCTAGAGATAAAATTTATCATCATAGGGTATTTTTATCATTTTGCAAATGTAACACTTTGTGTAATTTTGGGTGTATATGATGCTCGAAAACAATGAGTGAAAAAACTTATGAAGAAGAATAGACTACCAAGAGCTGCAATTTTTTATGAACCATCATTTAGGACCAGATTTTACAAAGGCAAGAGTTATAGCACAATGAAAATATATTATACTTTATATAAAAACTTGCAATCAGCTAAGGGAAAGAAGGTCAATACCATTTCGTAGTAGTCATGAAAACAATGTCTAGAATGGAGAAAATTTCTATTTTTGAAGATCCTGTCATAAATTCTTGGTGGCTTCAATTCAAGTATACTTTGCTAGGGGAAAAAAGAGACATCTATTGACGATCAAGAATCCAAGAAATTGATGAGGAAGATAAATAAGAGATATGAAATTTTGTATGAAGGGCATGATGGTGAAGAATTTATTAAAGGTAATATTTTCAACTTCACACGGATGAACGAGAAACTCAAATCCCTGTCTTTTGTCTATCTTCCTTTAGATGATTTTATTACATATAGAGAATGAGAAATGAAATACTTGAAAGGAGAGTTTATGCAAGGAATTTTGAGTGTTGAAGAAGAAAATTATGATCCCAAAACCAACCAAAAATATCTGAATTATGCCTTGGATATGCAAAGATGGTATGGGCATAATGAAACACTCCATCATGAGGAAAAAGAGATTCATTATTTGGAAGCATATCTTGATGATTTCCCATATTATGAGGTGTTTATTCTTGATAGAATATTATGCATTTATGATGAATTCTCTATCATTGAACGTTCCAATGAAAGTCAAATCAATGCCTTGGAGGATGATTTAAAAAGAATAAAAGTTGAACCTCCATTCATCAATTCATTTTGGCTCAAGTCACAACCATTTCGAGAAACCATGTGTACAAGAAGTGAACATACTTGTTCTGTGATATATGATCTAGTGCTTTTTGAGGAGTACACTAACCATGAAGATATTCATGAAATCAATCATCCATCTGGGGATAAAGTTCTTTACAAAGATGACTTTGAGTTAATCATTGATGGATTCCTTTCTAATTCTAGTTCTTAATTTGATGCACAAATCCCTAATGATAGAATGAAGAGAATAAAAGATACCAACTTCCTTCTTGATACAATCATGGATGAAAAAATGTTAAATGATACAATGTAGAAAATTGAAGAATAAAATTAATTTCTTGAGACAAAGGAGGATGAGAAAATTTAACATGACCTCTCTGAGAAGATGATTTCACCATCCTCAGTAAAAGAGTGTAATTACAATCACCATGAAAAGTATGGAGTATTTTCTTTTCCTTGTGAAGAAGAAGACTCTATAAGATATGATCAAGATGGAGTAGAATATTATCCTCATGTTGCAGCCCCAATGTTGTATTCTTCCCCCTATCATGAGGATGGTTTGATGAATCTAGAATTGAAAGGTGTGCCCTTCCCACACAATATGGATATCTTCTCTCTATTTGAAAATGATGAAAACAAAGTATTCTTGATCTTGCAAGAAAGTAACCCCTAGATGACAAAAATGTGGATTAGGAGGAGTTTTCAAAATGAGTTCTGGTCATGTGTAGATCATATTTCCAGCCTTCTCCCGATGCTCAATGTGAAGAAAGTGAAAGTGAGTACGTGGAAGATTTGAAAGATCAATCTATGTAAGGAGTCTTGAAGATTGAGGAAGAGGTTGAAGAACCTCAACTGAGTCTTGAGATCTTAACACATTTGATAAAAATACAAGATAAGTGTGATTTTAGCTTTGATTCTCCTTTTTATTCATGAATAATTGATAACAAGATGGAATGAAAAAGTAAAATCAATGTTGTATTTGAATCCTTGGTGGATGAGAATGAATCTAAAAATGAATCTCCTATTTCCCATTCTATGAAGTAGGTTGTATTCATGAGGAATGGAAAGGAGAAGTAATTCTTGGATCTCCTATTGTTGTCTTCTTTCATGAGGACAATACCTTTGGCTCGAAAAGAAGTTGTTTAGAGCATCAAAGCGAGAGGATGGAAGAATTTTTTGAATGGTAAGTAAATAAAATTATTAAACCCATTATTGATGTTTTTCAGTTGTGAAGATAACATCTCCATCATTGAGAATGATATCAAATCCGATATTGAGCTGGTTTGTATAGAAGATAATTTTTTAGGACAAAAGTGAAAAGCTTGAAGAAGATTTTGAATGGGAAGATAATCAACTTTTTATCACTACTTCTAAGTTCCCCACTGATCCTTGGAATTATTTCATGATACAAGATTTTCCTAGTTATGGTTAATGTCTTCAAGATAAAATAAGAGATTCTACATTTGAGAACATGGAGGAATGACTTCTCATATTAACACAAAATCAAGTGGAGGCTATAAAATGCAAAGCTTTCAATAAAATTACACAATGGTCATTGGATGCAAGAGTGGTTTCTATGTAATATCGGTATGAAGATTAAATCGTAGTGTCTCTCCTCCTTCTCAAACCATGCAAGGAAATCAAAAGAACATGGCATGATTAGATAATTATCTTCGAGTTTAAGAGGTTTGAAATTTTTTGGGCCTTTGATGCATAAGTGATGAAAATGGTTTCTTTTCGAGTTATAGTTTCTCATATTATGGAAGTTGACATGGTATTGATTTTATTAGAAGAATGTTCAATATGAAATGAAAATCAATAGTTTTGTTTTTGGGTGAGAATAGTTTTGTCTCTTTGATTTAAAAAGAACAAGTTTTCGGTTATTTTTTTGGTTGCGAGCTTCTCGGTGGTCATTTTATGAGAAGATATTGATAAAAAATAAAACTCAAAATCTTTGTAGTTTCATTTTGAGTGATTTTATGAGGCATTTTGAAATCCTTGCGATCATGAAAAATATTTTTAATGCATGAATTCATTTGATCAAAATGGTGATAAGGTTTAGTGATATAAGTTTGTTGGCCATATTTTTATATGATGCTTCGATGACAGTTATGAAATGGAAATGGTAGAGCATTTTGAATCAGTTGATTTCTCACCTGTGCATACGTATTTTGAGGGTTTTCTTGTTTCAAAGATTCATATTGTGAGAACTTAAAATGGTGTAGACACTTGTTTAGTTTCATACAGTGATGGTATTCTGATTTTTCACTAGACTATTTGATAAAATTTGTGGAAAATGACATCAATAAATTGGAATAAGATAGTTCTCTAGAAAATATAAAAGCATGCTTTTATTTCCAGAAATCAAATGTTATCTTTTTTCATTGAATTTCATTTTTGATTTTGATTAGTAACTTTGTTTTCGAGGTTAAATGGGACCGTATGCTACAACTTGGTGATTACTTTTCAACACTTCATCATGTTTGGATGGGATGGTTGGGGTTCTAGAAGGTATGGGTCACATCATTCTTGGGGACACAATAGTTTCTGAGGTCAATCAAAATGGCAAAGGGGAAATAGTATGCTTCGAGGAGGTAGAAAATATTTTAGACATCACCCTACACATGTGTCTGTCCATTTTCATGCTAATGAACCTTATCTTCACAAATTACTACAAGTAATTGAATCTTATCCACACAATCAACCTTCCCGCAACTATTAATAATCCTCCTTTGCACAATTTTGAGCATGCACATGCTGATAATAACCCAACCTCTTCTAATAGGTTTGTTTAATCTGCTCCTTCTCATGTGCCTCCACATCATGCCTTACATGTTACTACTTCACCACTCTTACTTGGATAAAACCAAGTTGTGCCTTCTCATGACTCCCCACAGACCTCTAAGTATGTTAGGTCCTCTTCTGCAATGCCTAAGGTGACAAGTGTGGTGAAAAGAGTTAAATTGGAAGTAGAGGAAGAATCTGGTATCATCACCCACACCATACTTCCTTTAAAAGTGTATGAGTATGTTGATATGGTCACTAAGGAAGGCACACCACTACTTGATTTGATAGGGGATGACTGATTATACTATTTAGATTTGATAAAATTGTTAAACATATTAGCCACTTTTACATATACTTCATATTTTGAGATATTATACTTTGATATTTTGAGACATATTTGACATACTCATGATAGAAGTATGAAATATTTATATATAAAAAGGATGGTTGTTGATATTTGATTTTTTGTTTTATAATGGTGATGTGTTAGCCTTTAAAAGGATGAATGCTTTAAATGGTTGTGTTTCATTTATATAATGTGTGTAATACTTAGTGGGCCCATGTTTAGATGACTCATACCTCATTTAAATGCCTAAGTGAAAGTTTATAAATTGACCCGAGTCCTTAGTTTGATTATAAAGTTCACTTAAGTCATAAGTGAAAGCTATTATAAAGTTAGAAATCATTTATTTAAAATTATTTAAATGGTTCAATTGGTTATAACCAATTTTGTCTAAGAGCATGTTATAAAAGGACTTGGAGGATTCAATTACAAAGGATGAGAAATCAGGTATTACAGTTATTTTTGAAAATTATTTCATTCTAAATAATTTTTGTGTAATGTTTTTCTAAGGAAAGTGATCTTATAGGTGTTGTGATGACATTGTTTTGAGGTTTGAGTATGAAGTTTTAATGCAACATGTATATCCAGATTTAATATTATTTCTCTGATTATCTGATTTGATTATTCTACATTTTATCTAACTTGATTGCAAATTTTTGTCTGTCATATCCAAAGCAAGCCTTGATGATATCTTCATTTCAATCTCAAAATAAATGTAAATTTTAGCCATGTTGGCTTTGATTTTGAATCATGACCTTGTTAAGACGTTGTTTTAGTGATCATTGTACTATCTCTCATTAATGAAAAATCTATTTCTCTTCATCATGTCTACTTTTATTTTTCATCTTATCAGTTATGTAAATATGTTTATATGTTGATATATTTGGTTTTATTTCTTGTGAGTGTGTTGTTATGTTTTATCCTTCAAGATCATAATATCATTTGATAAATTATTACAAAGAAGAGATTATAATATATAACTCAAGGTTTTCACCTTTTCAAGAGGTTACCTAATTGATAGGTTTCACTCTATCGGATAAAGGTTGATAATATATAGAAAATCATTTGATATATGAGTGATTATTTACATATGAAGTCATTGAATCTAAGAGAAATCTCTTTATCAATCTCGTTATTCATTGTGTGGTCTTTTTGTGTATTTTAATGTGTTTCATTAGTATTATTGAATCTAAGAGAAATCTCTTTATCAAACTTGTTATTCATTGTGCGGTCTTTTTGTGTATTTTAATATGTTTCATTAGTATTATTGTTGATGTATGTATATTATCATTTTTCTAGAAATACAAACCTCCTAGATCTTAGGTTGAATCATTATTTATCCTATGTTAAACTAACCATGATTAATCCAATTCTTAAGTACAAATACGATTAAAGTGGTATAATTCCATCTTGAACTTTTTTGTTAGGCAAAGGGGTTGGTGCTTGTCGGTCTAATTTTCATCGACAACAAATTTGACCACTTCGCTAGGGATCATTTCTATTTTTGATTTCTAAGTGGAATTCCCAGAACTATCCACTTTTCTCTTCTTTCTGAAATCAGAATTGCATAGTATATTTCTTCTAACTATCTACTATCTTGAATTTCATCAATGACCATTCGAGGTGTTATACCTCTTGATAAATTTGGTTTACTCATTGGATGTAATAATTGGTTTACCCTTTTCTTCTAGTTGTTTTAGTTTGTCATGAAGGGTGTAACAATAATTGTCACAATGGCCATTGATGTGATGATAATTGCAATAAGGATGATTGCATTGGCAAGGAAAGTGATGTGGAGGATGATTCTTATTAGAAGAAAAGAGAATTAAGGGCTTATCAAGAAAATCCCATAACACATCACGAGGCTTAGGAGAATGCAATAAATATAATGGCTCTTGAGTAGGAGATGAAAAAGACTTAAGTTAAGAGTGACATGGTAGAAGAGATGGAGGAATCTTATGTGGTAGATGATGTGAAATATTCTTGCAAGGTGGAGACCTTGGAGGACATTGAATAAATGGAAGTGGTGAATAAGTAGAAGGATGATCTATAACATGTGTAGAAATTAAATATTTTTCTAGATCAATACCCTTATAACATAAGAGTGTAAATGATTCACATGTATCGTATTGTAATTGTTATTTTAAAGTAGGAATGAAGCCACAAAAAAAGATAAATTGATTTTCTAGATCAATAGGCTAAAATACTAATTAATGCATGTAATAATTAAAGCATAAAATGTAATCAAGAATATTCTCTTTTTTTCCTTGATGAAATCTAGGTAGATGATCATATGTGACTTTAGGACCATTGTATAGCATAAAGTGTCTAAGAAAAGAACCTTCCATTTCACAAAATAGACTAATAGATCCAAAACAAAAATGAGTGTACGATTGAATCTCTTCATCGAATAGAATATGACAGAAGGATTTTAGCAATAATTTATCATTAAAATAAGAAGCCATAGCTAGAAAATAATTCTTAAGATGTATATATGGATTTCCAGTGTCTTCAGAGCATGAAAATGTAGGCATGATGAAATCCTTAAGAAATGTTGAATTTTGATTTTTCTTTAGAATAGGATTGCCATAAAGAGAATTATTATTGATAGAACCATAATAGGCATTTATTTCAAGAGTGAAGATTGAACTGGGATTGAAACTGAATAATAACATGCATGAGTGATAAGATGTCCTACGAAGGAATCATAAAATATGTAAGAGGAACATTCAGTGGTTGAAGATTTCCATTATGAGTGATCATAGGAATGTGGGAAGAAGAAGTGGAATATGGAGATGCTATGGACATATTAGATGTAGAAGAAATGAGAGGCGGTATTATTCGAGAAGAATCATCATGAACATCATTGAAAGATGAAGAGGAGGAAAGAAGCAAAGAATAACATGGAATATTAGTGGAAATAGTAGCAGTAGAATACAAAGAAACAATAAGAGGTGAGTTAGTAGAAATAGCGAATCATGATGAATGTCATAAAAAACCTCGAAGTAGATGAAAACAGAGTGAAAAATCACATTCAGTAGTCTAAAGAGAAGTAGAATCATTACTAACATGTTCATGCTCAGAAATATCATCAGTATTAGAAAAAGTTTCACATGCAAGTATTTCATCAAGCATATCATCAACATATAATGAAGTAGGAGAAGAAATATCATGAGATGTATCTTTACAATCATTAGAAGCATTTTCAGAAATGGAAGAAGTATGAGATACAACTTTACAATCATCCTGACTAGTATGAGAAATAACATCATGCACATGTACATTTTCATCATGATTTTTTTCTATAGTATCACAATCAAGACCAAACATATAATTGATAATAGCATCATTAAGAGTTTCAGTAGAAATAGAAATAGGTGGCGAAGCGAGAATGAGTGCAAGTGGAAAAGAAATGAAAACACCGATTGAAGTTAATAGGAGATGAAATGATGGAACAACTAGAGTTGTGAAAACAAGTAGGAATAGTAATTTCATTATCTAGAAGGTGTTATTGAATTTCAACATAAAGTCAAGGATTGTGATAATGAATCTTAAGGAAAATTCACATTCACTAGTCTAAAGAGGAGTAGAATCATTACTAACATGTTCATGCTCAAAATATCATCAGTATCAGAAAAATTCTCACATGAAAGTGTTTCATCAAGCATATCATCAACATATAATGAAGTAGGAGAAGAACTATCATGAGATGTATCTTTACAATCATTAGAAGCATTTAAAAAAATGGAAGAAGTATGAGATACCATTTTACAATCATCTCGGCTAGTATGAGAAATAACTCATGCACTTGTACATTTCCATCATGATTTTTTCTATAGTATCACAATTAAGAAAAAACATATAATCTATAATAACATCATCAAGAAATAGGTGGTGAAGCAAAATGAGTGTAAGTGGAAGAGAAAGGAAAACATGGAGTGAAGTTAATAGGAGATGAAATGATGGCATAACTAGAGTTGTGAAAAGAAGTAGGAATAGCAATTTCATTAGCCATAAGTTATTTTTGAATGTCAACATCAAGTCAAGGATTGTGATAAAGAATCTTAAGTTCAACCTCAACAACCTCATCAAGGATAGGATTAACACTCACATGATGCATAACTTTCCTAGGAGAGGAAGATCTACTTTTAGCCATTAGGGTTTTATGGATCCTAGAGAAAGGAGTTTTAAGATATGGGTTCACCAAATGATTTAATAAAATATAAAACATTCTAAAATCTAATTTCATAAATAGCTACAATGATATACAATAAGATACAAATGCTAAGAAATTTTCATAGATGTAATTATGAAAGAAAAATGAGAGAGGCAGGGAACTTATCTTGATTTCACTTATCTGAATCGTATCTCGAACTAAACAAACTAATGAAAAGGATGGGAATAATATTAGAACTACTTGATATGAATTCTATAATATTCATACTAGTTGGGACACGAGCACATAGGTAGGGGTGCAGGGCACCGGGTGCCCGAGACCAGTGTGGGATGCTTTGAGTCTGCAGAAAACCTCAAAATCTGATTTCTTTAGTATCAATATGTTTTTAAAATGTATTTTTGATGATCACATGTATATCACACTTGGATCACTGAGGTACATATAAACCTACAAAACAAATGATTTCCTATAAAACCCCGAAAGTACATCAAATTCTAAAAAGAAAAGATGCAAAATGGGGAGTAAAACTATCCTTGTCACAACAAAGTGAGCTTATGGCCAAGTGTTACACTACATCTTAGAATCCATGTAGTTCTATGTTTTTTTGTGTGATAGAGTGCTCCTAGGGTGCCATCATGCTGATGATTCCAAGATAGTAGGATGTATCTATATAGAATACAAATGTATGGATGGAAAAATGAACTTCCCCTTTCTATGTTGTGTCTATGAAGAATATTAATCCCAAGATGCAATCCCTTTGATATGTAGATAGATATCCCTTGATAGAAATTACCCACAATTATAATGGTATGTATGTTTTGTTTATATAGGGACCTCTTGCTTGAATTTTGAAACTAGTGGCACAACATGATGACTAGGACTCTAGGATATGAGTAAGAAAACTAAAAACACCGACCAAAAATTTCAAAAATGTTAACAAAAACAAAGACAAAAAGATCACCCAAGTTGTAAAAGAGTGGATATGATTGTTTCTAGTAATGGGCTCTAGTGTCTTGATACAAATGACAAAAAATGTGAGAATACTAACATAGAAGATTCCCTATGACCTGACCATAACTGGGTGTAGAAGTGACATATGTGAGAGATAAAAATAATAGAAATAATCAAAGAAGGAGGATTGACTAAGAAGTGTGTCACCAATGAATAATTTTCTTACTCAAGATCCATACATAAAATAATTTACTTGGGGTACAATAGAATAATAATATGTGCATGATTTTGTCTATAAAAACCACAACTAACAGGTTAGCAATAAATCAAGCAAACTCACTTCTAAGTTAACTCCTTTGCATAAATGTGCATATCCACCATTTTTATGCTCTAAAACCTAAAAAAACTCTATAATATGATAGATATGATCCCTAGCCATGAATACTAAGTTTTTCACATGGCTCTCCATTAAAAATCGAAGCACAAGATCCCTGTGTGAAGTTGAACATAAGTTGAGCTCACTATTTTCACATAGTTGGTCACCTTGGTGAATTTTTTATCATCAAAGATTCAAGCCTCCATTAATGGCTGTCATCACACAATAGTAAACCTAAAACCATACCTCAAAAATGTTCCTTTTTATTTACAAGATTTCTAGTGAAAGGATCACAACAAAACATGGAAAATGAGATCACAATGTAGAGATGAATCCAACAATGGTGTTTTCATTGCAAACCAACATTAGTATGACTGGTTTCTATAAATGGCACATGCTTTGTGTAGAGACTTACTAAAAATAGTAATTATCTCAAAAAATCAAGCTCCCATCACTCAGAGCATCCAGAAATCGGTGCAAAACAACAAGGTAAAACATGTAATTTTCCCAAAATAGCAGGTTCCAAAAAAGTGACTTGCAAAAATAGAAACTTCCTAAAAATGGTAAAGAATCATCAATGGAGGTATTCCAAGTGTGTTCGGAGCTTAAAAATACAAATTTTAGCAAAAAGGAAAAAATCCCCAAAATAGTAGCTCCTGGTCCCACCTGCCAAAAATAGAAAGTCCTGTTTTCACTGAATAAAGTTGTTGTTGGCCCCATTTTCACTCATCTCGCTAATATTTTGCATACTCACATGATTGTAGAGTTTTATTGCAGCTCAAAAAATAAAATTAACCTTCCACAAGGATCCTGAAGCATCATTTTAATCAAAATTTTGTTAAGGAGCAAGACAAAGTATAAAGACGATGTAGTAAGTGCAAATCAGGAACATTGCACAGTCGGTGGAGAATTTGAAAAGAGTCAAGAGACCCATTAGAAACCATGATTCATCAAAAGGATGTCATAGTGATCATAATTGGAATAATAAACTCATCAGAAATATGGGAAGCCTCATGTTTTGAATCCATTGTCCTTCCGAGAAGCAAGTTGAAGTGAGCTAGTCAAGTCATGAAAATATACATGCCATCATATGTGAAGAATAAAAGGATCCTCATTTATCATTGTAATCATATGAGTACAAATTTATGCAATAATCCCAATTATGATTTCATTTAAGTACTCTGGAGTAGCGAAGGCTAAATAGGTGAGCTTCATGTGTGACATCATGAATGCAAGAACAAGAAATCATCCCAATTTCATTTGATGTCATAATGTTCTTAAAAACTCAATCAAAAACCTATTAGTGTGGTCACTCCCCTAAGGATAAAAAATTTCAAGTGTAACTAAGATCTATTAAACAAGAATATTTGAAAAGGAAGATAATGAAAAAGAGTGCATAATGGTTCCATATTTTGGTAGGATTCATAAGAAGGTAAGATTAATTATGAGTACCATAAAGAATATTGACTCATGTAAGATGGATCCATCACAACCTCATTCTCTTTAATATAAACTAAATGTATCTCTCTCAGTGGTGGAAACCTTCCCATGGGAAACATATGAACATGAGGTTTATAAAAAAATTGGAGATAAGAAAGGTAAGAAGGTAATGATCTTCATTCAGAACATTCTGTGCTCAAGAATGGGAAATAATATTGTTTCATTTATTTCCAAACACTTGGTAGTGTTATTAAACACTCACCTAAGTCATTTTAGTGTGAGCATATCTAAAGAAGGAGAGACATTGTCATCATCTCATTCCATTCCAACTGGTGGTCACTTCTCAAGAATCTCATTTGGGAAGAAATCCTCTATCTACAAAGTGAGGGTCTATTCTAGTAAATGAAGCATTAACATCAAGAGGTTTGAGCATCATGGAGTTGTCTCTCATGATCATTGGAGCCATTTTTGAAAGCCTAAGGAGCAAGAAAGTGATCCTCACTCTTTGTGAGATCAAGAAGGAACCATCATGAGTGATTCCTACAATCACCTAAGGATTGCATTGTAATACTTCGAATAGTGTTTCTAAACACTCATTCAGTAGTATAGAGTATTCATGCATTTTGTAGAGGAGGAAATTGTGATTATCATGCTTCAAATAAGAAATTTCTTCATCAACAATGCTTCATATTCATCAAATCAAATAAACCCTTCGTTTTCTCTCTCTCTTCCTCCTCTCTCCATGTTCTAATTTCTCATTAAGGATTTAATTTTTACTATTTCATCCTATTCACTTAAGTGACCCTTATCTAAACATAGTAAGAGTCCTTTTTCAAACAATAAGAAAAAGACTCTGTTCTTAGGAATATGAAATGTCACAAGTGATGAGGACGGGTTAAAGGTCATATGGGGTTAGATGAAAGGACATATTGTAATGCTATAATTTGGAATGGATTCTCCATTCCAAATGGTCAAATTTTTTGATTGAATTTATTTTGTTAAGGTTAGCACTTTTACATCAACCAATAAAAGCTGCAATTCTTCTATTTCTTGCCTTATGTTCCTCTACTCTCTCTTTCCAACTTTGCATATATGATAATATTGTAAAACCATGAAAGGTGTCTATGCATTTGATAAATGAATCAATGAAATTCTATGTATATTATTTTTTTACGTCTTATCATGGTTTACATTGTTATGTTCTTATAGTTGGATGTGAAATCACTCTAATTATAGTATGTGAATTTTGTAAGCCTACTCACAACAAGAACCCTTTCTCTCCTCATTTCCGCCACTCCCCTTTACCTATATTTTTGTAAATTCCTCACTTGTAATTTGTACAAGAATTTTCCATAGGTTCTGTGGAGTTATACTATGTGATACCAAACTTATTGGCCACCCCAAAAATTTTAGATAGATTAAAGTAGTTTACCTTAAATAATGGAAACATCCCCATACATAAGAAAGAGGGTCTTAGCCAAACACTATTGGTAAAAACTCAATAATTTGCAACACAAAAATTATTTCAACAACAATTTTTGTAACTACTTCAAGTAGAGATCCACCCTCATACACCCATAAACATCTATGGAATATACAAAAAAATTATATATTCCAAAAACTAAAAAATATTATTAAGCAAAATAATATTTTAAATTTGTTTCTATCAAGGAACGAATCCATGTCACGTTCATTTCCTGCATCACAATGAAATTTTTTTGAGATTGGTGTTTGTACGAATGAGACTCAACATGTGATTTCTAGATGCACACAACCTCCTAAGGGTCATTCAGGAAAACCGTAATGAAGAGGAATCGGATGGTAGTAGGATGGGTAAATAGGATTTAGGAAAATAGATGGAAATGGCAAAAAGACATCAAGGAAACCTAATGTTCTCAACTTGAAAATTTGGGTATTTATTTGTTGATGGAAATAAACACCCATATTTCTTTCTCAAGGGTGATGCAATAATCAAGAATGATCGCCATATGCAAGTCACGGTCAATATCGGTGGTACTGAATAAGACTCTACTTGGTTATGGAACATGGGGAAACTATCCCTCCTCGTCTATAAATTCCTCTCCAAAGAGGGTCATGAATATATGATGAACAACAGGATAAGGATAATTCTAATCTCTACTAGGATGGTTTTCCCACAACTCCTTGGTAATTTCTACCTCATCATTCAAAGCAATCAACTATTGGATAGTGCTATATGGGACTTGGGTTGTTTGAAAGTTAAGTTTCCATAATCCTTGGTGAATGTCATTAAGCAAGTATCTATGTTTGGCTATGGCATGGTTAGATCAAAACTCTATGTCTCAGTTTTTGTGGACCCTAAATGGTCATGTGGGCATAAAGAAATAAACTAAGGAAATAAACAATCAAGTATGAAAAAAAAGGGGGATAAAGATAAAATTGGGTAGCCTAGGTTGCTATGGAAACGAGGGGGTTTTGTTCATTACAAATATAATTAATCTAGATTCCTATTTTTAAATAAATAAAGCAAACAAATATAAATTAAATAAATTTGATTAATTCCCTTTTAATTTAATTAAATATGATTGCATCTATTGAATCAAAGAAGCATGAAAAGAAACTAACTAATTTGTTTTTGTTATTTTTGAAGAAGCTTTTAAATAAAGATAATTGAAATAAATATAAACTACTTCTAAGCTATGTTTTTGGATTTTATTGTTTACTGGAAATAAAATAAAGAAACCTATAGAAAAATAAAATTAATTCTAAATTAAATTAAATATAGTCTTATGCTAAAATAAAATAAAGAGGGAATAGATGGATTTGGCTATTCCTCCTGTTCTTTGAAAAGGTGAAGATCAATTTAATAAACCATAGATATTTTTCAATTTATAATTGTGGATTCTACTATTTCTTCTAATACCTCACCTTAGAATCATGGGAAGAAATGAAGCTTCTCATAAGTAATTTATTCATCCTCTGAGACTTTCTTGGTGAAATAATGGACTACACAAAAAACTAACTTGTGAAGAAATACAACAAGAGGCATAGACATAGAAGCTTCCTCAAGCTTATTTCCCTTACAAATCCACAAGGATAAGAAGAGAGGAAGTTTTCAATGAAATATTTTTTCATGTGCACATTTAATCTAATCAATAAATAAAATGGAAGCTACAAGTGATTTTAAATGAAGAAATGAAGAAATGAAGAATATTTGGACATGAACTTCCTCCAAATCCTTTCCTAGGAAAATCTATAGGGATAAGATGAGAAGGAAATATTAGTAGAAGCTACTTATAATAAATGAATAATTTACAAATTCTACTTCCTTAAAACAACTATTGATTTAACAAGAAATGTAAATTCTAGATTAAAATAAAACTTTGAAGAAATTGAATTACACCCCAACTTGAAATGTAGAGCTATGAAAATATCCAAATTTAGTTGTGTGTTTTTTCTTTATTCCCTCAATTTATTCTATAAAGATGACTTCAATTGGTCTAGGGAGCTATGTTGGTTATGGAAGAAAATAAAATAGCTAGAAGAGTGCTAGAGTAGACTAGTTGTAGTTTGAATGGTAGCAAATGCAAGCAGAAGAGAAAAAATCAAAGGTGAGTTGTTTGTGTACTTTCTGGTAGGATTTCTATAGAGTAACGATGCAATCAAAATCAAGAATTTCCAACCAATGCTTTGAGAAAAATATTGATTTTTATAGAAAATGGTAGGGAAATGGTCCAATGTACTTGGCAATCAAGAAGTGCTAGATCATCCTAAGAAGGGGAAGTCAACATTCTAAGAATAGTAAGGAAGAGGAATTTCATATGCATCCAAAAATCTCAAAATTAGGATAATTGGTCAAGAAACGTGTGAGAAAGGCACTGAGAAGCTTGTAACATGCATATAGAATTGGGATTTTAAGTCTTTGGTTAAAGTGCACAAAATCACCATTTTTCGCAAATCAGCGGTTACACAACTAATGTGGTAGTTGCGTAACTATCACTCTGGAAGACCAAAGGTTATGAAACCGCTACGGAAATTATGTAACTTAAAGGGAAAATTCCAAGGAAAATAAGTGAAAAGTGTTTACAAAATCAAGTAAAGCTAGAGAATTGAGAAGTAAAGAAGAATAAGTCACATAAGCTCACTAAAAACAAGGAAATGGGACCTAGACATCATCATTTTCTCTGGAGACAAAATTTATCATCATAGGGAATTTTACCATTCTTCCAATATAGCTCCATATTATTTTGGGTGAATACATATTGCCACATTGGAGAATCGTTTTGTCCATGAAGGGATGTAAAACATGAAGTTTGAGTATGATGCTCCCAAATGAGAAAATTAGAAATTATACCTCATTAACTCGTGTGTTGAAATAACACCAATCTAAGATTCCTGCCACTTGCAATAGAGAAGAGGAATTAAGTGCAGATACAAAACATAATTGACAAAGCATTTTAAATAAAAAATGGTAAGAGTACTTAATATATCCCTAGGGATAAGAGAGATACTTGTGCCAAACTCTGCCTACAAATACACACTTGAAAAGACATTAGAAAACACTATATATATCAATTTTTCCTATTTATAGAAATCATTTATACTTACCCACTTAATGATTTTTAGAGGTTTTGGCTACTAGTGATCATTTTGTGTGAGAGTAAAATCAAATTGATGAGCACTTGGAGATGATGGAAGTGTAACCAATGATATCGACAAAGGATCATGATCGGTTAGTTATTAACATTTATCGGTTTTTTCCCTATAAAGTAGGAACTAATAAAAAATATCTGTAGGGGGGGAAATTTTAATAATTTTATAGTGAAAATCACCACAAGGAAGGAACAATGTAGAATATGTAATTTATTTGGTTAAATTTGATGTATTTTTGAGGTTTTTTCAAGTTTTAGGCTTTAGGGCATGACCTAAGTTTTGTGGGAAAAACCATTGCGGAGGTTGTGCAACCATTTCTCTACACAAAGCTATAGTTGCATAACCACCAAAATGGTTACACAATTGCTACCTAGGTAAATGGTGAATGTGCAACTTTTGTAGAGTTTCTCAAATGCCACTCTACTATGAGTGGTGGTTCATAGAATCATCAAGGAAATTTTTTTAATTTGACTAAGTATAGAATGTTTTTGTTTTTACTTGTGTTTGTACTATTTTTGTGAGTTTTTAATACACTTATGAGGTCTTAACTTTCTCTCTTTTATTTTTTTATGGACATGTAGGGAGGATATTTCGGTGGAGTAGATCCCGAGAAGGATTGGTTTCCCTAGATCTTGGAGAGATTGACCTTGGAAAAGAGGGACTTATTGAGGTGGGTTGATATTTGGATTATTTTGAAGACACGACTCATTGCACCTATGAGTAGATTAATTTATGAATTATTGAGCTACTAAGATGTATCTTTGGAACACTATCTAGCTTCCTGGAGTTAGAGGTGAGTATAATATCACCTTGGAGGACGTATACCAAATACTTGGAGTTCTTGTCACCGACAAGAAGCTAGCACTAAAAGTGCTAGCTTGCCAAATGAGGCCCACAGTTGGGCCAATTACTTGGGGGATGAAAATGCACATGATAATGGTGCTAAGTATGGATTTATGTTAGTTTTAGTTGACAAATAAGCACCTATCCACACTTTGTGTAAGGACATTATTAGTATCTTGGCCTTGCATTTGATTGTAGATAAGGGTAAGGACGTGTTCTTACACTACTAGGATCCTAATGTACAAAGTATCGAGATGTATGCAAATTTATATGTTTGGGAAGTGGATATCTTGGGCACCACCTATCACAATTTTTACAAGGTGGTCTGAATGGAGGCTAATTTTCTCAGCCACCCCATGCTTGTTATGTCTTAAGTTTATGAGAGGATGATCCCCTACCAAAGGGAAATCGGGATAGTAGATCCCGTAGCGACTAGGAAATTCAAATGGGTGGACATGGCTCCACTTAGGGGCTCTCAAAAATTATTTTCTTCATTGAAATTAGTAGATATCACATATTATCCCTATCATGATTTGATATGATGGTGGGGTGAGGAGATGACTACATTGATTGCTTATGTTGTGATAACTCAATTAGTTGATAGGAGTAGGAGAGTAGAGATCCACCTAGTACTCTTAGTACCTCAACAATTTTTTCATCCATATACTTATGCTCTTCTAGCCATTATTACAATCTATAGATGGATACAAGAGTCGAGAGCTTCCCAGATGGGAAATCTATAGTGGAAAATTTCCACATCTGGGATTCCCATTGTTACACCATGGATTGCACTACATCCAACTGTTGGGGTAGTGATTAGGATGAGGTAGGTTTTCAATATTGAGGAAGGATCGGATCAAAATGAAGAGGAGGTGGATGAGGTTGATACCAACTTAGGATTGGGAGATGATACAAATACTAAGTGGTAGGCCACTAGAGAGGCCTCACAATGGCTAGAGAGTAGTAGAAATATGGAGGAGGAGATAATGTATATAGAGGAGGCCTTGCCTATAGATGAGGAGGCATGAATACACTTACATCGTGAGGAGAAGGTCATAGTGGAGGAACATGTACCAAATCTCTGCACTAGCACCAACACTAGTCGTTGATCTAAGATGGATGCCTAGAGATCCAAGTGAATGAAACATTCTTTTCCCTTCATTTACTTCTTAGACTATATGTTAGTAAGCTACCCTAATTTTTTGTTTTTATCTTTAAAAGTTTTCTAAATTACAATTATTTACACTTTTCAGCTACTACAGATGGACGGATGAGACCTTATTGCCATGAAAATTTAGATATTCTTGCAATCCCTATGGGGAAGACTTAAGAGGTGTTACTTACTAACTCTGGACATCCAATTCTTTCCAATCGGCACATTGACATGTTTTCTCCAACTGAAATACCACGAGAGGAGCTGACTCGATTGAGGGAAGAGATCATTATCCACGAGTACAGAGAGAGGCGACAATGAGGACACTCATGTAGCAAAACTATCATTATTGGTTGCTTACCTAGACCCTCTCACATACATTCACATAGATCTATACATGAAGGCTCTACACTGAGCCATTCTCATCATAGGAGTCATAGTAGGAGTCCTCTTCGTTCTCATTCATAGGGATCTAGGAGGGAGGGATATGCTTAGATTCTTTATTACTTTGAGACATATTTTGACACATATACCTATTTTTTTGTATTTTGAGCTCTTAGAGATAATTGTGAAGACACTTACATTATGGTGTGATGACATTATACATGAGAAACTTTGATATACATATGGACATGTTTTTAATTTGGAATTCCTTGTAAGAGTTGACTTTGTTATGGTTTATCTCATATGTTTACTCTTAGATGGTTTGGAATTTCTAATGCTTTTACATTTTAGAATGTATGTTATGGATGATAATGCAATGTGGTAAAAAAATGATTTATTTTAATGATTATGCATATGACAATGAATTACAACTTTGACACTTTTTTTCTAGATTAATATTTATCATTTTTTTTTAATTGGAAAAATGTGTTGAATGTGGTATGATGAAAATATGAACTCAATCCATTCTTAACTCTAAACAACTAGTAGGATGCGAGGGATCATAATTGAGAGATAAGAAGGAGATGAATTATATGACTTGAAGAATGTGAATGTGAATGATGATCAAGAGACAAAAATTGACAAGGACCTCACTAGAAACTTGCAAATCAACCCTAATCAATCAATATAAACTACCCATTTTGAGATGAATTCTACTTGCAAGTTCATCTAGAATTAGATTTATAGATGGCCTATTGATTGAAAAAAATATGGTTTTGAGGAATAATTCTCTCTTAACATACACATCTAGTTCATTTTCATGGGAATTTTTAGAATAACTTTTATTTGTTTATTTATTTACTTGTGATTTATGATTTTGACCTGCTACGTCTTGCCCCATGCTACTCGTAAGAATCATGGGATAATCACCGAGGACAAAACATAGGTGAGTAAGGGAACTTCCCTCTTTCCCAATCTCATGCTACCAATAAGAAGCATGGGATCATCACCAAAGATTGGTAGGGCCGAGAAGTGTAGTTTTATTTGTAAATGAAAGAATTTTGTGTTTATTATTTATTTATTTTTATTTTTGAATTGACTTTGAGTTTTTCTTTTAAGAGGAAAAGTTTCTCCTAGCCTTAACCCCATGCAACCAATATGATACAAGGGCTCACCAATGAAGGTTGAGATAGGTAAAAAATTCAAGATGAAATGTTTGGATTGTTTTTGTCATAGAGAGATATTTTTAGGGAAATATTTGTCATCAAGAATCTTCTAGGCAAACTATGGGTGAGAAATACCTGAATTAGAAGAAACAATGAAGAGAACTAAGTATACAAGTCCTTATAGTCCTTA
The DNA here is from genome assembly GCA_018340775.1 of Taxus wallichiana var. yunnanensis. Lineage (NCBI taxonomy): Eukaryota > Viridiplantae > Streptophyta > Pinopsida > Cupressales > Taxaceae > Taxus > Taxus wallichiana. Next base: position 506,238,286 of record CM031235.1, read on the forward strand.
TGAAAAGTCACTTGTCAGAGATATTTTCTCATGAAATGAAATGATAAAAGATGACAATGCTAATGAAAAAGTGGTATGAATGCAATAATGTATATTGTGGAGATGTAAATGATTATATATAAAAGTGTTTAAGGTGAAGTGAGTTGACAAACTCACCAAACTCCTCACCCTCTAAAGTACATAGATGATACGCACCATTCTTATAGTCTTGCATTACTTGGGATGGGCCTAACCATTTTGGTATAAAATTTCTTCCTTCACCAACCTTTTTGTCGATTGGGCACAATTTTTACCACAAGGCCTCCTACATAGATTTATTGTTCATATATTTTCTTATTGTACTAGTGACATATTATGTTAGCATAGAATTGATATTTTTGTTTGGCTCTGAGACTTTTTTCATCCAGGGTTTCCAATTTTGTCATTCAGGCTTCTCCGTATGCATCTTTTTTGAGAATTCCTTGTAGAGACACTCAAAGACTCAGTAATTCTACCTCAAGTGGTAAGACCTCTTTCACACTAAAAAATAGAGAAAAAGGGGTCTCCCCCATAGGTGTTTGCATTGAGGTTCTATAAGCCCACAATGCTAGAAACATATTTAAGTGTGAATCTTTCTTATTCTCCTTAATTGTCTTAAGGAGGATGGACTTCAAAGAATTTATTCATAGCCTTATCTTGTCCATTAGCTTGAGGGTATTATAAAGAGGCTATGTGATGAGATATCTTAAACTATGCACACAACTCACACACCTCTTCATTCTTGAATGGGGTGCCATTATATGAGATAATGACCTATGGGACATTGTATCGGTAAATAATTTGGTTTAGGATGAATTTGACAATAACCAATCTAGGTACCATAGTTAGAGGCATGACCTTAACCCACTTTTTAAAGTAATTTGTGGCCGTGATAATAAATTTATGGCCATCTAAAGATGAGGGAGATAACTTACCTATCAAATTAATAGCCCACGTAGATAAGGGCCAAGGTGTGAGAATCAGTTGTAGAGCCTATTCCGATATGTATGACATGCGATAAATCTTGAAATTTTTACACATACACATGTATTCCATAAAATCATGCTCTAATGTGGGAAAAAAATAGCCCATTCAGTGGATCTTGAGAGTGGTCGAATGCTCTTCAAAGTGGCCACTAAAGACTCCACTATGGGATTCAAATATATTTTTCTCCATTTCTTCTTCATCAATGCATATTAACAACATGCCATCGAAGGCTCTACAATAGAGTATTTCTTCTATGATTACATACTTCATGGATATGACACGTAACCACCATATTTTTGTGAACTTGAACCCTCCTTCAGTATGAACAATCTACATTGTGATTTACTATATCAAGTGTACCATGAACATAAAGCGATGGGAGGCTTTCCTTTTATGTAGAAAACACACTCATCATAGAAATCTAGATCGACTAGATATCCAAGTTCTATAGGGTTATCTTTCAACCAATCAGTGATGATTTGTCCCTTGACAAAATTTTGATTGATGAAAATGAGTTCAAACTCATCCATCAATCTAATCAATCTGCAAGCCTTTTTAGATGAGGCTTCTTAAGTTAAGAACATCCACAACCACTTTGAATTAACAATTACCCACATTTTTTGGTTAATAATATAATGCCTTAACCTATTAGTTGTAAAGATGATGGCAAAACAATTTTTATTTACTTGATTATTCCTCGTTTTGTAATCAAGGAGAGTGTGGCTAATGAAATAGATTGAAATTTTGTAACAATCATCATCCTAATGTGCCAACATACATGTTGTTGGGACATCAATGGCTTGAGAATAAAAAATTAGAGGATGATCAGCTTTGGGTGGAATGAGTGTAGGTGGTGACATGAGAAAATACTTCACTATCTCAAAATCTTTGTTACATTCGGTTATTTAGGTTTTACATGTTTTCTTCAACAAAAAATTAATGGGATGAATAACATATGTGAGATCAAGGACAAATCTATGAATTTCCCCAATATTACCTAAGAAGGATCTAATGCTTGACTCATCTGTCGATGGGGTCATCTATAAGATTTATCGAATCTTCGCAGGATCTACATCATGCCTTGAGATGAGATGATATAACCTAACAATTTACCACCCTGTAACTCCAAAAACATAGTTTTCTAGATTTATAATATGAAGAAATTTGAGATGATCATCCCATTTCTCAAAGCATTTTCTAGGATATCATTAAAATATGTTTACATAATCTTATGGATGAGATCATGGAAGATATATGTCATGGCCCATTATTATGTGACTCCAATGGTTTTTAGACAGAAAGAAATGATGAATTAACAAAAGGTCCCCAAGGAGTAGTGAAGGTAGTTTTAGTTTGATCCTCCTCGAGAGATCCTTATTTACTTATATCAAAAATTTTGTCCATGAGAGACAATAACTCATAACCAACTGTTGTATCCACAATGATTTTAATAGAAGGAAAAAAAAATTATCCTTAGGGAAGGATTTGTTGTTGATGTCCCTAAAGTTGATGCAAATCTATATCTTCCATTATTTTTAAGGATTGGGATGATGTTTGACAACCACATGGAGTAGTCTACTAGTTTAATAAACCCTACTTAAAGGAGCTTCATTACTTCCTCCTTGACCATCAAAGAAACCTTAGGCTTCATAGGTCTCAATTTTTGTTTTATGGTTTCACATCAGGTTTAGTAACTAGGTTATGAACTACCACATCAGAGTGACACCTGTCATCTCCTTGTAACTAAAAGAAAAATATTTGGAATGCTCTTTAAGTACTTTAGTGTGCACTTCTAATTCTTCATGTGATAATGAAGAACCAATTTCAAGATTCTAGGTTCTTCTTCCATTTTAATGTTAATATCAATGGTTCCCTCAATTAAAGAAGCATTACCCTCTTAAAATTTATGATGATCTGGAGCTATCTCTAGTTCTTCTTCCTCAACTTCATAGATTTAAAAATATTTTGATGAGGAAGGATTCATCGTTATGTCCCCAAAGTAAGAAGAAGGGTGAGGGGTAAGGGAAAATCCTTTCTTATGATGTGCAGGATGAAGGTTAGTATATGCATGGAGGTATCCTAAGATTTCCTTATCATTCTCCACAAAATATAGTGTAATATGCTCATTTTTGTTATCCACGTATGTCAAAATTGTATTGTTAGGTATATTACGAACAAAGGGTTTGACTTGGATGGAGATGGTGAATTTCATTTCCTTTGAACCATGATTAGGAAAAAATGAGAGGAAGAAGTGGCCATAGAATTGAAGAGTTGGTTCTCTCTCTAGAAATAGCTTCAATAGAAATAAAATTAATCTTTACTTAGTTTGTGCCCATCAGACTTGTAAACTTTTGAGACCTGGTTTGTAATAAGTTACGAGTCACCTAGGACTTTGAAATTTTTAAACCCATCCTCTTAGCTACAATGAGACCAAGAAGTAGAGATTCATATTCTTCTCCTTTGTTCATAAATTCAAAATTCAATTTAAAAGCAAAGGGCATAACTCTCCCTTCTGGATCGTAGTTGAGATACCAACTATTATAAGGAAAGATAGATATTTCCTCATTCTTTGGATCCTCTTCCTAAACCTCAGACACCTCAATGATGCAAACCTCTCGAAGGCCTTCTGCTAGAAGAGAGGATATCCCAAGAGCATGAACTATGCCCCGAGAATCGAATGGGAGAATAATTGGTAAATCATTCTCCAAGAGCTTCAAAATCTCTACCATATTTTTTTTCCTGAAATAGTCTCCACTATGAAAGCCTTCTTCTCATTAAAATCAACACTTAAATTTCCTTTGGTGGATCCAAATTCATTTTTGGGACAAGGTTGGTCATGGGAATTGCTTTTGCTAAAGGGAGGGGCTTGTTTAACTAGTTTTTTGGGAGCTCAAATTCTGAATGGACCCCAGGCTTCTTCTTAAGGTTATCTAGGTGAATGTTGAAAGGTTTTGGATCCCCTTGAGCCATAAAGACCTTCCCTAGATGAAGGAATCTGACTTCTTGAAACAAAGTAGAGGGAATGGCCTTCATCCTATGAATCCATGGCTGACCAAGGATCATATTATAGTTGGTTTCCCTATCTATAATATAAAACTTAGTCAAAATAGTATTAGGTCCTAGAGTGACTAGGAGAACTATGGTCCCAATGGAAGTATCCTTAAGGATATCATAGCCTCTCATCGTATTTTGAGTTGAAGAGAAATTCATTTCTCCATAGCCTAGATTTTGTAAGAAAGAAAAGGGGACAAAGTTAACCGTATCTCTATCTTTGATCATATCTCTCTTGACAAAATTTTCATAGATCCATACTTGCAAGTAGAATGTAGGATCAAATCTCCACACTAACTCTACATCTATGGGCATATTACTAATATTGAAAACAAACCTAGTGTATCTCTCATGCTAGCCCAAAGGATAGAAGTCAACTTCTATATGGTTAATTTAGGCATCTAGAGGAGGCGTAACATGAAGTAAGTGACAAAGGCATAACACTTGTAAAAATTTTGATCAATGCATTGGGGATTTCTTTAACAAATCTAAAAATGAAATGTAAGAAAAGGTTTTGGAGGTTTGTAATCAAATCGTAAGCCCCAATGGCTTAGGGACTATTAGTGCATCATCTTGCTTTGAAGGGTAAATAGGGAGAGGTTGTGATGTGTAGTCGCAAGTGTAGGTAGATGTTTGGATTTCTAGTTTAGTCTCCAATTCAACCATGCCTATAATATTAATCTGGTTTCACCGTCTAATGGAGGAGAAATTTTGGTTCGAGTAGACATGGAGGCCTCTTGAACATTGGTCCTTATAAGAATACCTTCTTTTGCACCATGAGGATTAACTTTCTAATTTTTGGGGTACCTTGGGAAAGGATCCCTATAGATCCCAAGGGTAGTGTTCTATGGAGAAACAGGTCCCATGTGGGTATTTTGTGGGGTTCCCACGGGGTTGGGTAAGAAAATATCAATAAAGAGTTTCCTCTGATCCTCTAGAACATGTTATATGAACTTGTTACAGTCCCTACAAGTCTGAGTGTCATGACCTATAATTCTATGGAATCCAAAATACAAGTTAGGATTATAATCCCTAGATATTTCATTCTTATTTTACTATAGTCCATAATTCCTATTGTTGTTTTAATTCTGGTTGTAGTTCTAGTTCGAGGCCTTTGACCCTAGTTAGTTCGATATTCATTCGGAATTGATTTAGGTACAGACTAGGGCCACTGGTCCTGCAATTTTTAAATGAGAGGACAATGAAATTCAACTACATTAATAGGAGTGAGTTTATTGTTCTTTTGGTTGTTTTCATTAGTATTATTATTATTTACATTATTGGTGTTTGCAATAATGGACTTCTTGGGATGATCGGTCATGCCATTTGTTGTGATACCATGGTTTCAATTGAGGACCTTAGGTCCTTGACTATTGTTCAAACTATATTTATAGTTAGAATTATTTTTAGTGGGAGTATCCAACTTCTGTTTGGGTAATATTATTGTATTCGTTGTCTATCGCAACTTAGTCAATACAAAGGGCACCCTGTAAGACTTCTTTATAACTAAAAAGAGGAAAATTTTATACTTCCTCCTTGGTTGCAAAGTTAAGATAATGAAGGAACAAATCACAAAAATTTGTTTGGTACATGTTAGAAGCACTATCAAAAGAATAGAGGACTTGTCACCACCTCTGAATGAAATGGGTAATGGACTCGTTGTGCTCTTGTTTGATATGCAAGAATTCTCTAATCCTTATTCTCAATAACTTGTTCATGTCAAAAGCCTTAATGAAATCGGATATGAGTTTCTTGAAGGAATGGATAGAGGCTTTTGAGATTTTATAGTTTCAATCGAGAGCATTCTTCTCGAGAGTCTTAGGAAATATTTTTGTGACAATCACATCCCAAGGGAGTATATCTCTAATGGAAATGGTATATGCCTTAATATGGGCATTTGGATCTCCATCCCCCTTAAACTTGGGGGTCTGATAATGGTTGTGGGAGTATGAAACCTCATATAGTGAAGTATAAAGGTTATTTTAGGTACTCGGAGTATGTTCCCACTACATATGACTCAACCATTGACGATCCTTGATGGGGAGGTGGAGGTGGAACTAGAGTTTGATACAAAACAACATAGGCATTGGTCGGGTCATAAGGAACCCCTTTTTTCTGAGTGTAAGGTCAAGATAAATAGTACATATCCATGTGAGGAGATTTAGAATACATGTACACATAGGGAGGAATAAAATTAGGATATGGGCTTATGGGTGTGTAACTAGGGAACATTGCATTTCCTTAAGGAGAAACATTTGAGAATACACTTCAGGTCATCCCTTGCATTGAATACATAAATGAGGAATGGGATGTCATTCCTAGTGTTCGGATCCTATAAGAAAGTATATTGGGTGAGGAGCACCCAAGTAATCCTGAGACAGTTTTTTTTGATAAACACTAGTGGAAGGCATGTAGTGCTTTTTCATATGATGGGAAGTTATTTTGAACCTAAAAATTGATTGGGTTACATGCTTTGAGAAATTTATAATTCCTTTATTCTACCCACTAATGTTGAGATCACACACTGGGTTAAGGCTGTGAATTTTTCTTAGGCATGTATTGATCCTTGTTGGGTTACAAAGGTACATGGTACCTTGTTATAAATTGGTCTTTTGTAGCTACCCCTCTTTAGGTTTTTTTTTTTGGATGAGTGGTGGCAATATTATTCTAAAGAAGAGCATTAGTATATCCTTGCATCCTATATAAGGATTCATCTATGGCATTAAAATGATCACCACTTTGAGTGAGTCATACCAGAAGCTCATCATTTGGTGGTAGATAAGAAGAGAAGGAATCATATTGCATGATAATCTGAGGTCTGGATAAGACCTGTGGATAAAACCCTTTTTCTCTTATGAATGTCATGTTATTGGATTTGGAGAACTCTGGTTGTGCATTGTGGTTAGGTTGGTCTATCTATTCAATCCTAACTATCAAGTTTGTGTTAACACCTTAAGGAGGGGGCATGTGAGAAGATATTTGAGTAATTATTCACACACCCTAACAAAGAGGGCAATTGTTGAATACCCACTTGGTTGTAATAGGATTCAAGACCCGAGATGGGCCTAATGTATCCCTGGCCTGACATATTTGGGGGGTGTATAAACACCCACAAAATAATAAGAGAGTAGAAAGGTAGATGAAAGAAAAGAAAGAAAGTGGATATGATAAGTAACTAGCCCCTCATGTCAGGTTCACCAATTTTTTATGCCTGAGAATCAACACGTGACTCCTACACACATGCAGCCTCCCAGGGTTGTGCTAGGACAGCTTGAATGAAGTGGATGGGATGTTAGTACGATGGGTAAATGTTAGAATTTGAGGATTCTAATAAATACATATTTAATCAACTTACATATTATATAATGTTATAATACATATTTAAATAAAGATTACATAATAACATAAGTAAATAAAGAATTACTTACGGAAATAAATAATACAGTGACATAATATTCATAGTGGAAAACCCAAATAGGGTAAAAACCATTTTGAAAATAACATTTTACTTTAGAGAACTTATTTTACTTCTAGTAAGATCACCTCCTCCTTTGAAACCCTATTTACCAAGGGTAAAATCAAATCACTTGATTTTCACAACTTTGATATATTTCCCGAATATATCAAATGAGGACCTAAAGTCCTTTTTATATAAGGTGATTGGGTATGTCTCCCGACCCATCTTTTCAACCTAAAATGGTTGACACATACACCTAAGTTTAGAATATTTAATATTGGAAATATAATCATTTCTTGATATTAAATATTTAACCTAAATTATATACCTAGGTTAGCATATTTAATAATAGAAATAGAAATATTTCATATTATTAAATATTAACCTATATATTAATGATGGACCCATATACATTAAGGGTTGGCCAGACCACTTAATCATTATGTTCCAACACTCCCCTTATTATCAATGCAGGAGCTACATTTAAAAGGGAAATGGATTTAGCATTCAAAGATCTAAAACATTGAATTTTCATATATCTTGATGATCTCATGGTGTTTTCAAAGAAGAGGGGATATCATATCCATCACTTAGAACAGGTACTTGCAAGGTGTAGAAAACATGGTATATAACTAAACCCCAAAAAGTGCATTTTTGGAGTTACGAAAGGCAATCTATTGGGGCACATTGTGAATAAACATGGAGCACATGTTGATCTTGAGAGAGTATGAGCCATTCAAGTAATATATGTACCCACAAGAAAGAAAGGAGTTCATTCCTTCTTTGGAAAGGTGCATTTTCTCCGTTGCTTTGTTCCTGAGTTTTTTGAATTGACAAAGCACATCATCACCATGATGAAACAACATGAAAACTTCAAATGGAACAATGAAGGGAAGTCAACATTTGAAGAGATCAAAAAATCCATTTCCAAGGCTTCGACCCTTATGTCTCTATATTTTAACAAAGAGTTCATCATGTATCATTATGCATTAGGACATATCCTCTCTACCATTATTGTTAAGAAGAATGATGGTGTGGAAGCACCTATTGATTTCATGAGTTTTTTGTTGAAAAATCACAAACTAAACTACAACCAATTGGAGAAGCATGCATATGCAGTGGTTAATGTTGTAAAAAATTTTAGGTTTTACATCATCAAATCTCATACTCTGGTGATGGTACCTGATAGTGTAATCAAGTCCATCTTGACACAATAGGATCCCAGAGCTAAAAGAGGAAATTGGATTGCAAAGACTCAAGAATATGAGTTAGAAATTCGACCCTTCAATATGGTAAGGGGAAATGGTTTGTGTAGGTTGATTTTTGAAGATGAAACACTCAAATCTCAACATGGTGAAGACAATTGTGCTTTCCCAACTTGTTCCAAAAATAATCCATAGGTTCTCTTTGTAACCACTACTGATGAGTGGTATGATGATATTGCCTATTACTTAACTTATAGAGAATGCCCTTCTCATGTTTTTTTCAAGAAAAGGAGAGCACTCAAGCTGAAGTCAAAAAAGTTTGTAATTTGGAATCATTAACTTTATAAGAGAGGTGTGGATGGATGCTTCCTCTAGTATGTAGATAAAGAGAAAAAAGAAAAATTACTCAAAGCATACCATGACCAAGCATGTGGTGGAAATTTCTCAATGATGGTCACTGCGCACAAGATCCTCGAGGAAGGTATAATTGGACCACCATTTTTACAGACACTCAGTAATGGGTTTCTAAATGTGAAGAATGCCAAAAATTCATTGTGAGACCAAAACTTATTGCACTACCACTTAGGCCAGCCATTTCATTCAAGAACCATTTTAGCAGTGGGAACTAGATTTCATCAGTGTAATGAATCCTCACTCAAGCGAAGGGCACACCTATGTGCTTAGAACGACAGATCATCGCTACAAAAAATGGGTGGAAGCCAACACCGAAATAGTATGTAACCTCATCAAGGAGAATATCATAGTATGTTTTGGATTTCCACATAATTTTTAGTAGAAAATGCTACCTATTTCTCTTCAAGGGAGGTGAATGAGTTTTGATATGGCTATGAAATCTCTTTATCTCATTCATCGAACTACTATCTACAAGGAAATGGACAGTCTGAATCAATTAATAAGAAAATTGTAACCATCGTTCATGAACTCATAGATGAAAACCAAAGGAATTGGCACAAAAATTTGTATGATGCATTATGGGAAGACATGATCACTCCTAAGAAGGCAATAGGTATTTCACCATTCCGACTGTTGTATGGGGTCAAAGTAGAAATCCCCATTACGATTGAGATTTCATCTCTCAAGTTATTACAGGGAATAGAAGATGTATAGTACAAGGATTCCATTGATAAGAGAATCCTCTTTCTTGAGAAGCTAGAATAAAATAGACTTCGAGTGGTGGACTGTATTAAAGAGCACCAATTGAAAGTAAAGAATATTTTTGACAAGAAATCCAAAGCGAGAGAATTCAAAGTTAGAGACTTCATCTTGCTATGGGATAAGAGAAGGGAACCAAAAGGTGGAATTAGAAAGTTTGATTAATTATGGCTCTGACCATTCCAGATTCATGAAGCTTGTGGCAAGAATGTTTTTCTACTCTCATATTTGGATGGAATGCTACTAGAATTTCCTCACAGTGGGAAATACCTAAAATTGTATCATCAGTAAAAGTGGGTTGTCCCCCACCTTGTACCATAGGTGATTGCTAGGTGTGTTTCCCTTTATGTTGTGTGTCATGTGTTTCCTTTCCATTAGTTTGTGTGTGTGTTTCCTTCTTCATTGTCCTTCTCTCTCATAAATTGTACATGACTCTGTAGGGCCCAATGGATAAGGCATTGGTTAACAAATTATATGGTATAAAATTGAGATTATAGATTCCTCATGTTATTTATTTTCTGCACTTAGTCCATATCATTTCCCCAAGCTAGAGCCAACTATTTTCATGCAAATGTATGACAAAGAAATTAACAATTTCTAAGTATGACAACTATACCCCTATGTTAATGTTTTCAAGTCCTATCATTCCAAGACACCCCAGAACTATACAACCAGTCCAAGTGACCCCTTGACTAATATTATCTCATCCCCCTAGGTGATTTAGGAAATCCAATTCATTCTCTCTAGGTTATTTTAGAAGTTCATTAAAAATTACAAGTTACAAGCAATTGTGGGAAGGGTTATCACTAGCCTTCCTAGGGCTAGAGCAACCACATGGAGTGGAGTAGAAGAACCTAAGTAGATGTGGAGGTGATTCAATGGTCTTGGGACATCATGGAAATGATTTAGGAATATTTTGGAAGGGCTCAAAGAATTTGGAATAGTTTCACAAAATTAGGGTTCACAGGCTTAGTTAGTACACAAGCCAAAACAACCGCTGAGCTTCAGAAGGTGTTTCTAGGAGATCCAAAAGGATTTAAGAGTAAAAAAATATCTCTAGAAAGATAATTCCAAGCCCTACGAGATGGTTAAATCATTTTTTTCACAACGCTATGACACATTAGGTCTACAGGCATGTTTTCTCAAGCATAGGTGGAGTACCAAATCAAAAATACATTTTTAAGGGATAAAATGGAAGAATAAAGATATGAGACCCCCATAATTGTATTGAAAATTCCATTTCCATTCAATATCATATAAATTTTTTCCAAAAATTCCTTCAAGAGCTCAAGTTATCATTGTCGCAAGTTGTTCTCTTGAAGCAATTCAGAGTTAGCCAAATTTTAGGAGGATAATTGTCACTCCGGGAGCTTGGTGGGATTTTGTGTCCCTGAAGTCCCTCAAGTTCAGGGAAATAAACCTTGGAAAAAATTTCCCAACCCCAATGTGACCTCTGGAACCCCATGTGACCATCAGGATTGCCAGTTCATCCCCTGAGTGTAATTTGGAGCTCAAATTGCCTACTATCAAATCTCTGCCACGTGTCAGCTCCAAGATCACCATGTAATTTGATGTCCATCAACTCCCTCACAAGTTAGGGACATAAAAATTTTAAAATGTTCCCATCCCCCTAGGAGAGACTTCTAGTCACCCATGTGACCCACTTCCATCCCCTCAATGCTTTAAAGCTGATTTTGGAGCTCTCACTCCTGTCATCGATTATTTCCACGTGTCACCTTCTTTCTCACTATGGAAACTAATGTCCCTCACATCCCTTTGAGATGAAGGATTTCAAGGAAAAGAAAATTTTCCCATCCCTCTCTCAGCATGATTTTAAAATTTTAAATATCTACCTGCTTCCCGCTTCTAACTTCTAACACTCCCATGCACAACCATATCTCCATACTTCCTCTGTAACCTTCTACCATCACTCCACCATTAAAAATGATTAGAAAAAATCAACCAAGGCACTAAAATACCTTTTCCATGGTGATATTCAAGTCTCAAAAGGATTTTTCATCAAGTTAAGAAGGAGAAACAAAGAACAACGAAGAAAACACTGAAAATCTCCATTGTTGTGAAACAAAGATTCATAGAAATCTCATAAACCAGTGAATGAAGAAACAAACCATATTTTTATGTTTGTTCCTCTATCCAATACCATAAAAAAACTTTCAAACTCTCCTCTTGTGTAATAGATCATTCACAACAAAGAAATCTCCTTTCCATCTCAACAAAGAAAAAGTTAAATTTCCCGTCAAACCGGTTGTCAGATTGAAGCAAAATTTCACATGAAGCACCAGAAGAAAAAACCCATATCAGAAATATAATTTTTTTCAAAAATGGAGGAGAAAACCAGACCTGCAATTTTGAGGTCCATTAATGGTTGTCGCATCTAGAAGCACTACCAGGTCCAAAATTTGAAAGTTTAAAATCTCCTAGACTATTAAGTAGGTAGGTCTAAAATTTTAGAGGGTGATATTGGGAAAAAACCCATATCATAAAATTTATTCCATGTCAATCTAACCTCTAGAATCCCACTTTCTAAAAATAGCAGGTCTTTTGCATAAGGGACTGCTATTTTGGGAAAGTCAGCAACAAAAGAACTTGCGAAGGAGACGAAGACATTGGAGGTGCACTACAAATAAGAACTCTTCAGAATGAGAACTTTTGGCATTTAATAAAAATATTAAGTGGTCCTATGAGCACCTATGAAAAATAGGAAACTGATCTAGAATGAGGGAGGAATATAGGGAGAAGAGAGAAATTAGAGTTGCAACATTCAGTTGAGATTCGAGGAAGTTTATTTTTCATACTTACTAAAAATAGTAATTTGTTATTCTAGGGAAAATATGAAGCATAAGTAGATGAGACAGTAGTGGCATAACCCTTTGCTGTGAGTATGAGATAGAAGATATTGATGTCTTGTACATGGACCTAAATGACCTAAGAACTCACATGACATCCAGAGACCGAAAGAATATTAAAGATCAGATATTCACCAGTGGCTTGTTCACTGCTGCAAGAAACCCAGTGTCTATCCAAATTCATGAGTTGGTCCTAGCCTTCTCTCACCACTATGAATCTGAAAAATGAACCATCTGGCTGATAATGGTACGAAATGGCGGTCATCATCCCTAAAACAATCTCACTTTCTTTTCAGATACTGAAATCACCCAATATGGTCGTCATCTTAAAAGACAATGACTTTCATGATTGGGAAATGATGGATGCATACGTGTAAGGGGTTACGCTTGGGTCATGGTTGAAAAAAGTAGAAATCCCTCAAGGATGCCTAAAAACCTTTCAAGGTGTGAGTTTTGAGAAGGATATTTAGATGTCATCACTCTCCTCATTAGAGTAATGGAAAAAGTAAGCACAAGGGACTTCTAAGACTAGATGTGCCTTTTAATCTTGACATTGACAGAAGGAAAACATAGAATTGACTAGAGGAAGATCATTAGCAAAAACTCCATCGATAATTGCTCCAAGTACCTATATCAAAGAAGTTCCACATTACTTCTTACTTGGTCTACTTCCTTGCTAGCTCAAGATCATTCAAGGGATTAGATCTCAAACAAAACATTGCCGCCAAGGTGCTTGCGTTCGAGAAACTTCCACAGGTGGTGATGGAGGAAAGTGATAGACATTTCACTTATGTGAATAATGCATTCATAATGTACATAATCCAAATCTTGGAAAGAGATCCAGAAGCTAGGATGTTGTCAAAAGCATGATCCTTGATCAATAAGTATGGCTCATATTTCACACAATTCTCAACATTATCCTACCTATGAGTTGTTGGCTTCGACCAAGTGCCAATAAGGCTTACCAAGTACATTAGTGATCAAATTGTATTGTTTGAGATCTGCAGATATATCATTCAAGTGAATAACAAGCTTAGAAGTAGGAGGAAGAAGTTGATTCCATTTCCTATCTCTCTCGGGGTATTCACGTGCAAGAGATCACATGACATATCTCACCTAGAGGCTACTTTCACTCATTTGACTTTGCATTTCCTATAAACAAGGAGATGAGGCTTACCAATATTATCCCAATAATCTCTCCTATGATCACTCACCACTATTCTCTCATATATCCCACAATATCTCCACACATAATAATCTATGTGAGTTTTTATTCAAAAACTCACAACTAATCTAATATCCTATATTATCAATAATGAGTTATTTTATGACTCATATTAATAATATTACAATCTTTTATTTTTCTCACACAAATATGATATTAATATAACAATATTAATATCTTACTAACACACTAACTTACTAATGTAATATATGAATATTACATTTAAATATTACATACAATGATGTGAGCACTAATCCAAAGATTATTCCTAACATTTGGCTAGAGCCCAACAAATTATTTGTTTTATTTAAGAACAAGGCAAGGTGTGAAAAAATTATCGAAGGAGGCTGTAAGTAGAGCTAGGATGTAGATCATATTTTCTTAGGGAAAAGCAGGGTTAGACTAACATTAAAAAGACATGATCCGTCAAAAACAAAATGACTAAACAAGGCCAAAATAAAAAAGCTGAAAATTTAGTATAGTATATGTTTTTGATAAATACATTATTTAGATATGAGATTATTTCGTGCTTGGTGATGTCGTTCAAACCATCGACTATTGTATCAAACTAACTTTCTGCACTATTTTTCTGCAACCCCTTTTACTTCCCTAGTGTATGAGCACCCTTTTTGTTAATCCACAAATGAGATTATAATTATTTCCTGATTGTTCACTAGCCAAAATGACCACAAGTCTTTCATTTGCCCTTGCAATCTTTGGCTTGCTTGTATTGTTCTATGATTTCACGAGTTGTTGTTCTGTAAGACCGAAAAAACAAAAACCCTAAAAACTAGTTCTTTTTGCACATTCCACGTTAGAAATTTTGAAAATATGAAAAGTGCGGGATATGGAAATTTAAAAATTAGAGCAAGGGAAATTTTGTTAATATTGAAATTTCAAATTCTTAAAAATACAAGGGAATTCACAATTCAAATTTTGAATTTGCCACTCATTGAGAAAAGGTGCGAGATATCAAAAAAATAAACAATATTGAAAACAACACCTTTTGTTATTGGCTATAGCTTAAAATAGTTGAAACATAATAAAACTTATAATATTATAATAAAATAGTAGAAATAAATTATATCAATTTATAGGCACATTTTTTTAATTTTTTTATCAAAAATCACCTAGATAAAGTTAGATTTAGTGTGCTAATGAAATATAATTCTCCAATTACGTACGCCATGCCACGTAGTAAGTTTGAATCTAATAGTTTGAAAACATTATAACTGACACATTTATTATGAAATTAAAATGTAAAGAAATGAGTATAATACGAAACTACGATATTATAATATAAATAGCAACCAATAAAACGATGACATGTGGCTAGGGCTTAAAATAGTTAAAACGCAATAAAAATATAATATTATAATTAAAAAAAGAAATAAAGTGTATGAATGTATAGGCACATTTTTTATTTTTATCAAAATAGACCTATACAATGTTAGATGTAGTCATGCAAAATAAAAATAATTATCCAATTATACTATGCCACGTGGCATGTTTTGAACCTAATAGTTAGAAAACATTATAATTGACACATTTATTACAAAATTTAAATGTAAAGAAACAAATTTAAATATTTTGAAACTATATGAAACTGTGATATTATAATATAAATATCTACTAGTAAAATGACAAAACGTGGCATGAAAATTCTGAAATCCCAGAAGGTATTTTTTGCATTTAAAAAAAAAAACACTAGCACCTCAAAGTTGTAAAGATAGTGTTTACAATGACAAGAGGTATTGGTATATAGCTAGCAGCCACTAGGCTATATCATGATTTGTTATTCTATCACTATTTCAAAATTAAGTAATTTTTGTGCACAACATACCATATGTCATTTCAATCAATAAATAAAGTAACTTAGTGGTTGTTATGCATTTTATTTGATAAGAACCAATGTGAATTATATGTTGTAATGATTTATCTTATCAAAACTACAAAAATATCACTTACTCTCAAAGGTATATATGGATTCCAATTTACAAATATATATCTTGTACGAGATAAATATGTAGTGTAGTAATTAGGCTTCCATGTATAGTCCACCCAAAATGATACAATTACAATGACAAGTGATAATGATAGGATCTAGCGGACATTAAGCTAGACCATTGTTCGCTATAATTTAGTTATTCATAAATTAGAAACTATTGAGCTTAGTGGTCGTTATGTTATTCCTTTCAACTAGTAATTGAGCTTAGTGGTCACTAAACCTTTTCTTTGATATGAAACGAAAGTCTTGATCCCTCTCGATGGAATGTAGTGCTGGAATTAGCTCTAACAGTAACGTACATCCAATTTAATACAATTATAATCATTAAAAATTACAATCAATCTAAAGATGTAAATATAGTGATTACTATGATAAGAGGTAATGAAAGGATCTTAATAGCCTCAAAGCTATATTGTGAGTTATTAATTAATAACTACTTGGAAATTGAGAAATTTATATGCCTAGCGGATGCTAGGATTTTTATTTGATATGAATGAATATGGATTATAATTTACAAAGATATATGTTAGGAGAAATAAATAATTCTTGAATCCTCTAAAAATTAAAATTGTTGAGCCTAGCAACCGCTACGTTATTCCTTTCAACTAGTAATAAAGGTTGGTAGTTGCTAAGAATTTTCTTTGATAAGAATAGAAAGTCTTGATCCCTCTCGTTGGCTCCACCGGGTAATGCATAGAAAATTTGTTAACATTATATGAATTTACAATTACAATCGATCTAAATTTGTACAAGATAGTGATTGTTATGACAAGAGGTAATGATATGATCGTAGTGGCTGCTAAGCTAGTCCATGATTTTTTATTCAATGGCTATTTTGAAATTAAGAAATTCTTGAGTATAACGGTTCATACTATTTTTCTTTGAAACTAACGAATATAGATTACAATTTTCAAAGATATCTTAAAAGAAATAAATAATACTAGATGCCTCTCGATGGAATGTAGTGTAGTAATTAGGTCCAACATAACTAGTGGCTCCTAGGATTTTATTCGATATGAATGAATATGGATTATACTTTATAAAGATATATCTTAGGATAAATAAATAATTATTCAATCCTCTTAATATTAAAACTGTTGAGCCTATCGGTAGATACATTATTACTTTCAATTAGTAATGAAGGATGACAATCATTAAGCATATGTTTTATAAGAATAAATAGTCTTGATCCCTCTTGATGGAAAGCATTGTAGGAATTGGTTCCACCAGGTAACGTGTGAACAATTCTTTAAAATTATAGCCATTTATAATTACAATCGATCAAAATTTGTATAGATAGTGATTTCTACAACAAGAGGTAATGATATGATCATACCACCACTAAGCTAGTCCATGATTTTAGATAGACTCTAAAGTCAAAAATCATGATATAGCCTAGTCCATGAGGTAATGAATTTCTCATGCATGTAATAGACTCCTAGTTTAAGTCACATCCTTTTGTCATTTTTATGGTGTGGCTTGGTGATGCTAGGAAGAGGCTGATTTTCTTCATGCATGTAATAGACTCCTAGTTCGATTCCTCTATTTCCTTGTAGGGATCAAAATCATGTACCTTTCTTGCCCATTCATCAAGATTCAAATATAGAATGCTTCCAACTTTGGTGTCACTTCATGTGTGCTTGGATAATCCTCTTGATCAAATGCTAAACAATTGCATTGATTAGGCTTGGATAATGAGGTTCAATGTGAAAGTTTGCAATAGGTTCAGAAATGATTGTGGCCTTGGCTCCATATCTTGTCCTAAACATGATGTGTGACCAATTATTAGATAGGTATCCTCTAATTCTAGCTGTGAAATCCTTTCACAAACATATGGCAAAGAGTGGTGACAAATCTATCACCGACACATCTTGTAAAACAGTGACATTGGGGCATGCATGCAAAGTAAGACTCAAATATTTAATTACCCCAACTTTTTCTATTTTTGTCCCATCTAATTGCACCACCCCCTTAGATATGACTTCATATTGAAGGCCCAGCTAATTAGATATTTACACGGCATCACCGAACTACTTGCCCCATAATCAATCATACAATTATGTACTAGTTTATCCCCAATGACCAATGAAACATAGAATGGAGGGGGCTTCAAATTTGTACCTTATTGTCCTCCATGATTCCCCTCAGGCTAAGTAGCATTTGTGAGTACCTTCTCTTGCATATGAGCTGGCTGATTTAAGGTTGAACAATTCTTAATGGCAGCTTGTAATAGATCCCTTTGTCCCGGGATGGATAGTGACTCCCACATAGATATGTTCACAATGGTATTCTTCATTTGTTGAATGATGTTAAATGAGGATGAACCATCTCTTTGTTGCCCTTTATTCTAAACATTCTTTTCTTTTACATGGGCTACAACAGCTAGTATGGGTTGTCCTTGAACATTTGGAACTTCATTTTTCTTGCCAACACCTTGTGGAGTGATTGAAGGTTGTGAATCACTTGGTCTTAATGACTGCCCTTCACCAATATTCCTCTTTTTTAACCGTGTGTTAGCTGCTACACTCTGAGAAGGTGTTTGATTCATACCACAAAAATCTTCAGCTTGCCAATTCACAAGTGTAGTCTCATTTGGAGTTGTATCTTGTTGAGATGTCCCTTGTTGTTGGTTTGTTTCTTGACTCGCTTCACTCTCTACACCAGTTGTTGTCACCATCAAGGATTGGTTCAAAGCACCATTGAAGCACATAGATTGGTTGTGAGGTTCATTGCATGGGAAACACCAGTCATACTCTTGAGCTATATTATTTTGCACTGGCACTAAGGCTTTAGAGGTAGATGTAACATTGGGGTTATAGGGATGAAATGGTCTATTGGCAGGAGGCCTTACTTGATTTTGATTTGTAGCTAGGTTGGGTGGCCTATTAGGCTGATATGGTTGTCTATTAGGCTGAGTTTGAGGCTGATAAGAAGGCCTAAAACTTTGAGCTTATTGCCTCTTGAGTGTAACCAACTCATTTCCCAAATTTTACAATTGTTTCATAACTTCTTGAAGCTCATTTGAGGCACTAGAGGATGAAGTAGAAGTTTCATTTGAACTCTAGTTTCTAGGGGTGGGAATAGGAGTTAAAGTAGGTGCTTGACTAGTACTTGGGCTTCCTAACTCTGGATATAAGGGCATAGGAGGCCTAGGTGCAAGTTTACCAGCTTGGATTAAACAATTCTCAGTCCTAATGGTGATGTTGTAAGCTACAGGTAGAGTTACACCTCCCATGGATTGGATCAACATAGAAATGTCTTAATTTAAAGCCTTGAGAAAGTGTAAGAAATCACCTTGATTTTTGGCATAGCACTTGCCAATGGGATTCTATTCCATGTTCTTTGAAATCTGAAATTGAAGTCTATTAGCTGCTCATTGGGAGCTCTCTTGATAGTTGTCAGTTGCTCCAATAGAGACAAGTTGTCCCCTTTCTCTCCAAATTGGTTATGGAGGGTTGTGCACAACTGGTTCCAATTTTTGATAGATCCTACCTCAAGGCTCTGAACCATTACAAGGCTTTCCCTTTAAATGAAGATGCCAACAATTTGACAACAATTTCCATCTCAACAATCTCATGGATTACACAAACATTAGCAATGTCTTTGACATGATCACCAGGAGTGGTCTGATTTTCTCCAGTAAAGTATGGGATGTTCTTCAAAACTAGTAATTGGAACTAGGTTTTGTGGATTGGGAGCAAGTGGGCTACTACCAATAAAGTTGACATAAGGATTGGGTTGTTGCATTTTGATTAGATTGAGAACCCTTGTTGATTGGATGAAAGGTCTACCAGGTGGAGGAGTTAATAGAGTTTTGTTTGGTGGAGATGGAGACCTTTGAACCCTTCTTCCTCTTTCTCCTCTTTCTAGGGATAATTGCAGATAGTTAAACAATCCCTTTTCTCTGGTCCTTAGCCTTGTTTGGATCCTTCTCATGAATCTTCAAGCTTGGACTACTGAAACCAATTGATTCTATCCTTTTGGAGTCACCATATGTGTAAATCAAGGCTCTTTCAAGCAAGAAACTTACAACAATTACACATCAAATTTGTTACAATGAAGATGAAGACCTCTAAGGTCCCACCAAGTGTGCCAAAACTATTAGTGCAAATCTACAGCACCCCCTAAATGACCTTCAAATCTGTAGTCCAGAATTGGGTCATTTAGTGTGATTGCACAACATTGAGTTTTCTCCAAGGTGTGGGACCTTACAAGGTGAGAAAAATCTCTAGAGAAAGTTGGTTCTTACCCCTCTGTTTAGGTGTATGCATGAATTTTGTAGAGGTTCAATGCTAAATCCTACTCTAGATTCCAAGGAGACAGAGTTGAAGATGTAAAAAGGTGAAATAAAACTAAGCTAAAATGATGATACACCAAAGGAGTGATGAACTTCTATTTTGCAAATAAACATAGATCATAAGAATGTAACATAGAATATGCACAGATTTCCAAGATATAATGAAGAATCAGAAGACAATAAGAAAACATGAAAGGATTGAAAAATCTTTCACAGCATGCATTATCATTCCCAATTTTTAATATGATGAATTACAATGGCAAGGAGGAAAAATATGTGATGCATCCCGTATGATAGGTTTGAAACTCCATGGATACACTTGCTAAGGTGAAAAGAGGAGCCTACAAGAGAAAAATGTCCAACCAAACAAAGGATCAAATCCTTTCCATTTATAATTGAAGCAAAGAGAGAGTAAGCGAAGAGGGAGAAAATCAGATCATTTAACTCAACCATCTACTATTAATCCCTTTCAAATTGACTTGCAAACCCGTCAAATAGATTCCTCTATTTTTGTTTTGTGTGTTAGAAGAAAAATGGTGAATTTTAGCAACATGTAGCTCTCAAAGCAATCTGATTTTGGTTTAATTTTGTGAGAAGACATTTTAGGGTTTTTCCCATCAAATCGAGTTGATTCTTCATCCTTGGCGTGTGGGATAAGGAAACCATGGCAGATTGAGCAAAAAATGACTCATTCAAAGCAATCTAGTTTGCATTAAAGGAATGAAAGATGTTTCTAGATTTTTCTTCCTCAAAAACTATTTTAAAAATATGTTTTTATGTCTCTAATGCATAGAGGAGATCAAGATCTTTCCAATGAGTCTAATTTTTCCCAAATCTGATCTCTGGATCGAAAGATATGCCCATATGAAGATTTAGGGAAAAATCAGGGCATAAATTCGGGCACAAATTTCAAGGCATGAATTAGGTCAAAAATGGCGGCAAATTAGATTTGAAAATGGGTCCACGCACCCAAATTTTACTTTTGCACTTTTGCAAAAATTTCCCAAAACACTCTACATCTTCGCACTTTCATTGGTTACGTGGAACCTATTGGGGGTTGACAGAGTCAAAATTTAAAATTTTCCCTTTTCTGTGAAATTGCAAAGTTTTCCAAAAATCCTCCATGGCCCCGCCACTCCGAGACATGTGGCACTCTTTGATTGATCCATGAGTGATGTGGACTGGAAAAATGGTGCCTTTCTACTGGATGTGGGACTTTGGTTTAGTTTTTATCCTTCAGCTTCTTCAACAATATGGAAAAATTTCCTTTGTTTCTTCAACTACCCGCCTTGGCATTGGTTGCCATGTGTCATCATCAGATTTGATGCAAGGGTGCAGCCGAATTTGAACCCTTAAGTTTTTTTCCCAAAAGGGCTAAGTGCCAACAATTTCTCTGTGCCTCCGCCAACTTGCTTCCTTCCCCTCCATAGGCCTACAGACCGACTTGTGACTTTTCACCTTTTAGCCAAAAGGGCTAAGTGTCAAGTTTTCTTTCGCCAACCCACCTTCATCCTTGGGCAAAATTTGCATCCCACCTCCGCCAAGCCATAACTTTCAAAATATTTAGAGTTAGGACTTCTTTACCTTTCTGGAAAGGGGAAGAAAAATCCTATCTGATGAATCCATCTCCAAGAAATTTCAAGTGCTTTAAAGTTGGAAAAAAATTCCTACAACAAAAAGAGAGAAGAATGAAGGCAAGTTAACCAAAACAAGCATGGGCTTATTTTGGATAACAAATTTGGTGACTCAGAGGGGTCATCTCGCCACTCTTTGGATGAAGTGACCAGTGCCTTAAGTAATCCATTGAGCAATGGAGTCATGAACTTAACTACTTGTTACTCTCAATTCATTAGAAAATATCTAAGATGAATATTTTCGAGTAGAAAATTACTTTGACTTGGAACATGATCTACAAAATATGTATCCTTGGGGCAACAAAACCTATGCCAAAGTACTTAGGGAAATGTAAATCTAATATACAACACAACAATGTGCATAAGCACTTGGAGGAATGAAAAGAATCTAAGGTAATATGTACAAGGTGAGAAGTTTCCTTCTAGTAGTAGAATGCTTTAGATGGATTCCATTAATTAGAATCAGAGTTTCTCACCATCCAATGTAGACAATTGGAAGGCATTGTTGTTTTTGCATTTTGTGACCATGCAGGGGCCACTCCAAATGGCATCAAATTTTGAATGCCTTCTTGGCTTCGCTCGGTCTGCATCCCATTTCAACACTAAATCTCCAACTTGAAAAGTTCTAGCCTTAGCTTTCTTATCAAAGCTTCTCTTGATCAATGTTTGGTCCTTTTCCATTGTTTGGGCTACATGCTCTCTGGTTTCTTGGAGTTCCATCAATTTTGCATATCTAACCTCCATGGGCTCACACTCCAACAATTCCAATTGCTTCATGAGTTCCAATGTTGGCAACTCAAGTGATATAGGCAAGACTTCCTCTTTCCCATAAACAAGTCTGAATGAAGAGTTACCTATGGATCTCTTAGGAGTTATCCTATTAGCCCATAGAGCTGATTTGAGCTTAGTGTGCCAAGTCCTTTGATTTTCATCAAGAGTCCTCTTGATGATCCTTAATAGATTCTTATTTGTGGACTCAGTTTGGCCATTACCTTAAGGGTAATAATTTGATGAATGCTCAAATAGATCTTATTTCTAATAGCCCATTTAGTTACTTTTGATCCTATGAATGCCAACGCATTATATGATATTATAGTTGTAGGTATACCAAATCTTGTTCTTATCCTCTCATAGAAGTCTAGAATGCTAGATTTATTTGCCTCTTTGAGTGCCACCACCTCAGTCCATTTTGTGAAGTAGTTTGTTACTATTAGAATCCATTTGTGCCCTTGGCTTGAGTTTAGATTAATGACTCCAATGAATTCCAAACCCCATTACATGAATGGATGGTCAACTAAGACCGGTTGCAGAATGGAAGTGTCTTTGTCAAACTCTCTTTTCTTGTGAATAATGCATAATTCTTGCACCTCTTGATCCATGCATAACAATCACTAAAAACTTTGGGCCAATAATAACCAACCTTCATGATCTTGAGATCTGTCACTCTTGGAGCAAAATGACCCCAACTGATCCATTATGGAACTCTTATAACATTTTCTCAATTTTATTTGTCCCAATGCACCTCAAAGAACACTCCTTGATATCTTTTTTTGAACAAGACACCATCAACAAGTACATACTGAATAGCCTACAATCTGAACTATCTTCTTTTGGATTTGTTCATCTCTAGAGGGCATAGGCCTATTTTTCAGAAGTGTATTATGTCTTGGGTACAGAAAGGAGTGAGCACACCACCATTTTCTTCTTGAACATGTCTTTGTTCTTAGTTGTCTTACAACACCAAAACAACATTTCTCTCTTTGCTTGCTTCAATTGGTTGACTCAAGGCCAATTTTCTCACACAATCCCTTTCCTTGGACTAGCTTGGTGACTTTGATCTCAATGTCATGCTCCATGACATGAGTAATCCACCCTGCACATTTTTCATTTAGATCTTTCTTGAGGAGGAATTCTTTAACTCCCACATGAGAAACCAACAGATTGAACCTTGTTGTTTGAAACTAGATGCTTAAATTTCTTTAAACTCCTAATCACTACAAGAACATGCTTCTTAATGGAGGAATACCTTACTTCATAGTCCTCTAAGATTTAGCTAAAAAGGAAATAGGCTGCTCTACATTTTCTTCGTTTTGTTGTACTAAAATTGCAGAAACTGTATCACCACCACCAAATGCATAAAGGATGAAGTCTTTGGAGAAATCTGGGTTAATGAGAGTTGGATCTCATGAGATAGCTTCTTTGATTACCTCAAAACTTGCCTTACCTTCAGTTTCCCATTTGAATGCCACACTTTTCTTCAGTATCATAGTTATTGGTTTGATAAGGGCTACAAAGTTTGGAACAAACCTTTGAAAAAATTGATTCTTCCCAAGAAACTTTGAAGAGCCTTCTTATGAATTGGCAATGGCAGTGCTCTTATTACTTTAACCCTCTCTAGATCAATTACTAACCCTTCTTTAGAAATAATGTGGCCTAGGATCTTGCCTTCATGAGCTAGGAATATGCATTTTTGGGATTCAAGGATACTCCAAATCTTCTACATCTTTGGAACACTTGTCTCAAATGAAAGAGATGGTCTGCTGCACTTTTAGAAAATATAGTAATATCATCTAGGTATATCAGCACTATTTTGTTGATCAATCCCTTGAATGCCATATCCATTTCCCTTTGGAAAGTAGCTCCGACGTTAGACAACCCAAATGGCATTTTTCTATATGCATAGGTTCCCCATTTGGTGGTGAAGGCTATTTTGAACTGATCATCTTCCTTTACCATGATCTGATTATACCCTGAATAACCATCTAGCAATGAAAACCTCTCAGAGCCAGCAACAACTTGTAAAATCTACTCCATAGAAGGAAGTGGGTAGTGATCCTTGAGGGATGCTCTGTTCAAATCTCTAAAGTCTACACACAACCTAATTTATCCACTCTTTTCTATAAATGGAACCAAGTTTATAACCCAGCTTGAATGCTTGATGGGGAATATGATACTTGCCTCTATTAACTTATTCAATTCCTTCTTCATGAGAGGCTCAATGTGTGGATTGACCGGTCTCTATTTTTTCCTAATGGGCTTAGCACTTGGATCTAGTTAAATTGTGTGTTGAGCTAGCTTGGGATTGAAACCTCTCAAGTCTTCATAGCTCCAAGAAAATACATCCGGGAACTCTTGGAAAAGTTGCATGAATTCATACCTTTCTTGCTTGGTTGCCACTTTACCAATTTGAAGTGACTTGCCTTCTCCAACTGAGATGGGCTCTAAATCCTCTCCCTTGACTTAGATGTTTTCTTTCTCCTTCCTAAATTGATCATTAGGATTGAAGATAGACTCTAAAGTCACAAGTCATTTTAGCAGTTTGTTATTTCTCAGCTGTACCACTTGATCACCGTACTATTGTCCCAAATTTTCCTAATTTTTGGCTAAGAACTCAGCTTCCTCTTGTAAGAAATTGATGATTTGTTGGTCACTCTCAAACACTTGCCAACTTACATTATTGTCTAGCATTGATTGTGTCATAATCACATGGATGTTTGGTGACATTTGATCTCTTTTGATACTCTCCACAACATCAAAATTTGATCCAACTACTACAAGCCTATCAGTAGCTTGGTTCTATTTCCTAGGGATGGAGTTGATGCCAAAACCCTCAAAATCCTCAATTATATCCGACACCCTATTCTTATAACTTTTGAGAAGGTCATTCTTGGCAGCATGTTGTTCTTTAACTTGATTAACAATCAGCTCACTATCACTAAAGACTTGTAATTTTTTATGCCTCTCTTCCTTGACCAATGCAATCTATGTATCAAAGCTCCATATTCAGCAGTGTTTATTAGAACATGCAAAATGAAATCTAAAAGCCAAAAATACTTAATGCCTTAAGGTGAAACAATCATAGATCCTCCTCTTATACCTTGTCTACTTCTTGATCCATCAAAGAACAACCGCCATACCTCATTGTCGGTTTATGGTGTGGCTTGGTGATGCTAGGAAGAGGTTGATTTTCTTCATGCATGTAATAGACTCCTAGTTTAGATTCCTCTATTTCCTTGTAGGGATCAAAAGCATGTACCTTTCTTTCCCATTCATCAAGATTCAAATCTAGAATGCTTCCAACTTTGGTGTTAGCTTCATGTGTGCTTGGATAATCCTCTTGATCAAATGTTGAACAGTTGGCATTGATTGGGCTTGGAGTATGAGGCTTAATGTGAAAGTTTGCAATAGGTTTGGACTTGATTGTGGCCTTGGCTCCATACCTTGTCCTAAACAACATGTGTGACCAATCAGTAGATAGGTAGCCTCTAATTCTAGCTATGAAATCCCTTGACAAACATATGGCAAAGAGTGGTGGCAAATCTATCACCGACACATCTTACAAAATAGTGACATTGGGGCATGCATGCAAAGTAAGTATCAAATATTTAATTACCCCAACTATTGCTATTGTTGTCCCATCTAAATGCACCACCCTATTGGATATGACTTCATATTGAAGGCCCAGATAATCAGATATTTACCTCGGGTATCACGAAACTACTTGCCCCATAATCAATCATACTATTATGTACTAGTTTATCCACAATGATCAATGAAAAATATAATGAAGGGGGCTTAAAATTTTTACCTTTTTGTTCTCCATGATTCCCCTCAGGCTGAGTAGTATTTTTGAGTACCTTCTCTTGCATATGAGCTAGCTGATTTGAGTTTGACCAATTCTTCATGGAAGCTTGTAATAGATTCCTTTGTCTTGGGATGGATAGTGACTCCCACATAGATATGTTCACATTGGTCTTCTTCATTTGTTCAATGATATTAAATGGGGATGAACCATCTCTTTGCTTCCCTTTAGTCTACACATTATTTTCTTATACATGGGCTACAACAAATTTGGCATTTGAGCTAATATAGAAGGTGGCTTTCTCTTCCCTTACACATTTGGAACTATAGTTTTGCTTGCCAACACCTTATGGAGTGATAGAAGGTTGTAAATCACCTGGTCCTAATGACTACCCTTCACCAATATTCCTCTTTTTGACCATGTGTTAGCTACTACACTCGAGAAGGTGTTTGATTCATACCACAAAAATCTTTATCCTGCCAATTCACAAGTGTAATCTCATTTAGAGTTGTATGTTGTTGAGATTTCCCTTGTTGATTTGTTTCTTGACTCACTTCACTCTCTACACTAGTTGTTGTTACCATCAAGGCTTGGTTCAAAGCACCGTTGCAGCACATAGATTTGTTGTGAGGTTCATTACATGGGAAATACCCATCATACTCTTGAGATATATTATTTTACATTGGCACTAAGGCTTTAGAGGTAGATGCAACATTGGGGTTATAGGGCTGAAATGATCTATTGATAGGAGGCCTTACTTGATTTTGATTTATAGCTAGGTTGAGTGGCCTATTAGGCTGATATGGTTGTCTATTAGGCCGAGTTTGAGGCTTATAAGAAGGCCTAAAACTTTGAGCTTGTTGCCTCTTTAGCGTGACCAAATCATTACCCAAATTTTGTAATTGTTTCATAATTTCTTGAAGCTCATTTGAGGTACTAGAGGATAAAGTAAAAGTTTCATTTGAATTTAGGTTTCTAGGGGTGGGAATAGGAGCTAAAGTAGGTTCTTAAATAGTACTTGGGCTTTACAACTCTAGATATAAGGGCATAATAGGCCTAGGTGCAAGTTTACCAACTTGGATCAAACAATTCTCAGCCCTAATGGCGATGTTGTAAGCTGAAAGTAGAGTTGCACCTCCCATGGATTGGATCAACATAGAAATGTCTTAATTTAAAGCCTTGAGAAAGTATAAGAAAGCACCTTGAGTTATTGGCCTCACTGCCAATGGGATTCTATCCCATTTTCTTTGAAATCTGAAATTTAAGTCTATTAGCTGCTCATTGGGAGCTCTCTTAATAGTTGTCATTTGCTCCAATAGAGACAAGTTGTCCCCTATCTCTCCAAATTGGTTATGAAGGGATGTGCATAGCTGGTTCCAATTTTGGATAGATCTTGCCTCAAGGCTCTTGAACCATTGTAAGGATTTCAATTTGAATGAAGCTGCTAGTAATTTGATAGTTATTTCCATCTCAACAATCTCATGGATTGCACAAACATTAGCAATGTCTTGGACATGATCACCAGGAGTGGTCTGATTTTCTCCAGTAAAGTATGGGATGTTCTTCAATGCTGTAATTAGAACTAGGTTTTGTGCATTGAGAGCAAGTGGGCTGTTGCTAGTAAAGTTGACATAAGGATTGGGTTGTGCCATTTTGATTGGCCTGAGAACCCTTGTTGATTGGATGAAAGGTCTACCAGGTGGAGGAGTTGATAGAGTTCTGTTTGGTGGAGATGGAGACCTTTGAATCCTTCTTCCTCTTTCTCCTCTTTCTAGGGATAATTGTAGATAGTTAAACAATCCCTCTTCTTTGGTCCTTGACCTTGTTTGGATCCTTCTCATGAATCTTCAAGCTTAGACTACTGAAACCAATTGATTCTATCCTTTTGGAGTCACTAGATGTGCAAATCAAGGATCTTTCAAGAAAGAAACTTACAAAAATTGCACATAAACTTTGTTGTAATGAAGATGAAGACCTCTAAGGTCCCACCAGGTGTGCCAAAACTATTAGTGCAAATCTACAACACCCCCTAAATGACCTTCATATCTGTAGTCCAAAATTGGGTCATTTAGTGTGATTGCACAACATTGAGTTTTCTCCAAGGTGTGGGACCTTGCAAGGTGAGAAAACTCTCCAGAGAAAGTTGGTTCTTACCCCTCTGTTTAGGTGTATGCATGAATTTTGCAGAGGTTCAATGCTAAATCCTACTCTAGATTCCAAGGAGACAGAGTTGAAGATGTAAAAAAGGGGAAACAAAACTAAGCTAAAATGGTGATACACCAAAGGAGTGATGAAATTTTGTTTTGAAAATAAACACAGATCATAAGAATGTAACACATAACATGCATAGATTGCCAAGATATAATGAAGGATCAAAAGACAATAATAACACATGAAAGGATTGAAAAATCATTCATAGAGCATGCATTATCATTCCCAATTTTTAATATGATGCATTATAATGGTAAGGAGGAAAAATATGTGCTGCAACCTATATGAGAGGTCTAAAACTTCATAGATCCACTTGCTAAGGAGAAAAGGGGAGCCTGCAAGAGAAAAATGTCCAACAAAACAAAGGATCGAATCCTTTCCATTTATAACTGAAGCAAAGAGAGAGAAAGTAGAAGAGGGAGAAAATCAGATCATTTAACTCAACCATCTACCATTAATCCCTTTCAAATCAGCCTACAAACCCATCAAATCAATTCCTCTATTTCTGTTTTGCATGTTGGAAGAAAAATGATGAATTTTAGCAAAATGCAGCTCTCAAAGCGATCTGATCTTGGTTTAATGGTGTGAGAAGACATTTTAGGTTTTTTCCCATCAAATCAAGTTGATTCTTCATCCTTGGCGTGTGGGAGAAGTCAACCATGGCGATAAAGCAAAAATGACTCATTCGAAGCAATCTGGTTTGCATTAAAGGCATGAAAGATGTTTCTATCTTTTTCTTCCTTAAAACCTATAAAAAATGATGTTTTTATGCCTCCAATGCATAGAGGAGATCAAGATCTTTCCAATGAGTCTGATTTTGCCCAAATCTGATCTCTGGATCAAAAGATATGCCCATCTAAAGATTTAGGGAAAATTAGGGCATAAATTTGGGCACAAATTTCAAGGCATGAATTAGGTCAAAAATGGTGGAAAATCAGATTTGAAAATGGGTCCACGGGCCCAAATTTTACTTTTTACACTTTTGTAAAAATTTCCCAAAACACTCCACACTGTCGCTAGTTATGTGGCACCTATTGGGGCTCGGCAGAGTCAAACTTTAAAATTATCCCTTTTCAGTGAAATTCGAAGGTTTTCCAAAAATCCTCCATGGCCTTGCCACTCCGAGACACGTGGTTCTCTTTGATTGATATGTGGGTGACATGGACTAAACACGTGGCACCTTTGTAATGGATGTAGGCCATTGGTTTATTTTTTCTCCTACGGCTTCTTTGACAATAGGGAAACATTCCCTTTGTTTCTTTCACTACCCACCTTGGCGCTGGTTCCTACGTGTCATCATCATATTTGATGCGGGGGTGCGGCTGAATTCAAACCCTTAATTTTTTTCCCAAAAGGGCTAAGTGCCAACAATTAATCCATGCCTCCACCAACTTGCTTCCTTCCCCTCTACGGGCCCGTGGGCTAGCTTGTGACTTTGCACCTTTTAGCCAAAAGGGCTAAGTGTCAAGTTTTCTTCCACCAACCCACCAACCCACCTTCATCCTTAGGCAAAATTTACATCCCACCTCCACCGAGCCATAACTTTCAAAATATTTGGAGTTAGCATGACTTCTTTACCTTTATGGAAAAGAGAAGAAAAATCCTATCTGATGAAGCCATCTCTAAGAACTTTTGAGTGCTTTAAAGTTGCAAAAATATTCCTGTAGGAAAAGGAGGGAAGAATGAAGGAAAGTTAACCAAAACAAGCATGGGCTTATTTTGGATAATAGGTTATTTTGTAATTAATAAATTCTTGAGCATAGTTGTTGATATCCTTTTTTTTGATACTAACGAATATGGATTACAATTTTCAAAGATATATCTTAGGAGAAATAAATAAGACTAGATGCCTCTTAATGGAATGTAGTGCAATAATTGGGTCAATGCATGTGAAGTATACCCAATATGTTACACTTACAATCAATTAAAAGCACTAACCATCCAAATTTGAAACGATAAGCGATTACAATGGAAAATGGTAATGATAGGATCCCAATGGCCACTAAGCTAGACCATTGTTTGTTATTATATATATATATATATATATATATATATATATATATTCTCAAATTTAGAACTTATTCCACCTATTAGTTGTAACATTATTCATTTGATACGAAGACAAAGTCTTGATCCTCTCTATGGAAAGTAGTGTAGTAATTGGCTCCACCAAGTAATCGTGGATAATTTGATACAATTATAGTCATTGACAATAAAAATATATCTAAAGTTATACATCTAGTGTTTGTTATGACTAGAGGTAATGAAAGTATCATAGCAGCCTACCGAAATGACCATGATTTTTTATTTAATAGTTATTTTGAAATTAAGAAATTATAGCGGTCACTAGGATTTTTCTTTGATACAAATGAATATGGCTTATAATTTACAAAGATATATTTTAGGTGAAATATATAAGTCTTTATCCATCTTGTTGAAATGTAGTGTTGTAATTGGGTCCAACATGCAAAGTCCAGCCAATACGATATAATTACTATCATTGAAAAATAATACTTGTCCATAGTTAAACATACAGTTCTTATAATGACAATTGGTAATCAGGGAGCTTAGTGGCCACTAAGCTTGATCATTTTTTTACTATACAACTATTTTCAAATAAATACATTATTGAGCCTAGCGGCTTTTACATTATTCTTTTCTACTAGTTATGGAGATTAAGTATTAATGGCATTTAAGCTAGTCCCTTCAATTGGTGTAAATTACTAAAAAGTAATATTAAAAATTTTCCATTCATATGTCTCAGATCAAGAATTTCCGCTCTTGTTACCTGTCCAAGTTAATGTACCAAACTAAACACAAAAACCCTGAAAAACTCAAATGAAATCAATACCTGATAGATAAGACAAGATCCAAAGATGTAGATGGAAAAGAAAGCCGATGTAGACAAGATGGGTGCACATGAGCAATCCTGCAAAGTAGATTTGAGAAACCTGCGAGACATAGATACTTGATAGAAAAAGACAACGTTAAAAGATATTTGGGTGGAATGCCTAAGGAGTGGGTCTAGGAAGTGATAAGCTCCCTTGGTAGATGTCAGTCCAAATTTTCAATTAAAGAAAGAAGAATACATGATAAAAGATATAAGTAAATGTCTAGATTTTCTGATTAAAAATGACAGACTGAATGTAAACAGTAGACAAAAAGCAATAGAAAATAGGAAACTGTGAAAATAATGCTGGATTTGTGTTACCTGAATTCTTTTACCTGTCTACAGATTGATCGGCATTGATTGAGTGAATCAGCATCGATTAAGAAAATCGGCATCGACTGGGATAGGTCGGCGTCGACTAGGGGAAAAATTGTAGTAAGATGGAGAAACAGACAATGAAAGCTAGATCTTCGATGTCCGCTAGATCCATAAGAGTTGTAGGGATACTGACAAAGCTCCACCTTTGTTGGATGTAGGAGCAGAGTCACCAAGAGATCAATGGTGGATCACGATGCCAATATGGTGGGGGCAGAGTAACGGTACTCCTCTCAGGGATTGATTTGGATAGAATTAACTTTCACTTGATAGATAATGCTTAGGCTTGATGCTCAAAACTCTCTATCATTCTTTCTGTCTAACCAGAACTAAATTTTGGCCTTGTATTTGTAATCGACATCGACCGGTGTATAGTGGGCATCGTTCTAAAAATCGGCGTCGAGCGAGTACCGATTAGGCGCCCGATCGTGAACCGACTCAAAAGCTAAAAAAGGACCTTCTCGGAAAGATGCAAGTGATCCCTCCGACTCAAATATAGGAAATATCCTACTGCACATGGTTTGGGGGAGGAGAAATAGGGGGGATAGATGGATAGAATTGATATGGGAGGTTAGGAATTGATATGGGGTAGATAAGCGGTTAAGATACATGTAAAAAGATAATTAAATAGTTAATATTTAATTATCCATGGGTAAAACATAATGGGGTATAATAAACTTAGGATAGATGTTTAAATCAAATATTTAAATAATACCCTAAGGGAGAAGTGGTGATATAAAGGTGCCCCAGGTTACCCGAGAAGGTAAACGAACGTGGGGGACACTAAATTGGGTAACCAATTTTAGGTGTCTACATTTTTCCCCTTTTTGTTGAGTAACTTGCGATAAGCAAAGTTGCAAGACAAAAACAAGGAGTTGGAAGAAAGGAAGAAAAAGTGATGATGTGATCCCCCTCAAACTAGGGATGGGATGGGTCCCGAAAGAACAACCGATCCCAAGTTTGAAAAAGGTAGATGAAAATGTAGGATGCCCTAACTAGATGCCTGGAGTAGATCTGATCATTGATGACACACGAAAATAATAAAAAAGATAGCAACCTAAGGAACTCACATTGGTAGGGTAGACTAGATGGTCTTCACATGAGATGACATTAGTACCTACAGACCCGTGAGTGTAAGGAGGGCTGTAAAATAGTAGCACCTAAAGAGTGACACATTGGTAGGGACAACCAGACGGTCTGCAAAGCAGACGACGTTAGTGCCTATAGACCCGTTATCTTTAAGCTGCCACAAATGCGAGTGACCCATGTACAGGGAACAAACTCGAAATGGGTGATAATATCAAAAGTATGTGCCAAAAGGAAACACTCAGGGCATAATAATGACCAGATAAATAAGCCAAGCATCAACACTATGGAAAAAAGATTAGGAGATGGAAGAAAGTGATGTGGAGAAGAAAAATTGCAACCAATCGGCAACGATGGGCCTAAATCGGCATCGATCAACCAAAGTCAATGTTGACTAAACCAATCGGCACTGACCATAAAAATCGGCGCCGACCGTACTAAACACATAAATATGAGAAAGGAAAACGTGAATGATTTATTTACACCGCGATGATTGATTTAGAGAGAGTCAAAAATTGATTTTGAGCAACATGGAAGCCTCTAGGAGCAGTCAGAAGCGGAAGAGGACATAACCTGGGGTAAGTGGATCCACCTTAATCTCATGTACATGTTTACCATTAAATAACACACTAGAATGCTAGTTTTTAGGGAAAAAGGGAATAAGTGGGAGGCCAGAGTGTTTTTGACACTCTACCTCCCAATTGGCATCGATTAAAAAAACGATGCCGATTACGTTCAATCGGGCGCCGATTGGAATTTCAATCGACGTCGACTAAATTAGATCGACGTCGATTGAACTCAATCAACACCGATTAGAGTTAATAGACTGATAAGATGGTAGAATGTGTTTTTGATGTTTCGATTTGAATAAATGAGAAGCTAACACTCCTTGATGTCGTGGATGTAGGCACGAGAGGCATTACATATGTGGGATGCTATTCCCAAGCTTTTGGAGACCATTCTCCCCAATGTGACAGACGTTGATTGGCATCATCTAGAGCTAGTTGGGCTTGGGGGCTTCCATTACTACCGATGGGTGCCCCGAGACGTAGAGTTGATGTGGGCACTGATATGGTGATGGGATAGTAGGACATGCACATTTTGGTTCAGGACGGTGAGATGACCATCACCCAGAGGACATATATAGGATCCTGAGGTTACCGATCACTAGGGACCCTATAGAGACCACTTCACGGGAGTAGCAGCGAGAGGGCCCTAGGATGACCGTATGAGAGATAGGGCAGATGATTCAGAGATAGTGTCCGAGGTGGTGAGGATAGCCTCACATTATAGGCAAGATGATGCCAGGAGTAGACGGATAAGACCGATTCAAATGGTGATCTCTTATTTTTCTCTACCAGACTCAGGAGGTGGGAGATTTCCATTGCTATTACTAGACTGTGTGTGACATACTAGAGTTCAGATAGGTGTTCACGTTTTTTGATGCCCTAGTAGCATAGATATACCATGAGCTATGGATGTACACCACATGCGCGTACGAAAGGTATCGACGTTAACCTTGTGCTCCATTCTTTGGCATATGAGCACATAAGCGTTGATCGAGCCATCGTGGCTTCCATGGATGCCAACAGCAGAGGGGGCCCTTGATTATGGATTCCTGAGAGATGGCAAGTGACATGGCCTTGGGAGATACAGGGAGATCTACAGAGTGGTATACTGAGCACTTCAGGATGTTGACACTAGAGCAAGTCGTTTGGAGACCATATCGGGTCTACCCGACATGGGCCGGTCAGAAACTCACCTGGTGGAGTTGAGATGGAGCAGGGTGGTTAGGGGCCATAGGCCAGATATGTGGGAGCATGTCCCGTTTATACGGGTACTGAGGTAGTTCGGTTTAGTATAGATAGTCCCGACCACCTATATGCCATATAGGCGGGATAGCAGAGAGACCGATCTGCCAATTTTTCTCCCGGGAGATCCATTGAGGAGGCCCCACCTTACACAAATAGTAATGACGACGCAGGATTAGATGATGGTTACATGGCATGGTACTCTACAGAGCTACCACGACACCTCCCAACATCCATAGATGTAGATGAGGAGGACATAGCTGTAGTGCTAGAGAGACTGGAGGGAGAGTACGTTGCACCGACACATGCACACCAGGCTGCCCTCGAGGAGATTAGAGCTCTAACGGAGGAGAGGGATGCACTGATATTAGAGAGAGACACAACATGTCAGGAGTGAGATATAGCGATCCAACAGAGGGATCGCTACCATCAACATAGAGAGGCCCTCAGGGCCAAATACGGTGATACAGCACCACTTCAGAGTCCGGGTCACAGGGTGCGGCATTAGGAGGGCCACCAGCCAGCAGAGCAGCAACAACATCATTATGAGCACCCGGTATGGTGAGTTTGAGCACCTATCAGCCCTCCTTGCCGAGGTGAGATACTATGAGGATGCCTTGGCACAACATGCCCCTGATGTGCCTTGTTACGGTGCGAGGAGGTGAGCAAGTGATAGCCATAGCTAGTGGTGCATCAGAGGGAGGGAGCACCGGGAGAGATCGAGGTGGCAGTAGGGCCCCAGCAGCAGGTGCTTCTAGCTCGATAGGGGGTGGCCAGGAGAGACAGCTTGGGCCAGAGGAGGGTGGAGGAGATAGTGTCTTCCACCTATCCGACTTTACGATATAGAGATGTTATTTTTGTACCGATATACTGATGTAGCCTCGATTTGAAGGCATTTTTGATGTATGATACAGATGGCTTGATTGAAAGCCATCCATTCTTTTTTGTACAGACACACATGTATATATATATTCATCATTTTTTGTGTTATGTAATTGTACTTAGACATTTAATTTTGATAGATATGGATAGATGTAGTGTAATTGTGATGGACATAGACATATGTTGATAGAGGATAGATATATGTGATTTGATGGACATAGACATATGTTGATAGAGGATAGATAGATGTGATGTGATTTGATGTGATTGATAGATTTGATATGTTTAAGATGTTAATTTAATTTTGATGAAATAGATATAGATAGATGTAGTGTAAGTTTGATGGTCATAGACATGTGCTGATAGAGGATAGATAGATGTGATGTGGTTTGATGTGATTGATTAGATTTGATATGTTTAAGATGTTAATTTAATTTTGATGAAATAGATAGGTAGATTGATATGTATTTAGACAAAGTAGATAAGATGAGTATAGATAGATGATAGATTTTGACTAAATTAACATGTTGAGTGGAAATGCTCTTTGTGACAGCAAAGGATGTAATGATATTATCTTAGTTTAGAAGATAAAAAGCAATACACCTAGATAGGAAAAAGAATGATAAGTTAGGCCCCTAACCGACCACAAATAGAGACTTTGGTAGGAAACTGAAAGATGATGCATATAAGGCCATAGATACAGATAAAATGAACCTGACACTAGTCAGTCACAAACCAGATCTAAGAGATAGATGGAACGAGAAGTAAGTATGTATCTTGTTGAAATGTACGAAGGACAAAATACATGCTCATATTGGGAAAATAGGGTCTCCATATGACAGAAAAGGTCTTATATCTCAGCTTCATGATTTTTGTTTTGATAGAAGAGAAAACTGATCAATGTGGGAAGTTTGCCAGACATAGAAAGACTGATCGATATAGGAAGTCTTTCAATGATGCTAAAAAGTGAACAAACTAGTCAAGAGGAAGTCTATTACTGCAAAGGCTGATTAATGCGAGAAGCCTTGAAAATTCCATGAAATAAATAGTTGTCCTTCAAGGGAGTGGTCTATATTTTGAATTTGATGATAGCCATCCTTCAAGGGAATGGTCTATACTTTTTGATTTATTTGATAAGGCATGGATAGCTGTCCTTCGAGGGATCAGTCTATCTTTTGGAATTTTAGGATAGCATCTTTTTTTTTTTTGGAGCTTTGAAAGAAGCTGAGTTTAGACTAGATAGATTAGATAGAGGGGAAGAAAATGTATACAAACACGTACTCATGCCCCGAGTAGATTCGATTAAGGTAAATACTTAGGATAGATGAAGTAGTGATTAAGGTGTTCCTACTATGAGGAGGAACATATCCATAAGGAAAATGCCATGAGTAGAGCCGCGGTACTCATTTTTAAGGTATAGAAGGAAATAACGCGAGAACCACATAGTTCCAAATCACTTACAAAAATACATGACTGGTTGTAGGTGGATGAAAGATCCATTTTGCGACCAAGATCATGTAAGATAGATTTTAACAGTAGAAGGGCCTTAGATGCAAAGCATTAAGAGGTTCCATTTCAGGTACACCATCCATGGAAGATAGACGATAAGTCTTGGACCCATATTTATGAGTGACTACGTATGGACCCATCCAGTTAGGAGCAAACTTACCATGCTGACTCCGTTCTAGTGTAGTGACATTTTGGTTTTCTTTAATAACAAGATCACCAACTTTGAAGTCACGGTGTTGTAAGTGCTTATTATAAGCACATTTGACATGCTCCAGATAGATTTGATGATGCTCAAGAGCATTGATATGCCACTCATCGAGAAAATCAAGCTATGCTAGATGATTTTGACGATATTCCTCATCAGAGACAAATTCTCTAAGAGAGATACGAAGAGATGGGATCTGGACTTCCAAAGGAAGGACAGCCTCAGACCCATAGACGAGAGAGAAGGGAGTAACACCAGTAGGAGTACAAATTCTAGTCCTATAAGCTTAGCGAGAAAAAGGGATATGTAAATGCCAATCCCTACCACTGACTAGTTACCTTTGCGAGGGTATTATGCAAATTTTTATTGAAGCCTCATCCTGGCCATTAGCTTGGGGATAGTATGGAGAAGAAAAGATGAGTTTGATATTGAAAGCATCATAGAGGTTCTGTAAATTTATGTTTTTAAAAGATTTACCATTATATGTGATGAGTTTCTGTGGGACACCAAAGCGACAAATGATGTGTTGATAGAAAAAATCAACAATGGGTTTAGCTTTGGTTGATAAAAGAGGAATAACCTCTACCCACTTAGTGAAATATTATGTGGCAGTAATGATAGATTGATGACGCTATGAAGAGCAGGGATTGATGAGACCAATGAGATCAAGACCCCATTGTGAAAAAGGCCACAAATCTATTACAGGTTACAAATCCTGACTAGGGATGTGTGTAAGATTGGAATGTTGTTGACACTTGACACATTTCTTAGTGTATTCGCAACAGTCTCGATTAAGAGAAGGCCAATAATAACCTAAACGTAAGATTCATTTAGCTACGACCAAGCCACTAAAATGTCCACCACAAATACCATCATGGACTTCTTGGATAGCTTTAGATGATTTAGGGGTTTTGAGGCACCGAAGCAAAATACCATCAAAACCATGTTTGTAGAGGATTTTGCCCAGAATAGTATAGTGATTAGGGCATAGGATAAAATATCTTCTGTCATTGGAAGTCAGATCTGGAGGGAGCACTGAATAGGATAGATAATCAAAATGTGCTGATACCATTCATTTTGAGTATTGGTTGTGATGGAATTAATTGAAGTCGATTACGAGATGAGATGGTTGGTCTAATCACCGCACAACCACATAAAGTCACAAGTCTTTAGTAAAACATGGAATAATCAAGGATAAAGAAGTCATTGTATATTCAGAATCAATTCGCAATGCGAGGAATAGCTTGGATAGTAAATTTATCAAAAGATTGAAGTTGAAAGAGAATGATATTACGATATTTTTGAAGAATATCATTTTTGCATTGATAGACACCCGTGACTTGATTAATGATGAGCTCAGAATCACCAAAGATGTCGATATGGCGAGTGCCAAGATTAATGGAATTCTGAAGACCTAAAACAAGAGCTTCATATTCAGCCATATTATTGGTACACTCAAAGTTAAGTTTGTGTGCGACAGGGATAGGTGCACCCCAAGGAGGAATCATGAAAAAACCTACACCTCCCCTTTCTAACATTTGGACCCGTCAAAGAAGAGTTTTATTTTAAACGGAGAAAGACTAAAATCAATTTGTTGAATGCATTCATCTAGGAATTGAGCAAGGGGAATTTGAGTGTCTAGAAGAGGAGTATCAGCTAATTGATCCACAATGACCTGACCCTTGATAGATTTTTGTGAGATGAACTTGAGATCAAACTCTATCATGAGCATGAGCCAACGAGTGATACAATCATTGTGATATGGTTTCGCATGCATTGTCTTGAGTGGATTGACACTCATAACAATATAAGTCTTGTGATTAAGGAGGTAGTGATGAAGCTTAGAAGTTGCAAAGAAGAGAGCACAACATAATTTTTTCAGCTTCAGAATAGTGTGTTTCATACTCATGAAGAGTGTGACTGATGTAATAGATGGCTTGTTCTTTACCGTTAGCATCCCAATGCGAGATCATGGCTCCCAGAGCATGGTCAGTCACATAAATATAAAGATAGAATGGCTCCCCCTTGCGTGGAGGTGTAAGCACAGGTGGAGAAAGAAGATAATCTTTGAGATCATCAAAGGCCTTTTGGCAATGCTCATCCCATTCAAAATGAACATTCTTATGGAGGAGATGATGAAAAGGTTGACAACGGTCTGATAGTTGTGAGATAAAATGATGCACTGATTGAAGGCGTCCTTGAAGACCGTGGAGCTATTTTAAGTTAGAAGGGGGAGGCATCTCAAGGATAGCCTTTATTTTTGTAGGATCGACTTCAATGCCCCTAATAGAAATGATAAAGCCTAAGAGTTTACCAGTGAGAACGCCAAACACACATTTAGATGGATTTAGGTGCAAAAATAAGTGAATGAGCCTCTCAAAGAGAGGTGTAAGAATGAAAAGATGATCCTGACAGCGTTTGGATTTATCGAGGAGATCATCGACATAATCTTCCATAGTTTTGTCTAAGAGATCATGGAAGATGTAGGTCATTTCTCACTGATAGGTTGCTCCTGTGTTCTTAAGACCGAAAGGCATGACACGATAACAAAAAGTCTCCCAAGGAGTTATGAATGAAGTCTTATGTTGTTCCTTTGGTGCGATGAGAATTTTATTATATCTAGAGAAACCATCCATAAGAGAAAGCATCTCGTGACCTGCAGTTAAATCCACGAGTTGATCGATATTAGGTAGAGGAAAATCATCTTTCGGACAAGTGAGATTAAGATCTCGGAAGTTGGTACAAATTTGAATTTTCCCAGTAGCTTTAGTTACTGGTACTACATTCAAAACCCATTGTGGATAATCAATGGGTTGGATGAAGTTAGCAGAAAGCAAGCACTGCAACTCTTCTTTGACAAGAAGGGCTATACGAGGGTGCATTTTATACAATTTTTGTTTAACCGGTTTGATGTCTGGAAGAGTAATGATATTGTGGACCACAATATCAGGATCTAGTCCTGGCATATCTTTGTATGACCAAGCAAAAGCTTGTGATGGTTGGAAAGAAATGTGGTAAAGTCTCCTAACTCCTGTGGATTAAGAGATTGGTGACCTTAATGATGCAAGGGTCTTCAGAAGTCCCTATATTAAGGTCGACAATGGCTTCATTGAGAAGTGTAGACGTGTCAGAAGGAATGGTTTTAGGAAGATAAGAGTCCTCTTGCCCCTAAATAGGTGAGGACAAAATCATCATCCGTATAGTGGATAGTGTTGATAGTGGGAGAGTCGTCTCCAATTATTTCAGGGAAGACTAATGGTATGGAAGTGGATTCGCCATTAGTTTTATAGGTCAATGGACCTATGGAAATGGTATTGACTAAAAAAAAAAAGTTAGACGGGATGGAAATGGTATCATCCACATCAAGTGATGCTTCTGACCTGGCGGGAGAAGATGGTTCCTCAATGGAGAGAGGCTCATCGAGAATGGTGATGGTGGCTTTTGAGAGAGGTTTAAATCCTAAACCAAATTTTTGATGTGGTTTAAGAGTTGGAATGGACGTGAGGTCATGTATACCCTGTTCATACTTTCCCAGGCCAAATCCCTTCCACGTGCATTGATATAAATAAGTTTTTGTGAATGTGGGATTCTGTAAACAATCAAACCCTGCTGAATAGGGTTTGGCCCTAGGGGGAGAATCGGGTGATAGTGAGGTGTATCAAGACCACCATAAATGAAGTTAGTATGTTGATTGGGTAGACCAATGGTGACGATGCGACCAAGACCTAGTTGATATTCAAGTTGTTTTTCTAGTCTACCATACTCATTAGGTTTGAGATGGGTGTCAAAAGAGAGAAGAGGAAGCTCTCCTAGCAAAAATGCTGCAACGTCTCTTCCAAATTTTGTAAATCTGGTAGTTTTGTTGTAGGTATGGAAGAGGATGAAGCCTCATCAGGAGAACAAGCATTCTCCTTTGGAGGGGTAGACCTTGTGGTCATGTCACATTGTGCGGAAGGAAAAGGATCTCCTGGATGAGTATAGATTTTTCCCTCATACTAATATTTTAAGCATCGATGGAGGGTTGATGGGATGCAATGCATTGTATAAATCTAGGAGCATCCGAGGATCATATTGTAGTGGAATTTCCCTTCAATAATGTAAAAGAGCTCATGAAGTAGTTTCTTACCTACCCGAATGGGTAGGACCACAGTTCCTAAAGTAACTGCCAGTTGATCATTAAATGATCGAAGGCGAAAGGTGGTGGTGACACTACGTTCTTTGGTAGCTTAAGTTGCTCGAATGTGTGAGAGGAAATGATGTTGAGTGCAGCACCACTATCGATCATAGTGCATTTTAATGTAGTGTTGTTGATTTGAACTATGATAAAGAGGGGAGCTTCCAAATCCTCAGAAGAAAGGGGAGGAATTTTAGAATCCTCAAAGGAAATGGCGGTTGATGGTCTATTTAATCCAACAACCATCTCAAAAGGTTGGGGCTCATCTAAATTCACTGCGATATGACACATATTATCAATCAGAGCCTGACGATGTTATGGAGATGATTGAATGAGGTCAAAAAGAGACATTTTGACCAGAGCATGGGTAAGTTGTTTCATAACACTTTCCTCAACTGATACGAGAATCTAAGCCCGAGGTGAAGCATGAATAGAGACCCGAGGTCTTGAGGCTGATGAGGAAGGAGGAACTCCTTTAGGGGCTGTAGAAATGACAACCCGTGGCCGAGATGTAGATGATGATAGATTATCATACTATTGTGCTCTAGTGGCAATATGAATTGTGTCGATTTGAGAAGGTGGAAGATCATCCAGAGTGGAATTAATAGAACTAGAGGCCTAAGTACATCATTGAGGCTCAGATGTAGTTGAGATGACAAGAGATACTTGTTCCTCCTCCTCTTCCAACAGAAGATCACTTTCTTCCAAAAGACTACTCACGACAGATTGGAGGGCTTTACATCCCTCGGTGTCATGTCCTAGAGTGCGGTGGTAAGCACAAATCAAATCAGAGTTGAACCAGGAAGGTTTTACTCCTTTAGGATTATAGGGTTTGATTGGAGGAAGAGATATGGATGAAGATTGGATAAGTTGGCAAAGAATTTCAGTATAGAATCTGGTAGACAAAGATGAGGACAAAGATGATGAAGGCACCTCTTTTGCCTCAACAGACTACCAAGGTAAAAGAATCTGCATGTCTGGTTTGATGAGATTTTTAGGGATTTTTTGCTTTTCTCGGATATCGGAGAAGCAGCCTTGGGTGCCTGAGATGGAAGTGAGGCAAGATTGATTTTGGTGGAGGAGGAGCTCCTAAGATAGATTTTGAAGAAGACGAAGATGTGACAAGTGTTGTGGTCTTTAGAGATGAAGAAGGTTGCTTGGTCAAAACAAATGATGATTTAGATAAGACTGACTTAGATGAGGGAGGAGCTCCCAAAATAGGTCTGATAGGAGGAACAAAGGGTGCCTTGGCTTTTGGTGATGAAGATGATGGTCCTGATAAAAGAGGTGACGCCTTTCTAATGGGTAAATCCACTTTACGAGACACCAGTGAAGAAGGTGTTGTAGAAGAAGATGATGGTTTTGATGGTGTTGTAGAAGAAGATGCCTTCTCAGTGGATAAATCCAATCTTCTATGAGGTGTGGAGAGATATTTTTGAGGGAAAGCACCAAGAGTCTTAATAGTCCAAAATATTGGTTTTCCTTTTTCAGGGATGGTGACAACTTCAACCACATAAGGTGATTGTAACCTTTTCAGGGGAAGGAGATGGTGAGGTACTGATGATGTAATGTTAGACTTTAGTTGTCTCGGTTTAAGTTCAAGAATCGAAAGTGTAGGTGCCGGTGCTATTTCTTTAGATTTTTCCTTAATAGGCAAGGCAACGTTGGTGATGGAAGAAGTGGATGACGAAGAAGTGGTTCCCTATGAGGAAGATACTTCTGGTATAGTAGTTGTGGGTGTAACTACTATAGGAAAGGAAATGGGAAGAGTCAAAATCGAAGATGCTTCCATTGGTAGAGAATTTGGTACGACTATAGGTATATTTACCAATGGCATAGTCGTGGCAAAAATGGGAGAAATAGAAGTAGATGTATTCGTAGTGGAAACTTGAAGGGATGTAAATGCCTCAAGCATTGAAAGAATATCTGATGACGAGACAAATGAGGATGACACTATCTCCGGCATGGATGGAAGATCAAATAAAGAATCAGAGAGAGATGAATCCATCTCTAACAATGGAGGAAATTTTAAAGACGGATTGTCTAAAAATGGAGAAATCTTAGAGATTAACGTAGCGAGAGGAAGTTTTTATTTAGTCGATGCATTCATAGATGGCTTAGGTTTAAGAAAGATTCTTCAAGATGAGATGAAGGCGATAGTATGAGTGTTTGGTTTTTGAGACCCCGAAGCGTCATTGTTTGGGGAATGATTGGGAAAAGGTTGTTTAAAGACATCAAGTGCCTGATTTGGGGGAGCATTTGGGTTATCTAGAATGAGCTCGCCTTTATCAATGAATTTTTGGACAATATTTTTGAAGGTCTGACATCATTCAATGTCATGGCCTTTGGTTCTATGATAATGACAAAAGTCATTTTCCTATACCATAATGGTCATTCTTGGCTCTCATCAAAATTTATAATAGGGGGAAGTTCAATCATGTGAACTTCCAACATTTTTTCTAAGATGGACGCATATGATTCCCCCAACGAAGTAAAAGATTGAGATGACGAGGGTCCTTTTCGAGAAGATGAAAAGTCTCTCCGTGGTGTTTGATTAGAAGTGTTATCAGCTCATGGTGTTTTTAATATGATAGCGTTGGTGGATCCCTGATTCTTGTCTTTGTTAGAAGCGGAAGGGTTTGATTTTGTAAACCGAGAAAAATCTGGTTTAGATTTAGAGTGAATTTTTAACTTCCCTTGTTCAATGGCGTGGGACTCAAGTTTGCGTGCCATCGTAAAGGCTTCTTCAAATGTGTGAAAGGTTTGGATCCTTAAAGTGGAAGAAATATGATTAGCACAAGATCAAGTAAACAACTCGATCTGTTGAGATTGAGGGAGGGAAAAAGACAATTGATTTATTATACCTCTCCAATGAGCGACAAAGTATGCAATAGACTTGTCATCAAATTGATGAATGTTATAAAGATTTGTAATCGAGATCTTATGTGTGATATTTAATTAAAAATTTTCAACAAACATTTGAGATAATTGAGAGAAAGAAAATAGGGAGTGTTTGTTGATGTGGAATCACAGCACCCCTGGATGTTGATCAGATTTCTAGTTTGATCACTCTAGCATCCAATGTGATTGCACAACATTGAAACCCCTCTCCAAGTGTGGGACTTGTAAAATGAGAGAGGAATCTCCAGAGAAGGCTGGTTCCTGCTCCTAAACTACCTGCCACAAGCTATTCCAGTGCAGGCAAGCTAATCTAATCCTAATCTAACCATGCCAAGGAGAGAGAGAGAGAGAG
Organism: Taxus wallichiana var. yunnanensis; assembly: GCA_018340775.1. NCBI lineage: Eukaryota > Viridiplantae > Streptophyta > Pinopsida > Cupressales > Taxaceae > Taxus > Taxus wallichiana. The sequence goes on from CM031235.1 coordinate 506,283,186, forward strand.
AGAGAGAGAAAGGAAAAACAGAAAAAGCCTACACTAAAACGGTGATACACCAGAGAAGGAGAATGTTGAACATCTATCAAAACTACCATGGAACAAAGAGAGGTGAGCAATGGGAAGGATGGATAGATGCATCACAGGCCCAAGGATAGATTTCACACAGAAAACATCCCAAAACTCCATGAACACAGCTCCAGACCTGCAATGAACATTCAAAGTGCACAAATACCTGCAATGAAGAGAGGCAAGAAGAAAACAAGAAAAAACGAGCAAGGATGGACAGATGCATCACAAAACACATTTTTGTTGCTTCAGAAGTTTGCACAGAACATCATTTCAATAGTAAAAGGGCAAAAATGCCATTACAGAGCAGGGGAGGAGGTTCGAACTCCATTTTCAACCCTGGAGAAGAAAAGAAGGAAGTGGCAGAGCTAAAAAGATGAACCACTTGTAATGTCTCTTCTTTGAAAGAAGCCCCTCTTTACAATATATAGGAAGAATGAGAGAGGGAAGAGAGAAAATTTGAATCTACCACAACCACTCCTAGGTCGCATTTAACTCATCTCATTATGGTGGTAGGTGAGAACCCCAGCGAACCCAAAAGTGGCGCACCGTTCAGCATGTCGACAGCAAGTTATCAGCGCCCTTGGCGCACCATTCAGCATGTCGACAACAAGTTATCAGCGCCCTTGGCGCACCGTTCAGCATGTCGACAGTAAGTTATCAGCGCCCTTGGCGCACTGCTTCAAAGATGTCGACAAAGAAGTTATTAGTACCCTTGCGCACCGCTCAAAGCATGTCGACAAGCAATTTATCAGCGCCCTTGCGCACCGCTCATGTTGTCGACAAGAAGTTATCGGTGCCCTTGCGCACCGCTCAAAGATGTCGACAACAAGTTATCGGTGCCCTTGGTGCACCGTCAAAGATGTTGACAAAGCAAGTTATCGCGCCCTTTTGCACCGTTCGCTCATGTTGTTGACAAAGAAGTTATCGCGCCCTTGCACACCGTTAAAGCATGTCGGCAAAGAAGTTATCAACGCCCTTGGCGCACTGCTTCAAACGCATGTCGACAAAGAAGTTATCAGCACCCCTTGGCGCACTGCTCAAAGATGTCAACAAAGCAGTTATCGTGCCCTTTACCTGTGCCTTGGGCACATCCATTTTTGTGTTAACACCTTCTTTCATGCGCCCTTAGCAATAAACATCGGGCTTTGAGCTTCTTTGATTTCCATCTTCTTCGCTTGTCTATATTTACCCCGGGGAAGATATATACAACAATTTGGTGACTCAATGGGATCATCTGCCTGCTAGATGAATGACCAGTAGCCTTTTGAAGCATCCATTGGGCATGGAGTCATGAGTTGTAGCCTACAAACTGATCTGAACTTTGAAAACTTCCCTCTGAGCCACTTGAAACCCATTGAACCGGAGTTGACCTCACCAAAACCACCAAATGGATCAAAGCAGAGCAAACCAAACACCAAAAACTATGTACAAAATCGAAAATCATACATGCTCCAAATGGAACATGCAGAGTGTGCATAAGCACTTCTTCCACTGAAAGAAAACCTACCTACTCTACGCTAACTTGGAAGCAAAGGCAAGCTAAACAAACCCTACTTATCGGTTGTGCAAAATTGCTTCCTTTCTTCAAAATTGGCAACCATGCAACTGATTTGGAGCTGATCATGGCTATTAGGATGAGTGGGAAATCAACAAGAAGTTGGTATTCCACCCAAATCATTAAGGTGTCAATTGAAAACAAATCCGATACCTCTTTTAGTTGCTCGCATTTGGATTGAAGAGGTATGGCAGCTGATCCTTGGTACTTTGTAGCTCACCCTCATGCTCAGAAGCAAGCATGACTGGTTGTGGCTTCTCCTTTGGCTCCAATGAAGCCAAATACCTGATTGGGCAAGGTCTGATCCATTTGATATGCCCATAGCTCTGATTTTCAACTCCAAAAATGGAGTCTTCTTGTAGACCTTCCTGAATGGATGGTGTGGAAGAAATGGTGAAATTCCTTTGTCCTTTCTCTTCCTCCAATGAAGAACATGAAAGATTAAAACCTTCCAATTTTGATTCCAAAGAGCTGTTATAAGATGCAGGCTGCTGCAAATGAATGTTCTCCTTCATGACAATAGCAAGCTCTAGTGTTTGGAATGTGGATGATGAAAGAGAGAATGGTGGAAACTCAACCGGCTCTTCTCCATCAAAACAGTCCTCCAAATCTGACAGGTAAACTGCCTCATTGCTGTCCTGCTGCTCGTGTTCAACTTCTCCCATGGTGTCCTCTTGATCTGCAACTTGACCACCCTGGTTTCCTTCACTCTCCAATATTGAGTTTGAGAGATCAAACTCCTCTTCAGTACTATAACTTGGGAGAGGTGAAGTAGAAAGAAGAACTGAAGGTTCTCCTGTAGCCTGCTTTGTGCTCAAACCCCTTGGATCTGCACTTTTCTCCTCCACAACTAGGATGTGCTCCTCTTCTTTTGCCTTTGGAGCAGCTTCTCCCGCCTCTACTACTTGAAGGCAATCTTGCTCTTGATATAACTCTTCCTCTAGCATGAAGTTTGTCAAGTCAAACTCTTCAGTCTGCTGCCCTAGAGGACAAGTTGGGGCTGCAAGATCTCCTTCAGAGTTTTCTTCCTCTATGGCTGATTGTGCAACTTGAATTAGATCAGCATTCCCTTCAAATAGAGTGTCAACATGGACACTACATTTTGAGCAAGCGGATTGCTGATATGCTCCTTCGTTTTTCTCTTCTTCTGCCGCAACAAAATCAGTCCTGGCCACCATGGTTTCTACCTTAGCCTCTTCCGTAGGCTTTACCAGCAGAGGGATCTTCTCAATTCCAAATTTAAGAGCCAAACTTACTAAGCTCTTAATCATTTCTTCTTTTCTTGGCTCTTCCTCTTGTTGTGCTTGATGACTGATTTTTGCAATTTCTTCTTCCCCACATGGAGTTGGGAATGCAAGAGGAGGGATGGGTTGTACCTCAACTGGTTTTACAATTTTTTGTGGTGGTGGAGGCAATGAAACCTCTTGTTTCTTTGGAGTAGAAGGTATTTCATTTAGCTCTTGTGGAGGGGATGACTGTTTGGAAGGAAAGGGGAAAGAAGAATTGAGATGGGGTGGAAGACTGAGAGGTGGAGACATGGGATCAACATTTGGGACAGCAGATGGAGAGTTTAAAACTTGACACTGTTGAGATAAAACAGATTGGGAAAGAGGAAAAAGAAAGGCATGAGATGGCATGCTTACCCGTTGACAAGGTTGCTGAATACTCCTCTCATACACCTCTATTTCTTCAATCCACTTTGCAAGCAATGGCAGCGTTGCAATCATGAAGTCAAGCTTCTCTTGAGGGCTGTAATGCCTTGGAAAAGGTCCCACCCATGGACAAGGTGCTCCAAAACCGATTCCAAATGCTTTCATTTGTGCTTGAGCCTGGACTCACACCATCTTTACCTCCATCTTTTGGATTTTCTCCAATAGACTAGCATCTTGTATCTGATTGTCTTCATTATATGCATACTCTTGATCTTGAAAAGCTCCATAGCCAAACCGACTTTGGCATTGCTGCTCATATGAGTATGCATGCTGATTTTGAATTTGTTCAAAATGCTGATCTGGAGGATTTAAAAAACATGTTGGAGGTGGGAAACATTACTGTTGTTGTAAATGTGAGTTCCATGATGGAAATGAAGTCATGATTGCACAACTTCATGGAATGGAAAAGAATGAAAGGGATGGAAAGAAGGATGGATGGGAATGGATGAAAAACAGGTCTGCAACTTCAGAAATGGGTTGTTGATCAGATGGAGTCGCCAGATGTGTTTGCAAGTGCCTCCAAAGGTTGAAATCTTCACAAGAACACACCAACCTGCAAAAGATGAAGTGGAAGACCTCTAAGGTCCCACCGGCGTGCCAAAACTGTTGATGCAGAATCACAACACCCCCTGGATGTTGATCATATTCCTAGTTTGATCACTCTAGCATCCAATGTGATTGCACAACATTGAAACCCCTCTACAAGTGTGGGACTTGTAAAATGAGAGAGGAATCTCCGAGAAGGCTGGTTCTGCTCCTAAATTATCTCGCCACAAGCTATTCCAATGCAGGCAAGCTAATCTAATCCTAATCTAACCATGCCAAGGAGATAGAGAGAGAGAGAGAAAGGAAAAACAGCAAAAGCCTACACTAAAATGGTGATACACCAGAGAAGGAGAATGTTGAACATCTATCAAAACTACCATGGAACAAAGAGAGGTGAGCAATGGGAAGGATGGACAGATGCATCACAGGCCCAAGGATAGATTTCACACAGAAAACATCCCAAAACTCCATGAACACATCTCCAGGACCTACAATGAACATTTTAAGTGCACAAATACCGCAATGAAGAGAGGCAAGAAGAAAACAAGAAAAAAACGAGCAAGGATGGACAAATGCATCACAAAACACATTTTTGTTGCTTCAGAAGTTTGCACAGAACATCATTTCAATAGTAAAAGGGAAAAAAATGCCATTACAGAGCAGGGGAGGAGGTTCGAACTCCATTTTCAACCCTGGAGAAGAAAAGAAGGAAGTGGCGGAGAGTGAAAAGATGAACCACTTGTAATGTCTCTTCTTTGAAAGAAGCCCCTCTTTATAATATATAGGAAGAATGAGAGAGGGAAGAGAGAGAAAATTTGAATCTACCACAACCACTCCTGGGTCGCATTTAACTCATCTCATTATGGTGGTAGGTGAGAACCCCAGCGAACCCAAAAGTGGCGCACCGTTCAGCATGTCGACAACAAGTTATCAGCGCCCTTGGCGCACCATTCAGCATGTCGATAGCAAGTTATCAGCGCCCTTGGCGCACCGTTCAACATGTCGACAACAAGTTATCAGCGCCCTTTACCTGTGCCTTGGCGCATCCATTTTTGTGTTAACACCTTCTTTCATGCGCCTGCTAGCAATAAACATCGGGCTTTGAGCTTCTTTGATTTCCATCTTCTTCTTCTTGTCTATATCTACCCGAGGGGGAGATATATACAATAGTGTTTGGGAATGTTATTGTACTAGTCTAAAGCGAGCCCTGCTAGAGACATAGGGAAAGTATGGAGCATAAGCTCATGATCTTGGTCTATTAGGTAGCAAGCATTCTTGAACGCTCACAGGTGCTATTGAGGATCCTCCCGACTATGAAATTTTGAGAACTTAGGAAGTTCCCATTAGGGAGGATAAGGCTTAAAAGCCACTGATGGATGAATTAGTTCATTACACACTTCTTCAAAAGAGTATGAAGGGCGAGCCCCTTTGGTGGAGGCTTATAGGTCTGTGATTTTCTTGAAAAGAATTTAGATGACATCAGATTGAGGAGGAGGCATGTTGGTATGTCCCGCATAAGAAGCAAATGGTAGATTTTATTGAGGCGTTAACGGGGGATTCATCTGCTGATTAACAGGATGATAAGAGGAATAACCAAGCATTCTGGGTAATACACAGTGAGGTATTTGTTGTGAAATAGCCTGTGTATAAATAGGTTGTGAGATGACAAGTGGTTGAGAGAAAGGTGGTTGAATGAAAGATGGATCCTGTGATTGGTGGGCTCCTACACTTGTCAATTGAATTGGAATGAGTTGAGGAACATGGGTGTTGATTTGATTGGACATGGTGGGGAACAAATTCTGAATGAGGATTTTGACTACCGGATTGGTTATTAAGGGCCCGACACCAGAGGATGGGTAAAGGTCATTGTCACTAGAGCATTGGAAGAAAGACCAACTGGAGGATGAGAAGAAGGAACCAACTGACTCGTAGAAGGGGGTTGATTCATAAAGAGGTACTGACCCTGAGACGCAATGGACGACATAGAAGAATTAACAACAATCTATGAGAGTGCAGATGCACCCATCATAGCTAAAGAAGAGGACCTCTCAAAAGTAGGTTGTGGAGTAGCCGAGGTAGCCGCGGCACTAGGAATAGGCAAGACCATTTGAGAACTAGTCGATATGGTCGGTGGAAGAGAAAAAGGAGGCACATATGTGCCACCCTCTTCCATGGTTTGAGGTGAGAAAAATTATGCTAATTGTTCTATAAAATCTTGGGATGGTTCATGAGAATAATCATAAACTTGCTGGATTGGTGGTCTCTGATTAGATATTCGAACAAACTTATGCACTAGATAATCCATAAGGGCTACTAGATTGTGATCAAGGAGCACCTGAAATTCAGGATCTCCATGAGGAACATACTCTATATCAGAAGAAAATGATACCTCTGAAGGACTGGAAAAGCTGGGTGTGATGGGATCACTTTAGGATGATAGAAAGGATTATATGACCAAGATGGGGAACCAACTAACAATGGTCCCGAGGAAGACCCGAGGGGTGCCAAACATCCACATTAGTGGTGATCTTAGATGAAGAAGGGGCTAGTTGAGCCATTTTTCTAGATTGTAATCGGGTGATGACCATCATAAACAAATAGAAATATAGAAAAAAGGAGATTGTCCTAACTAATGCACAGACAATTCAAGCAGCGTGGGTGATTATCTCTTTTAAGTTTTCATTCTTTTAAGAAAGAAAATGTTAGGGAAGGCTTTTTTAGAATAGGAACTACTCAGATAGCTAAACTAAGAATGGTTTGGGGAATGTTTTGGTGAGGAGTCCCAAAGGCACTTCAGTAAAATATCGGTACGTGGCTTGATATAGGGGCCTACCCCCACACTTCACACACCACTGCGATAAGGGAGTCGGGTGCTTTGCCAATATATACTAAAACTTATATGAATTTATAAGCACGGCCCAAGTATCGTGTAGGCTCTTCCTCTTGGATGTCACTTCCAAGTAGGCGAGGCCAGGGAAGGAATTTTTGTTTAAATGCTCAATACCTAGTGATTTTGGCTTTGTGTGCAAGGGTGAAAAATAAAAATAAAATAGTGTCACTACCGATTTTGATCAATTTTCCAACCTATTTAGAAAACTAGATGAAGAACATACAATATAAATGACAAAGAAAAAGTTCTTTTTAAGCACTAAAGATGAAGTGTTTGATTTCGATGAAGACAAGTCAAACAAGTTCTTTCCCAAATGTGATTAAATTATTTTTAAGCACCAAAATAATTTTTTTGAATGTGATAGAAAAAAACAAACAAGTTCTTTTTAAGTTCCTAAAAAGGAGAAAACTCCATAAAGAGGAATACCTGTAGATTTAGATCTCCAAGGTGTGTGGACTTCAAAATCATGTTGTTGAGTTCTTCCCCTCAAACAATCTCGTGAACAAGTAAAGTGCTTTGCAAAGAAAAGGTTAAGCAAACACAAACAAATCCAGAAAGATATATCCAGATAACAGTAGAATGAAAAATTTCTATTTAAGAAACTAGAAAACTTTCAAGGAAATAACAATTTTGCATAAAGGGATGAATCAAAAATGCAATCTTGAAATCAACTGAAAGATTTTACTAATCTTTGAAATAGAAATTGGGATTTAGATTTGCAAGCAAGAAGAAACTTTGACTTTGCAAATTATAAATGAAAGAAGTAAGACCAAAATGAAGGAAGGAAATGCTTAAGGAGAACTGATGAAAAGAAGTGAAGAAACAGAACAAAAGCTCAAAACTGGAAAAGAAATGAACTTACCAATAGGGGACTTTGGTTATGTCCCACCGGGTGTGCTAGAATGTAGATCAAGAATTTCCACGCTTGTTACCTAATAGATAAGACAAGATCCAAAGATGTAGATGGAAAAGAAAGCCAATGTAGACAAGACAGGTGCACACGAGCAATCCTATAAAGTAGATCCGAGAAACCTGCGAGACATAGATAATTGACAGAAAAAGACAACGTTAGAAGATATTTGGGTGGACTACCTGAGGAGCGGGTCTGGGAAGCGATAAGCTCCTCGGCGATGTCAATCCACATTTTTAATTAAAGAAAGAAGCATACATGATAAAAGATATAAGTAAATGTCAAGATTTTCGATTAAAAATGACAGACATAATGTAAACAGAGATAGAAAGTAATAAAAAATAGGAAACTATGAAAACAATGCTAGATTTGTGTTACCTAAATTCTTTTTCTTGTCTACAGACCGATCAGCATCAATTGAGTGAATCGGCATCGATTAAGAAAATCTGCGTCAAGCTGGGATAGTTCGGCATCGACTAGGGGAAAATTTGCAGGAATATGGAGAAATAGACAATGAAAGCTAGATCTTCGATGTCTGCTGGATCCACAAGAGCCGTAGGGATACTTTGGAAAAGCTCCACCTTCACTGGATGCAGGAGCAGAGTCACCAAGAGATCAATGGAGGCTCACAATGTCGATATGGTGGGGGCAGAGTAACGGTACTCCTCTCAGGGATTGATTTGGACAGAATTCACTTTCACTTGATAGATAATGCTCAGGCTTGATGCTCAAAACTCTCTGTCATTCTTTCTGTCTAACCAGAACTAAATTCTAGCCCTGTATTTGTAATCGCGCCGACCGGTGTATAGTCGGCGCCGTTCTGAAAAATCGGCATCGACCGAGTACCAATCGGCACCGATCAAGGAACCGACTCCCAAAATGGCTAAAAAGGACCTTTTGGAAAGATGCAAGTGATCCCTCCGACTCAAATATGGGAAATATCCTACTGACACGGTTTGGGGGAGGATAAATAGGGGGGATAGATGGATAGAATTGATATGGGAGGTTAGGAATTGATATGGGGTAGATAAGTGGTTAAGATACATGTAAAAAGTGTAATTAAATAGTTAATATTTAATTATCCATGGGTAAAACATAATGGGTTAAAATAAACTTAGGATAGATGTTTAAATCAAATATTTAAATGATACCCTAAGGGAGAAGTGGTGATATAAATGTGCCCCAGGTTACCCGAGAAGGTAAACAAACGTGGGGGACACTAAATTGGGTAACCAATTTTAGGTGTCTACAACTTCGACTTAAATCCTCTATCTCTCTAAGATCTTGTTGGTCGTCAAAAAGGACTTCAAGGAGAGCAACAGTCAGGGGACAAGAAGTCCCTCCTCTTTAATGGGAGAGGTTCCCTTATTCAGAAATGAACCTATTTACACATATACAAAGCATGATTTTCTTGTGGAACTTGGATATTATGAAAGTGTTTTCTATAAGGATCATCAATCACAAAAGGACTGAGGAATGAAAATGTGAGAATGAGCAGAAAGGCACCATTCAAAATTATAGATGACAGAGTAATTCCTTATGCATGCGAGGGTACAATGAATTGGAATAAGATCATTTGTATCACATTAATAAGATGGAATTTGAAAAGACACAAAGTTCTGTAAATAACATCTGCAAGAATACAAAGCTTCTTAGCATAATACAGACAAATGATCTAATAAGATTAAATGAATAGCTTGAGAATAAAGGAAACCAGATAGACAAAGAATGAAAAATCCTTCTGTATTGATTTCTTTATGATTTATTTACACTTTCAGAAATAAGCCAAGTTCTTCCTTTTTCAAAATGGTGAGGAGAGGCCATTATATAGTTTACAAATTAGTTACTCCCGGTAACTACTTCTTTTAACTAATGATTAGTTAAAGGGCTGCAAATCACAATACCTCAACTAAATATAATAAATTCATGATGAAGAAGAGAAGAAGGAGAAGAATCAGGAGAAGAAGACAAGCATTCAAGATTAGGAGGGACCCACTGATTTAAGGATCCATTGTTTGAATCTCTTCAATGCCTCGGCTATGTCTCTGCCATATGGGACTGATGTGTTGGTGGTGGCATCTAACTTGGCAATGAGTTCTCCATGCACGTTCGTTAGTTCACTTGAGTTGGGACTAAAATGAGCTCCATGAGCAAGCACAAAGATGTCATGACATTGTACTAAAATTGGGAAGCCACCGGTGAACGCCAAGCCACTGTCATGAATCATCTATGCCATAGCTGAAGGGTTTGCATCTGTCATCCTTTCCCAAAAATCCCCAAAATCAAGGTGGCGAACTTCACTGTCCCCGATATCGGGAACGACAGACTCAAGTGGTGAAACTTGTTCCTGCCCCTTAGAATTTGATCTTCATGTTGATAGTAACTTAGAGATCAAAGCTGCAAGCTAGACTTGGGATGGAATCACAAGGGAAATGGATACGCGCGCAGAAATTTTGGCTACAAAGGTTCGAGCAATAGATAGCATGAAAGCAGTGTGCAAAAATGCATAGGGGGTAGTTCATTTGAAAAGCAAGATATTCGGGTAGAGCGGGAAAAATTAGCACGAATGGCACTTGGTTCATTTGGGACATGAGGGACGCGAAAGCGCGAAGTACACGGTTCGGCCGATTCAGCGATGCGGGGAAAAGATGCACAAATGCTTTTGGGACATGCAGGACGCGAAAGTATGTGGAATATGTGAATCGGCCAAATTGGGCAAAAAGTGAACAACGGATCCGGGTGAACTTGGGACATGCAGGACAAAAGTACGTGAAATATGTGAATCGGGTGAATCGGGGAAAAGGGAACAACGGGTCCAGTGAACTTGGGACGTGCGGGGCGAAAGTATGCGGAATACGTGAATCGACCAATCAGGTGAAAAGGGAACAACGGGTCCGGTGAACTTGGGACGTGCGGGATTTAAAGTACACGTAATACGTGAATCACCAATCGGGTGAAAAGGGAACAACGGGTCCGGGTGAACTTGGGACGCGTGGGACAAAAAGTTCGACGGGCCCAAAAATAACGGACTTCGGGTAAAACGCCGATCGAGAACAGAGAGCCCAAGTGAACTCGGGACACGTGGGACAAAAATGTATGACAGTTCGAAAAACACACAAAATGACCCAAAAACGTAGATTTTCCCAATTTTTGGACTTTTCACCTCACCAGACAACAAAAAAAACACATAAACCTCAAAATTTTAATTTTCAACTTCTTAAAAGCAGGGAATTTTGAGTGGACAACAAATGCTCCTTCAGGGATGACTTGGCATAAATTCAAAGAATGAGACAAGGCAAGAATTTAGACAAACTTGGGGAAGTAGACCAGTACCTTATCCATTGGGCCATAGAGTCAAAAAGCAAACCAATACAGAAGACAACACCCCAAACAAACAACACAAAAACAAGGGAAGGAAAAGAGAACACACACACTATACAAAATATACAAAGGACTCCCTAATCACCTAAGACTTAAACAGTTTCAGGTACTGCCCACTATAAGGAAGTGGGAGAGAAGAACCATCCATATAATCAAGGTAAAAAGAATTCTTACCAGCGAAGTGCCTGATCTTGAAAGGTCCGAGCCAAAGGGAATCAAACTTGCCATGGCTGCCATGAGGTTCATGCCTTTTATCCCACAACAAAACAATGTCTCCAATTTTGAAATCCCTGAACCTAGCTTTCTTATCAAATAAGACTTTTACTTTCTGTTGGTGAGTAGATATCCTATCAGCAACTTCCAATCTATCCTCATTCAATTTGTAGAGGTACATGATCCTCTTATCCAAAGAATCATTGAAACTGGTATCTTTAATGGCCTTCATTAGATGCAAGGCTGGTAGTTCCACTATTACTAGCAATTGAGCTTCTACTCCATATACTACCTGAAAAGGAGACATCCCAATGGCTCTCTTAGGTGTGATCCTATCTGCCCAAAGAGCATCGTAGAGTTTCTTGTGCCGGCGTTGGGATTCATTGACTAATTTCCTTATAATGGCCACCGATTTTTATTTGTTGATTCTGCTTGTTCATTTCCCTGATGATAGTAATCTGAGGAGTGAGCCAAGGAGATGCTATATCCATAGAAAAAATCCATCATCTCAGTTGAAGAAAAGTTTGAAGCATTATCCATCACGATCTTGTTTGGCACACCATAACTTACCAAGATGTTTTCTTTGATAAAACTACATACTACTTCTGAAGTAGTACTCTTTACTGGAATGGCTTCTACCCATTTGGTGAAATAATTTGTGGTAGTTAATACGTGGGTATGACCAGCACTAGAAGAGGGATTAAGTGTTCCAATGAAATCTAAACCCCATTGCTGAAAAGGTTCTTCGATCACAACTGGTTTAAGGGGCAAGGAGGCCAATTTGGGTCTACCCACGAAAGTCTGACAAGCCTCACATTTATCAACCCATTTTGATGCATCCTTGAACAAGGTAGGCTAGTAATATCCTCCACAAAGTATTTTATGAGTAGTGATAGTTGATGAGTAATGCCCTCCACATGCCTGATCATGAAAAGCTGAGAGTAGCTTCTTCTGTTGCTCCTTGTCCACACATTTCAAAAACCTTCCATCTAACCCACGTTTAAACAAGGTGTTTTCCCACAACACATATTGGGTTGATCTTAGTTTAATGGCTCTCTTCTCTTTGGCAGTCAAATGAGAGGAGCATTCTCCATAGGTGAGAAAGTGAGTGATATCAGCATACCATTCATCAACTGAGCTAAGAAATAGAACGGTAGGAAGACCAACTTTATCCTCCAGTAACTCATGTCTAGCTCCTTCAGTGATGAGTTCACACAGGCCTTTTCCATGGACGAGCTTGGTTGGTTTGATGTCAATATCATATTCTTGAACCTTGGCCACCCAGTTCCCTCTCTTGGATCCAAATTCCTGCTGTGTGAGAATTGACTTGATAGTTGTATCCGGTACCAACACCGTGGAGTGAGAGTTAAGAATGTAAAAACGAAACTGCTTGACAGCTTTAACCACTGCAAAAGCATGTTTTTCCATTATGGTGTATTTTAACTCATGATTTTTTAGAATATAGCTCATAAATGCAATTGGGAGTTCGTGCTCATTAGAATCTTCCTGAGTCAAAACAGCAGCCAAGGTGTTATCTGTGGCGTAGCAATAGATAATGAAATCTTTGCTGAAATCTGGACATGCTAAAACAGGAGTTTTAGCAATGGCCCTTTTAATACCTTCAAAGGCTTCTTTCCCTTCGGAGAATAACAAAACGTTTGTTTTCCTTTCATCATTTGGGAGATATTCAAAGTTAGCTCTGCAAAATCAGGGATGAACCTTCTCAAAAAGTTGATCTTACTAAAGAAAGAGTGCACTCCCTTTTTGCTGGTTGGAAGAGGAATTTGCTGAATAGCTTGAACTCACTCAGGATCGATTTTTATACCATCTTTGGAGACAACGTGCCCCAATAATTTCCCCTCTGTGACACAAAAAACAGATTTCTTAGGATTCAAAGAGATCCCATGTTCTTTACATCTTAGCAGAACTGTCTCTAGATGCTGGAAATGATCCGCCCTTGTTTTAGAAAATACAGTCAAGTCATCTAGGTATACGATGATACGCTTTCCTTTCAAACTTCCAAAGGCCAAATCCATAGCTCTCTGAAAAGTAGCACCGGCATTAATGAGCCCAAAAGGCATCCTTTTGTAAGCAAAGGTACCCCAAGAAGTAGTGAAAGCCGTTTTGTGTTGGTCTGTGGTATTAACTTCTACCTGGTTATATCCTGAGAATCCATCAAGCATAGACAACATTTCAGATCCCATTACTGCTTGCAAGACCTGATCCATCATAGGTAAGGGATAATTATCTTTCAAGGAAGCTTGATTTAGATTCCTGAAGTCAACATAGATACGAATCTCACCATTTTTCTTTCTAACAGGCACAATATTGGCAATCCATGTTGAATGATGGATAGGAAAAATGATTTTGGCTTTCAATAACTTCGTATCTCCTGAAAGATGGTGTCAGCTATTTTAGGATTGTATTGCCTCTGCTTCTATTTAAAAGGCTTAATCCCAGGTTTGAGAGGGATAAAATGCTGCATCTCCTTTGGTTGGAAAGCTTTTAAGTCTTCATAGGAATAAGCAAGAACATCTTTATACTTTTTCAACAGACTCATTACCTTCTTCTTTTCTTCTGAGGTGCAACATTTTCCAATGTTCACGAGTTTAGGATCAGTAGAACTCCCAATATTGATTTTGTCATATTCGGCTGATTGTTGGGGTCCAGTAGAAGCTCTAAACTTTACATACCTGTCGTGTTTGTCAAACAGTTTTTCTAAACTCACCAATCCTTTTGGAATCTTGCTTCCTTTGAGTTTGATACATCCAACCTGATCCACTTCTTCTTCTTGGGTGGCTTCTTTGTTAAAGGGCACACTTTCACGAGGAAAATTATCGCTTCCTTCAAAGTACAACTATTCAAAATTATCCTTGAGTTCTAAGAAAGAAAGCAAGTGTTGATCGTTATTGAAAACTTTCCAGTTACTTGTATTATCAGGTACACTGGGTCTATGAATCATTTCAATGGTGAACTTATCTTGAGAAAAGTCAGGATGAGGAATAAGCAATGACCCTGAGACTGCTAGAGAATCAGCCCTGGTATTCTTCTCCCTAGGCACTGCTTCGATGGAGAAGGCATCAAGAAATTCAATGGAGTCCCAAACTTGATTCCTGTAATGTTTCAACCTTCCATTCTTTACCTGGAAGAGGTTTCTAACTTGCTTGACAATCAATTCCGCATCCCCACGAGCTAGAAGATTCTTCACACCTTGTTCTTTTGCCACCTGGAGTCCAAGAATGAGAGCTTCATACTCTGCTGTATTATTGGTATTTTCAAATTGCAACTTGAATGAGAAAGGATGAATGCTTCCTTCAGGCGACACCAATATGACACCAGCTCCAAAACCAGCTGAAGAACAACTTCCATCAAACTCTAATATCCAAACACCATTAGGATCTTTAGGTGACACTTTGGGGAGTTGGATTTCTTCTGGAGACATAATCATGTAGTTGCCATGCCCTATATCCTCATAGAGTATTTGTGCTTTGGGATCATCGCCAGTTTTTGTACAATATATTCGATCGCTTCTCGTAGCAGCTTCTTCATTTGCCCATTAACCGGTATGAGGGCATGTGACCAATCCATTTGAATTTCTCCACCCACATCCTTACAAAAATTTCTACTTAGCAGCATCCCATATGAAGGAGGAATGTCTGCTACTAAGATAGTAGCCAAAACTTTCTTCTCAGGCAAAGTAGCAAAAGCCACTTATGCGTCCTTAATTCTTCCAACCAAGGGCACTTCCTTACTCTCCATGGAATAACAAGATCCGTAAGTGCGTGTGAGAGTCAAGCCTAAGGCGTGAGCTACTTTGGTAGGCATTACATTGTCTGATGCTCTTGAGTCTATGACGTAATTACTGAGCCTATGGCCAGCTATAAGGAGTGTTACATAAAATGGTTTGATTTTGTCATTGGGTGAGGTGACAAAGCTACTACGCCTTAGGTGTAGTGCGAAACAAGAGTGGGCAAAAGGCCTTTAGAGGTATTTTTAGAATGGGAATTGACAAAGTGAATCATTTTAGCAAAAGCCTTGGGATGAGTTTGATAATATTCAGCCTCTGAGATTTGAACCTTAGTCTTTTTTAAGTGATCAATAATATCGAAAGACCCAGAAGTGGATGGGTTATCATCACTTGAGATCCTAGTTTTATCAATTTTAGGGGAAAAAGAAGTAACTTTAGTAGCAGAATTGACAAGACTCACCTTTGGTGTAGATGAAATGGGGATCGAGATCCTCTTTTTGCAATTATAGGGATAGTTGTCGGCTGCTCCTTAGATTTCTTGGTGGGCTGCATCACTTTCTCCCTCTGATTTGTCTCTGCTCTCAAGTCATGACAAAGGTATGATTCACTATTCATGTCTGCTAATAATTCTTCATAATCATCTCCTTCATCAATGCCTTTAGTGGTGAAGAAATTAACTCGATATCCCTCAAGTTCATTTGTTTCATCATCAACCTCTTCAACAAATTCCTCACAATCTTCATTAACCTCCTCATCCTCTGGTTCCTCAACTTCACAGGTTGCATTGACAGGAACTTTAATAGGAGGTCCCTCAAGTGCTAGCCTTGTTTGAGAAGTAGGAAAATGATTTTGGGCTGAAAATTGCTCCTTGGAATGTCTGCATAGGGAGTATGCTGAGCCAATTGTTTCTTAATGGCGATGAGATCATTTGCAAGTTTTTGTACCAATGGATCAGTATTAGGTCTAGGAGTGGAAGAGGAGGAAGAAGTAGACTTAGATTTAGAAGGGTCTCTCCTCAACTTCCCTGACATGATTAAATCATCTTCAACACTAACAGCAAGAGTTTGATCCTCAGCCAATGTTGCGAGATTAGCCCTTCTCAAAGGCATAACTAACTCGGCAATTGGGCATTTAAGAAGAAGCATTTTTGAATTTGATCTATAGGTTGAGTATTTGGTGGAATTTTGTTAATCAACCTATTGAATCGAGCCACAAATTCTCTCATGGGCTCTTGTGATTCCTTCTTTATCTAAGAAATTTGGGCTAGCAAAGCATGCATGTCTTCTGCTGGTTTGAAACGGTTTTCAAACCTAGTTCTCATTGTGTTCCAGCTAGTGATAGCTCCAGCCAGAAGGTGATAGAACCAATCAGCAGCATTATCTTGTAAAGTCTCAACAAAAAGTCTTACGGAGACGTCTTCATGTTCAACTCCCAGAACTCCGCATGCAACTATGAAGGCTGCGATGTGTTCATCAGGATGTACTTTACCATCGCCTTTGAATTTAGGAAAGTTCTTCCGGTTACCTCTGGGTAACTCATGCAAAGGCTGAGGAAGGGCAAGAGGCCCAACACGATGACCCCAAGGAAATGGTACCGCCATTCTTGGAAAAATGGCTTGAAGAGGAACTGAAACACCAACAAGAATCAAAGCTCGAAGATTAGGACTGATTTTCTCTGAAGGAATACCACCCGTAGGGATTCTATCTTGGACAGGTGGAGTGCTTGTTGAACGAGTATTTCTATTTCTTCTTGTTGAAGGGAGAGGAAAACCCTGCTGTTCCAAAAGTTGAAACTGAGAATCTTCAATACCAAGGGCCCTTCTCCCTTGAGTAAAATGTGGAGTCGCCAGATCAAAAGATGATCAAAAAATGATTATAGCACTGGAATATGATTCCCCAGCGGAGTCACCAAAAATCGTTGGTCATAAAAAAGGACTTTAAGGAGAGCAACAGTCAGGGGACAAGAAGTCCCTCCTCTTTAATGGGAGAGGTTCCCTTATTCAGAAACGAACCTATTTACACATATACAAAGCATGATTTTCTTGTGGAACTTGGATATTATGAAAGTGTTTTCTATAAGGATCATCAATCACAAAAGGACCGAGGAATGAAAATGCGAGAACAAGCATAAAGGCAACATTCAGAATTATAGATGACAGAGTAATTCCTTATGCATACAAGGGTACAATGAATTGGAATAAGATCATTTATATCACATTAATAAGATGGAATTTGAAAAGACACAAAGTTCTATAAATAACATCTACAAGAATACAAAGCTTCTTAGCATAATACAGACAAATGATCTAATAAGATTAAATGAATAGCTTGAGAATAAAGGAAACTAGATAGACAAAGAATGAAAAATCCTTCTGTATTGATTTCTTTATGATTTATTTACACTTTCAGAAATAAGACAAGTTCTTCCTTTTTCAAAATGGCAAGGAGAGGCCATTATATAGTTTACAAATTAGTTACTCCCAGTAACTACTTCTTTTAACTAATGATTAGTTAAAGGGCTGCAAATCGTAATACCTCAACTAAATACAATAAATTCATGATGAAGAAGAGAAGAAGGAGAAGAATCAGGAGAAGAAGACAAGCGTTCAAGATTGGGAGGGACCCACTGATTTAAGGATCCGTTGTCTGAATCTCTTCAACACCTCGGCTATGTCTCTACCATGTGGGAATGATGTGTTGGCGGTGGCATCTAACTTGGCAATGAGTTCTCCATGCACATTTGTTAGTTCGCTTGAGTCGGGACTGAAATGAGCTCCGTAAGCGAGTACAATGTCTGCACATTGTACTTGAAATTGGGAAGCCACCGGCGAACGCCAAGCCACTATCATGAATCATCTGTGCCATAGCTGAAGGGTTTGCATCTATCATCCTTGCCCAAAAATCCCCAAAATCAAGGTGGCGAACTTCACTGTCCCCGATATCGGGAATGGCAGACTCGAGTGGTGAAACTTGTTCCTGCCCCTGGAATTTGATCTTCATGTTGATAGTAACTCAGAGAGCAAAGCTACAAGCTAGACTTGGGATGGAATCATAAGGGAAATGGATATGCACATAGAAATTTTGGTTACAAAGGTTTGAGCAATAGATAGCATGAAAGCAGTGTGTAAAAACGCATAGGGGGTAGTTCATTTGAAAAGCAAGATATTCGGGTAGAGCAGGAAAAATTAGCACGAATGGCACTTGGTTCATTTGGGACATGAGGGACGCGAAAGCATGAAGTACGTGGTTCGGCCGATTCAAGTGATGCGGGGAAAAGATGCACAAATGATTTTGGGACATGCGGGATGAAATTACGCGGAATACGCGAATCACCAATTGGCGAAAAGGGAACAATGGGTCCGGGTGAACTTGGGATGTGCGGGATGAAAGTACGTGGAATACGCGAATCGGTCGAATCGGGTGAAAAGGGAACAATGGGTCCGGGTGAACTTGGGACGTGCGGGATGAAAGTACGCAGAATACGTGAATCGGCCGAATCAGGTGAAAAGGGAACAACGGGTTTGGGTGAACTTGGGACATGTGGGAAAAAAGTTCCGACGGGCCCGAAAAGAATGGACTTCGGGTAAAAAGGCTGATTAGGGAACAGAGAGCCTAAGTGAACCTAGGACACGCAGGACAAAAATGTCCGACAGGCCCGAAAAACACACAAAATGACCCAAAAAACGTAGATTTTCCCAATTTTCTGACTTTTCACCTCACTAGGACAACAGAAAAGACACTTAAACCTCAAAATTTTAATTTTCAACTTATTAAAAGCAGGGGAATTTTGAGTGGACAACACATCTATGTTTTCAAAATTTCCTTTCATGTAATCTATGTAGTATGGATGGTTGTCAAACAATGGATAATCCTTCCAAAATATGTTGCATGTTAATTATCAAGAACAATTTTGCATAGTTTCTGGTATTCGTGATGTGATCTAAAAAATATGATTTACAGTAACTAGTTGAAGGTTAGATATCATGTTCAGTCGAATCCTAATAGTAGCTAAATTTTACGTTGATTACTCACCAACGATAAAATATAATGTATTGTAGAGATTGGTGATCACAAAGGCTAATAATTACATTCATTAGCATATGATGGGAACAAAAATTGCTCCATATGTGATGTAATTTTTAATATATTCTACTACAATTTCAGGTACAATATCTTCGATTGGTCGTAAACTATTCTTGGGAATTCCATTGATTGAAGGGATTGAGTGCTAGAAGAAAAGAGATGAGGAATGGTTTGTTGAAATCCGTGGCCCTGATAACTACTACAACGACATATTGTTGTTTTTTGTTATAGATGACAGACACAAGGAAGTCGGAATGGTTATATCCTCTACCGTCGTTGATTTGAGTACATTACGTGTTCAATTCGAACACATTGACTATGAAAATAATAATTATCTTACTCTGGATATGGAGTTGGAGGTTTCTTTATTTAGGAAAGAGGAGATGAAAGCCTTGGAATAAAAAACACAAAGTTCCTCTTCAATATATGGTTGGGATTTTGGGTTGTTAGTAGATAAAGATAAAACTAGCTATTCAAATGCAAAAGACATTCACAAAGGGCATGTTTGTAGTGGTTAGAAAATGATATAGTGGCTCGATCAATCAAGATAAAAGTCACATGGGTTGAAAAAATACTAAATCAGTTGCATTACTGAATAAAGTAACCACTATATTCATGAAAACATAACCTTCAACTATTTAGTAGTTTGATTACTTTTTGTTCAATGGTGAAGTATTTTCAATTGATGTTTCCAGTGCCATGTAGCACCTCCAAAGTATCGATATTTTCCTATAAATGATGATAATGTTAACCTTCTTGTGCACTCCATGTTGATAAATGTTATTCCTACATAGAGGGATGCAATTCTTCTTCCCTTCTTAGAGTCTATGAATAAGTTTGTGGTGCTCCAAGATCCGAAAGACCTAGAAAGGGATGATGTTAAATTTTATATACTTGATGGTCAACATACAATATGTGTACAAAAATATTTTTGGCTCAGATACTTACATTATTTACATAAGAGGCTATGGTTTTTAAGGGCTCACATTCTTTCTATAAATGCAACTAACGAAGCCATTACTAATATTTGCAAACAATATAATGAAGTGAATAGAACTTGGATAGAAACCAAGTTTATTGATTTTCTGTACAAAGCTAGATCAGTTTGGAAATCACTTGGATGTCCTCAACATCCTAGATTAACAAAAACAAAAAAGTGGAATGGAGGGTAATGTATTTTAATTTTATTGCATTTGTTATTAACTTTTATCTTCCTTATATAAAAATATAAAACATATAATTGTCCTTTGAATGCAGAACTTTGAGAATCAATTCATTTTGATTTTCAAAATGGACACAACCAACAATCTATATGACAAATGGAATTTTCTATTATTGTCGGATGATATATGGACTAAATGGAATACAAAATTTGAATTGTTTATATTTTTTGGCCTTGCGTGTTTACCTATTAAAGATAATCAGGATAACTTTCAGCCTAATTCATTAGCAAGATTCACAACCAATTCATTCAGGGATGCTAGAGGAATGAATAACGAATAACTATCAGTACTAGAAGATAAAGTACAATCATGGGATGTTTCCTTAACTAGCCTTGTTTAGGAAGGCATAATAGTAGAGTCATTTTATTATATCACTTCCAAAGAATAAAAGGAAACAGGAAAATGAGAGCAAAAGTTCTACAATATTTTAAAGAAAAATATCTAGATATTGATCTGTTGATATCCTCAGTAGTGAATCAAATGTAATTTAAAAAGTTAAATTGCATGAATCACACTACCACCAGTTGTCTATACTATTAGGTGAAGAGAGGAAAGGAAAGATAAAATTTTATCCCCACATAGGAAAAAAAGATAAACAAAAATGAGTAGGTGGCGTAAGAAATTATTCCCATCAAGGCTCGGATAATAGTATAAAAGTATGTGGTGTCAATGGAAGACAATATACTGAAAAGGATGGAGGACACAAAAGAATTTACTTGTCAATGTGCATACCCATTCCAAATTTCATCAACTCTAGCAGATATTCCTACCACCAATCCTTTTAATGCAGAATGTGTTATCACTGATTTTTGTAATTTGTTTAGTGATATTTCTTCTAAAGAAATAACGAAGCTGCTAACAATTATTGGAACCAGTGAGATGGAATGTATTATTATTATTTTCATACAAATTGAATATTCAAAAATGTTGAGAGAAATAGTAAAAAATACATGGAAAATTTTAAATACAATAAAGAATCAATTATGGATGGATGTCTCTATGATAGTGGCAAGAAATTTAAAAGTTTGTGTCTTATGTACACAATAATTGGAGTGAAAAAATTCAAAAATAAAAATGATGAAAGAGAAGAAGTTACTAGGGATTAGATGGAAAAATTTCTGAGTAATTGATAATTATAAGAGAAATTGACCTAAAAGGAAATAAACATCCTTTTCCTTACGAGTAAACATATGATTTTTGGTCTAAGATGTTCACTCGATGTTGTTCCCAGGATTATAGAGTATTAGTCCTATACGGTGGTAGTATTGAATTACGTGCATTATTTGAATCCAATCAATCTACTATTTTTATTGTTGAGACACATAGTCAAGAAATGTTTTTGAAACATTACTATTCTCATATAAATGAAATTTTGTACCGAATACAACTTGAACATGTGATTGTGTTAAAATTCATTCAACCAAAAAAGCTACTTAGACATTTCTTATTTATGCGAAAACCAAAGAACAATAGGAATCAATGTACAAACCTCTCAACTTTACACCGCAAAACCTACTCATCATGGTGATTGACCTTCAATTGATTTATAAATATGTTTAATGAGCTCTATTTTCAATTGTCATTGTTCTCATTTTTGAAAATACTCTATGCTCACCAAACTTTGACCACGATGAGTAGAGCTCAACCACATCATCCAAGAATATGTAGGTAAATCCTAGTATGTTAGTCATGTGCATTTATAAATAAGAGCCGCTACTAAGCTCCACAAATTTCTTTAAAAAAATAATTGTTTATGTAGATGAACAACACCTTGAGAAAGTAACAGTGGAGTGTGCAGTGGTAGCCACCACGAATATGCATACAAAACTAGGTATGTTATCCATGCGTATTTTTAAACATAACCATTTCTAAGGATCAAAATTTTATAGAAAATGATATCAACTAATTCTAGAAGCAAAACCATTTTCAAATAAGAAATTACCAAATAACCTATTTCAAAAGTTCATGGTGACATCCAACACTACATAGTTTATAGTTTCTAGGTTGTTGGTTGTTTGCATAAACCATTAGTATCAACATAATGATATAGACATTAGAATATATGCTTATTCTAGCCAATGATGGCATAGCCTAGCGGTCGCTAATCCACATCAATATCTCAAAAGTGTTGTCCACCAATGGGTGGTTCAATGGATATAAATGAACCCTAGCAGTGCTACAATTCATTTAGAAGACATAGAACATTTTGATTTTTACTTACCATATTACCACAGAGACCAATATGTTTTTCAATTATGCTTTCATTTGTGATAGCATGAAATTGATTTTGAATTGATTATTGTTGTTTGTAATACATATTACATCAAAAAAACTAGCAGCTAGTAAGGTCTATGCAAGTCAATCCATAATCTCAGTCGGTAAGTCATACCTACCGAAAGTGCTAATATTGAATTTACCATATTACCACGTAGTTCACTATGTTTTTTTCAACGACGCTTTCATTTGCCATATAAATGGCTATATTAATAATGAATATATTGATGATTGTTTGAAACCGATCTTGCATTAAAGGATCTAGTTGCGAGTAAAGATGATACAAACCTACACGCAAGGACCACCAGTAAGTGGTATTTGCAAGCTAAAATTTTAATTTTTTCCATTGGTTAGGATTGATATGAGACCGATTTAAAAAATTATTTACTTCCCTAAAGTTATCAACAAGAATTACTTGCTTATTTCAGATTTGGAGGGCTTGTTGTGTGAGAAAACCAATCGCCCTCTAGGGACATCACATTCAAGTTCTATAGGGATACTATCAACGTGTGAAGTGGCCTCGAAATATTATATAAAGTCATTATCAAAAAAATTTGAAATAGGATTCTGGTCAGAAAAACTCACTTCATCTATAGTTGAAAAGTTGAAAAAGGCCTTCAATACAAAATTAAGGACTGACTTGAAACCAATACTTACCTAGGGAAAAGAACATTGTAAAATAGTTGATGGAATTGCAATAAAAGATATAGAAAAGGTTTGGAGTAGAAATGATGTCCCCTACAATTTTGAAGACACAATGTGTATTACATTAGGTGTAAAGGGAAACCCTCCAACAAATTTTATGGTTGGGATGATAAGTAGATGAGAAAATTGCTCAAAAGATAGGTGGTTGATGACTGATTTATACAAAGACTTATCACTAATAGTGTCAAAGGGATTGAATGTGGTAGAGGGCATCAAATATTTGGAGCGATTAAATTCTAAATAAAAATTTAGCATTTCAAAATGTTATTGTGATGATACATCTTAACATTATAAATAAAATACATTCATATGTTTTAGTGATGGTTATTTGTAACTATTTAAATTATGATTGTATGATTATAAGTTGGGAGGATTTAAATCTTCCATGATTATAAGTTCAAAGTGTGATTGTATAATGGTAAATGTGAATTAACATAAAATATTTAATGTAACAAATCTTTGAGAAATTTTTATTAATGAAATATGTATTCCTAAATAAATTTTGAGCATGCTTAAATACTAGTTTTTCATTTGATATTAGAAAATGTATACCACTTTCCAATGAAATGAAATAACTACAATACAATATGTAAAGACTCGTCACGTTGAAACATTACATTCTATTCAAATAAATTCTTCACAAAAGTATTCTTAGTATAACAATAAGAAATGAGGAATGCCCTTATATTTTACCTTTGTCACCACCTAAAACTATTTGATTTTTGATATAACAATATCGAAAGTGACTTGTTTTTTTATTTAATTGATTCACCACCCTCAACCATTTGATTTTGTTTTTTTGTCATTTTTAGATACAAACACATGTAGCATGAAACTGATCATATTTAATATAAACAGTGTTTTGGCACACACCCTCCACAAGGCATCTTCGACATTTAAAAAGTTAACAAAATTTGGTGGCATCGAGATCAAAAAATTTTATCAGACCTAATGTGAAAGAGTTCTTGTAATGGTGCAAAAAAATTCAACATAACAATATGGACATCAACGAGAAAGCCAAATGTTGATGACGTGATGCCTTCATTCCTTCAAAACATCATCTTGGAGGTTACAAGCTTTGAGTTCATATTTACACATGAATATTGTGTCATGACCAAACACTCTATTATGAAGGCTCTGGGAATCCCAGATTATATCTCAAGAATCTTAACTACAATTGGTCGCGGTTTAATGCATCGTAGAATTGTAAAAATACAAGGCTTGTAGAGAGACAAACAAGTTCAATGATGTTGTGAACTACATAATTTCCGAAACATTTAACATAGATTATAAGTCATAATACACATACTTGTTATATGTCTTGTGGCATTTATCAGTAACTAGTGAAGGACGTTGAAGATGTTAAGGATTATATTAGATCACAAAAACAATTATAGGATCTTTTTATTAGAGATTTACTATGATTTGTATTTTTGATTTGGAAGTCCATCTTTGGGAATAATTTTACATTATAAATTCAAATTATTCATCAAATTTTTTACTATAATTCTACATACCTTTAGTAAAGTAATTTTAATTTATTTTATGGTAATATTTAAATACTAAAATATATAAGGGATAGTTTTAAATTTAATTTTAAATGAGTTCATATCCATATTTGAATATGAAATTTTTATGAGTCATGACATGTCTCTTACAGCTTATTATATATAAAAACTATAATAGGGAAAATATATATGGTATGGTTTTACAATTAATTACATTCTCCTACACTGGATCGTTGCCCTTTGCTAATTTCTTCATAACATCTTCATAAATTCTCTAGTTGCACTGAGGTTCAATCACACCATAATAAATGAAGTAAATATGAGATCTAAATTTAAATATGAAAATATATTTGGAATGGTTTTACAGTTAATTACATTCTCCTAAATTGAATCGTCGCCCTCTTTAAGTTTCTTCATAACATCTTTGGTAATTCTCTGGTTGCCCCAAGGTTCAATCGAACCATAGTAATTGAATCTAGAAGTGTCTCACATCTCGTGAATGTCATTAGCCTAGTGGTCACTTGCTCAATGACATTTAAAATATTCAAATTTACATAGTTTGATATTAAACATGTATTAAAAATGATAAGAGAATTATTCTAAAGCAATCATTAAGTTTGGCGATCGTTATCCCTTATAAAATAGAACATGTATTTGTTTTATACGGGCTAACAGCCACCACATATTATTTCTTAGATCAATGTTGGATTCCCTAAAATCATTAAACATTTTTTCACAGATTCATAAATTTAAATCATGACCAGATATATTAGACTTCAAAAGGAGAATTAACAGATTCCAATATATGTGATTTTGGAGTACAATTAATTCCAATATATGTGATTTTGGATTCCAATATATGTGATTTTGGATTCCAATATATGTGATTTTGGAATCCAATATGTGTGATTTTGGAATCCAATATGTGCAATTTTGGAGTGTAGATAATTCCAATATTTGACATTTTGGAATCCAAAAATAGTAATATTGGATTCCAATATTGGCTATATTTTTTTGCTTCTTGGACTAGAATAAGTCTCAATTTAGTGAAATAAGCATTATAAGAGGAATATTATTAAAATAAAAGATAAATTCATTCTCAATTTTCACTTCCTCATTACAAATTGTACCATCATACATGACCAACTCATAAATTATGTTCACATTTCTATTACTAGAAGCTAAATGATGGAAAAACTTGGTGTTTTTTCCACTTTCTTTGAGCCACATGAATCTCAACTTTGGTCTCTGATAAATTCATCCCTTAGCTCCTAAGTTATAATACGAACTAAAAATTCCTTTTCCTATTTAACAAGGCTACTACTATATCTTTATTTTTAAATATCTTTTAGAAGGACAGTAGACTAAGAGGGGGGTGAATCAGTCCTTCAAAACCATTAACCAAGTGTATTTAACTTTCATAAATAATTAACCATTCAATCATGCATCAATGATACTTTAACAACATGAAATAGTAATTTATATAATCATAACAAAGAGAGAATACATAAGAAAACAAGATGTAAAGTTGGAAACCTCAAGGGGAAGTAAAACCACTTTGAAGATTTTGAGTATATTACTCATACCAAAAGACATGTATTAATATGACACATCAAACAAGATTTGTTTAGTGAGACACCAATCCCACAAGCATCAAAACCCCTATTTAGAAAGGAACCAACTAAACCAACTAAATAACCAATTAAACCACATGAACATGAAGACAAGTAAATATATTTTACTACCACAACTAAAAGTGATAACAATTTCAGCTCCACTCTCTCGTAAAACCCCTCTTGAAACATACTCTCTCATACTTCACTCAATCATAATTCTTCATGGGATGATTATAAATGTTTCCCTTTCTTCTCTACTTATCAAATATACTCAAAATTCATAATCTCTCTTAGATTTGTCTTGATTTCCTCAAACCTCTATCAAAATATCTCTAGGCTCGCACTTTCATCACTTACTCAACTAACAACAAATTATCAAATACACCTACTTAAATACATGACTCTTTCTTTCAAACATAATATGTCAGCCATGAAAACTAATATTAGTCATGAAAACATAAAAACACACCTACACACTCATATAAAATCAAATTAATACCCATAAGGGTTGGTAATGCACAAAGACACACAACAATGCACAATTAGGCCAAGAAGACCAAATACACCATCAACGAGCACTCCATGGACTCCAAGGGAATAATACATCATTTTAAAGTCTACAAAGGCTTTACAAACTCAAAATTATCCTCTTAACATATTCCATCATCTCAAAACCTTTACATATTCCATTCTTCTCATAAATCCATCAAGTTATATTGTTACCTACTCAAACTAGGTACCTTAAATAGACCAGTTTTCAAAGATGAAATCCAAAAACTCATCAAATGCATAAAACATGGCATGTAAAAACTCATTTGAAATCCAATAACCCAAGGAACACATATAACCATTTTATGCATCATGAATCAACCCATAAATCCATCCACACCTCTTTGACCTTCAAACAACTTAAACTCGCGCCTAGAAACTAATTTTAAAATCTTGACCTTCTAAAAAACTTTATCACACTTTAAAGATATATAAATATATGGAATAGGATCAATTTTCATCCCTCTTAAATTTCCATTGTATAAGAATCATGAAAAAATCTAAAATATTGTTCTTCCGTACTAATCTTTAGACCAAAACAAGGATGTCCTCGAACTAGTCAAAGTAGGTCAACTATGACCTTTTTAATGCCACATAAAACTGTCTCCAAAGCTCAAAAAATAATTTAATTTTTTTATAAGATGTGTAAAACACCTAAAATGCCTTCAACCATCATCACAAACTCAAAAAGTTCCCAAGAACATCCATTCTCCATGATCGTTAAAACGGCTTCTAGCCCTAAAACCGAGTCTTCATGTTTTCACCGGGTAGACCATCAATTAACTTCACGAAGTTATGAAATCAATTCAAAATGTATAATCACTGCACCAACAACTAAGAAAATAAATTTCAATCATAGATCAAACGGAAATCATGAGAGTAAATAAGATAGCCTGAAACTAGCATATTTGAGTGGGCTCCACTTACAGTCAAGACACCAAACCACAACCATATGAAAGTTGGGAGATTCATCTCCATCCTCCAGTCATCAAATTTTATGACTCAATGCATTCTAGGATCATACCAAGAATATTTCTCCTATCAACCATTACCTAGGGTTTAATAAGAGTTTTGAACCACCATACCTTCTTAAAAATTGTTCATAAATATTAGACCCTCCTTTGATCTCATTCCAACTCTAAGATATTGTTAACTCCATGCCACAAAAACCTTTAAAATATTAGGGTCACATGTAGATTTTACATGTTACAACCAATGAGAAACATTTCATTCAACCTAGAAAACGTACTCTCTTGACCTTGATAAGACCAAAAACAACATAACTTACAAAATATTCATTAAACACTCCTAAAAATTTTCTCACAACTTCATGAAAACCTTTATTAACATAAAAATTCTCATATGATCATAAATATCCATCCATATTCTCAACCACTATGACTTTGATATCTAGGTCTGAGGAAGTAGGTCTAGTTCAGAACTAGAATATGAAGAAAAAACCATACCTTTACTTTCAAGCTCTTCCAAAGTAAATAAAATATTTGATACAACATGTCTAGTAACTTTTCATGTCTTCAAGGGTCCACAAACCTCTACAAATTATCACCATGCCTTATTAGGCCTCCAAGCTCAAGAACTAGGTTTATATGAAGACCTATAATCATGCTTGAACATTGCATACACACTCTTAATCCTATATAAGTAATTCAAATAACTCTCCTAACACTCTCCAAGATTATATTATTCTCATACATCTACCTCATGCCTTTATTTCACCATCTAAGTTTACTATCCCTCATGATTAAGGCCTATTAGGCTAAGAAAATTGCACCATTACCACTCATGAACACTTGTGCACAACATTCTAACTGTACCACATCATCACATACTTTCTCATGCATATAAGGCATCATCATGTCACCCTATCACATTATCTTTTGTCATTAGTGTACCTTTTACATTAATAACAACACACAATAACTCACATGTAAACAATCTAACCCTTTGTCATTGATGGAAAATAACCTAGCTCTTCTCCCCCTTTTTACATTAATGACTAAGCACATATGTGTAGCACATGATCTTAATCTTATTCATCCTATTAGGATAACGTCTTGGTTGGAAACTATTGGTACCTAAATTTATACCACCTTGAGATCCAAATAGCATTCATGAACTGAAGTGGATACTTAGAGGAAGTCAGATCAAAGATATGGTCATTTTGTAATTGGGGATATATCTGACATAATCTTTGGGACTTGAATTTGGAAAATATTGGGCTTCACTAAAAAAATGGGATGACCTTCCCTACTACTTTAGGTTCTACCTTTAACCAAGGTGAGATGACCCATATTGTGACCTGTAATTGTGAGAATAATGGATGAAATTGCAGTTTCTAAACATTCTCTTTAAAATATGAAAGGTAATCCTGAAAGACATGGTCAATACAAGAACTATTTAACTCTCACAAGTTGTCACTCTAAATAATGCATATGTATTTCAAAATAGGACTTTAGGTTACTCTAGATAGAGTAGATCTTAGCTTGCTTCTGTATATTTCTGAAAGGGAAGGTAGAAACGGTAAAATACCTTATCAAATGGTTATAAGTAGGGAAAAAAGGTGAATTCAAAAGTGTTTGACAATTGTAAGTAGTAATTTATGTGTATGAGTGGGAGATTAAAGAAAGATAAAGTTGATTATACATATTTCTCAATAAAACTTTACAAATGTTTGGTAATTGCCTCAAGAAAATAAAAATACACCACATAACTAATGACAACCATTTAACCAAAAGGTATGCACTCATGGAAGCCCAAGAGTACAAGATTTCACACAACCTTTGAGAATTTAAACACAAAATATCATGCTAAATTTTCAATAAAATATTAACAGATCCTATTTAACTACACTCAAGATACACTCAAAATCTTACTAAAATATTCTCAAATGAACGACAACAACATGAATTTAAATTTTTTTATCATACTACAGAAAGAAAAAACTATTTGTAGTACAATTGTGGTTACCAAAATGCTACAAATCCAGACAAAATCTAGTGTAATTAAAAGAAAATATCTAACTAAGATTGCAACAAGGACAAATAAGTAGTTTATTCAAAGTATTTATAGGTAAAGAACAAAGATAACATTGCTCAGAGATAACACAGTTAATTTTAGGAAATTCAAATTTCTCAGCAAGGGGCCATAAAGCCTATAACATCAATGTTTTCCAATGACTATACACCTACAATCATCTTGACATGAGAATATTTGGACCAAATAAAACAACTTACTAGTTTCTCAGTTTGATTCAGGTGTCTTAAGAAAGGTACAATCGGTTTTTCTCTATTTTCTCTAAAATATTATAAAGCTTTAACCCCCCTTCCATACGAGAACATTCCTCTCATATGTATACAAATCACTTTCTCTCGTCTTTGATTTTTTCCCCCAAAAATGTGAATATTTTTAGAGAATATTCTTCCTTTGGCACACGATCTGATCTACTTATTGTTCCTTTGAAATAAATTCTCTTTCATGTTACCAGTGTGGAAGAATTACGAATGATTTAAAAAATATATTTTCATATAATGACTAGGATACCATGTCACCCTTTTCATATTATTTGTTTAATTATTCTCTATTAAATTCTTAAGTGTCCCCAAAATCAGTTGATTTGATACTAATCATTCCATCCTTTTGGAAATCTACCTCGAGACATGTACATTCATTCACATATCTTTCTGAAATGATATTTTCCATATGGATTAACATCAGGCTAATCACTCTCTTTTTTTGAATGACATCAGTCTCTTTCAAGCTTATTTCCTTCGTGCGGGTATCATAGATAATATTTGGAGTCATTTCACTATGAGTTTTCTTTTTCAACTCACCAGCCTCATATTTCCTATAAATTCACATTGTTTCCACTACAAAATTACACCTTTTATTTTTAGTGGTAGAGGCTTAGTGAGATTTTATCTACAATATGGTGGGGAAACAATTATAAACTATCTTGAAATACATATCTTAGGAATATTTACACTCGAGTTTTTATCTATCGGACTGGTGAAGTATTCGTGAGAATGTCTTTTAGGACTACCGATCCCGAAGACTACACCGGGCCATTGACAACTCGTGCTATTTGAGTTACGTTGATATGGAGATTGGTCGATCAATCCTATGTTCTCTCGATTTTCAAATGATGTATTTTCACCTCTTCAGGTTGGAACACCAAAAAATCCCGAGGTGTTAAAACATTTTTGGATCAAGAACAAGCTTACTTTAACAGTAAATCTAACTATGCATGCCCTTTCATCTGTGATGAGGGATTCACTGTGAAGGAAATCCCCTTAGAATCTTATGCGCTTGATGAAGGGATATCATTAGGTACCATTCCTACTCTCTTTCGTAAGATGAATGAACTAGAGGAACATGTTTCAGCTTCTAGAAAACAAACAATTAGGGACTAATCCTTCACCACCTCTTGGGACATCATCAATCTTCATGAAGAAATGTAGGAGTGAGTCTAGTTCTAGACTTCCCGATCCATCTTCTCCAAAAAAAGTTGTACTTGCACTTCCATATCTTTCATAGGCTACAAATCCATCTTCCACCTTCAAAGCAATAGGGAAGAAATACTTTGCTAAAGGTGGTCAAAACATTACTGAATGGGTCTATTCTTATGAGAAGTGATAAAAATTGATTAGTTTTCTAGATGGTCCTATGACAAGTATTGATGAGCTTATGTCTTTGGGTATGTCTCCTAATTTATCAAGGGACGTTGTGTTTGTTCAAATAAAGATTAGAACAGAAGAATTTGTTTCTAGAAATAATAGGCTTGTGAAGAAAAGTCCTCTTTGCAAGGAGGACATTAAACCAATAGAAGATTAGGTATTTTCTCTTGATTTCTATCAGATGTAATATCAAGAATATATGTAGACTTTTCCATGGGTTGGGGCCTCTATAAAACCCCGAGTTTACTTTTTACAACAATGCAGAAAACTCAAATTGTTACATTTATACATATACTTCATAATAGATTTAGAATTCTATTAAATCAATAATAAAATTCTATTGTATTGTATCAAATTACATACATGCTTGAAATTAACATTTCAAAGTAGTGTTTAATCAACATAAAATAATAGTATCAATAATGAAAAGATGAGAAGTTTTAGGAAAGACAAGCCTAAGCTTGCTCACTGGTCAATCATAGTTACATCTTCATCTTTGTCATCTTCTTTCTCATCTGTTGTCTCTCTCTATAAGAATCATACCTTTGAAATAGTTGTATTGTTTCTTATTCATCATGTCCTAAGTGATATTTTCATATCAAGTGATGCTTAGTTAGTATATCACTACACTTAGGCATTCTTTCCTTATATTCCCTCAACCTCTTGTTCATCTCAAAATCTTGTTCTCTACAAGGATGAGTCTTTTGATAACATCATGAGAACAAGGTTCCTCTTTGATGTACTTGTCAAAGGATTGAGTCAGGGTATCGACTTCTTGATTCCCTTAAGTAATTTTTTGCTTATCAAAACCATCAGTTCCAACATGCTTCTATTTTATCATTAGTCTTTCCAACCAATCCCTTCTCAACTATAAACTTTTATTTAACTTGATTTACGCTTTCCACCCTAATTCGCAAGATATTCCATCACATATTGAGTGTCATTTTCTCTAGGTTGCACTATTCCCTCTTTTCTAGAAAATCCTCGTCAATTTGGTTTATTGCTTGAAGTTTAGAAAAAATCACCTCCCGAGAAAACAACTCATTTTCACATTAATAAATAATTTCATTTATGTCAATGATTATTTTGGTAAGTTATGCATACCTCTTTGTTCCTTTTCAATGACTTTCTTACCATTTTGAGACAATTCCTTCTTACTAGCTTTTTTAATTTTATCTAGCATTTTAGGGGTAAAAGTGGTGAAAAATTATTGATCTCCTCTTATAGGGCCTACCATTTTTGTAAAGCATGAATTTAATGGTTTTACCTACTCTTTTAGCTTCTTTTTAGATATTTTATCTTCATCGACCTTTTGTAGCAAGCCTTCAACTGCCACTGTAACTTCTTTCTTCAATGATTCCTTGGTATGCCTTCCCAATTGGATGTGTTGGATATCATAGTCACTTTCTGTAATATCATACTTTGACTTGCCCTAGTGAGGAGTTGTCATTTCCAAATTCTTAAACCCATGCAAGTCTATATGTTTCTTAGTCAAAATATTTGCTTTCTTTAAATATTGTTTGGGATTTGGGATATAAATGCTAGTGATACTTAAAACTTCCTTTTGGGGAGATTCTTTCTCTCCTTATTGAAGAATCCCTCCTAACCATCCGGTCATAGGGGCATTCCCCTTATTTTCTTTCTATGGAGTCTCAGAATACAATACCAATTCTTTTGATGTTCCTTCCACCTTTACCACTTGATTTTCACTTTCCAATGTTACAACCCATGACTTCCCTTTGTCCTATTCCTTACTCTCATGTGGTTGAGTGATCTCTTCTGATTTCTTTCCACTCACTGCCTTTTTATCTTGACCTTTATTGTCTATAGAAACCACATGTTCACTTAATTCTCCTTTTTGGAATATCCTTTTCCAAACTTGGGGCTTTAATTGGCTCCTTATCTTTTGAAATATCTTCATTCCCTATAGGTGGCTATTTGGTGGATGAATATTCTTGGAGTTGTTCCTCTACCACCTTATGCTTTGTAGGCTGAGTCTCAGGGTGTGATTAATGATTCTTACTTCTAATTTATTTATGAGAAATCTCAACAGTTTTTCTTATTTATTTTGAAACTTCAGCTACATCTCCTTTGATGATTCTTGTCTCTTGAGAGACCTCACCTTCCTTAACTTCATTTGAATATTTTGGTGGTTGGGTTTTAGTACAAAAAACACATGTTACTGGTGTTTCATTCAAAATTTTCTAAAATATCTTTTCAACATTCATGACAGAGGTTGTGCCTTCACTCTAAGTATTTTGGGATTGAGATCCCATAATTACACTGATTCTGATGAAGATCTTAAACATACATTTCCTTTTCAGGAAACTTACAACCTCGGTTGTAATGTTTACATCAACCATCTCAAGATTAGGAATTTATTTATGTGGTTTAATTATTTCATCATCTTTTTTAATTTTTTTAAGCTTCTCAATCATTGGTTCATTTTGTACTTGTTCCTTCCCAACATCAACCAATTGGCTAGAAATATGAGTATTACCAATTATCCCTCTAGTAGTTCCAATAGGGGATGAAACTATAGTTACATTGGGTTATATTACATTTAGAGTAGAATACATACTCTTATGAGTCTTTGAAGGAATCTCTTGATGTGCTAATGAAGTAATTACCTTATTTTGAGCTTATATCATAATAGTGGGATCAATTACCCTCACTCTCTATGTTTGTGATTTTTGATACATGAATATTTTTTTCATTGAAAAACCAATATCTCTCACCAAAGGTTACACTATTTCAACTTTATTCTTAGCTCTCTCAAAGTGCCTCGATATCCGATATTGAACCATTAAAAGTAACTAAGTACCTAAGGTGTAAAGCCTTGTGGCACGCAGAATGGAGTCATTACTTAGTAAGTTTTAGAAAACAGGAAAAGATGTGCATAGCAAGAAAATGGAAAAACAACTAGATATAGATGTCGAGAAGTTGTGGAGACTTGTGAATCAAGGAAAGGATATTACAGGGCATCAATACGGTTATCATGAAAGGATAAGGAGTCAATTTTGTTAAGGATTAGCTAGCACATGCATTTTAGAAGGAACTTGATTGAGGGAAATGCATGGCGACACCTGGAATATTCTTGGGTAGTGGTAGAGAAATGATGAAAGATTCCATCAAGCCTTCACAGGTGATGATGAGTAGTTAATAAGAAAGGAGACTGATTATTCGAGGGGTATGATGGTACATAAAGAGGAAGGGATAGATAAGTAAGGATAGATAGGGAACTAGGAGAGGGTGTGGAAAAATATATGTAATGGCGAGCTCTATGATGTAAAGTAAGCTCTACTAGTGTGAACATTCAAAAAAAATGGAACTCTCTTGATGTAATATAGCTACCATATTTTGGCTTATGAATATAATGAAGTGATTCTAAAACACTCATGTGATGGATCTTGATCTGTGTATTTTTCCTTTATGTTCATGTGTGTGTTATGGGTTTTCTTGATAATGCTCATGGATTGATACTTCTTTCCTTTAGTTGATCATGTTAATCTATGCTTGGAATGCGTTAGGCTAGGAGTTAGTTCTTACATATTAAATTATATGAATGAATGCACTTGTCTTATGGTTATATTGCATCCTTATGTTAAACATTCTCATGAATCTCACATAAAGGAGGGACTCAAAGACTGTGGCGTGCCTCGGTGAGATTCCATGTTGAGACTGGATGATATGTTGGTGCACCTAGGATTGGTTTTTGAAGTAGGTGGTGATAATAGAGACTACATTTTGGTTCCGTTGTCAGGACCTCTTTTCAAAGCTGTTGTGATAATGGTGCATGATGAAAAAACACTTGACCTTGGACAATGTCGAAGCATGGCTTAAAAGCACGAAGGATGATTTTTATCAGATATTTAGCACTAGACATGAGTTTGATGCATGTAAATGGGCAAAAGAACATCTATATCATGAGCTATATGAGACCTTATTTTGGTGTTTTCTAGTGGAGTGTATGAATGGATCTTAGTGTATGCATCTAGATCAAGTTGGTACTATAGACCTCGCGTATTGACCCAAGATGAGTATCATATATTGCATGATGTTGATATGACTTGGACATGTGTTTTTGATCATTGGTAGAGTAGAGTGTTGATGAGTTACATCTTAGAGTATGTGATTTCTATGTATTCATGTCTAGAGATTGTTGAGTTTGAGTTCCTGAGCAAATGGAGAGGATCGTTCTTGCGTGATATCCATTTAGCTATAAATATCCTGATCATTACACTGAGTGGAAGCATTTCCTATGGCCATCTAATATTCTTCTGAGTGTTGGGCAAGGAATCTAGGGTATAGTAAGATGGTGGACCTTTTGGCTGAGAAGGAGAGGGAAGAGAGACAACTCAAGTATAATGAAGCTCATGAGAGGGAGTTAGATAGATAACATGAAGTTGCAAGAGTGATGGGTTTATGGAGGAATACGTTGGAATAAATAATTAAGATCATGTAAGGGATGTGGAGCCTAAACAATCTATTATAACCCAAATTGGAAAGCGTAGGAAAGAGACTCCTTCAACTTCTGATGAGAGCTCGTCACTTAGAGAAAGGAGAGTAGTTGACGAGCATCCGAATCTACCTAGCTACCAACCCCTCGTCATTTATTTTTCCAAATCCAGAGATAAGTATTGCTAACCCATTTGGTATTGGTGGAAGTGACCAATCAGCACCAAGGAGGTATAAATTTTCATTTGGCACATCTATGGTTGCACAATCATTTCTTGTGTTTGGAGGTATATTTTCTAAAATAACATTTGGGAAAAGTTTGGGTACATAAAACTTGGGTATCACATCCGAAGCAGTGGGACACACGCATTGTAACAAGTGTAATATCATAGATTATTGGCACATAATTTAGCATGACAGTGGGGACACAAGGCACAACCACTTTATGACCCTTGCTAGCCATGGGAGGAGGATCTGGTGGATCTTTTGGAATAGGAACTAGCAGGCCTGATGGACCTAGCGGATCAGGAGGATCTAGTGGGTCAGGAGGAATAGACACTAGTGGATGTAGTGGATCTTGTGGTGGAGGAAACATTGGAGGGAATCAAGGTTTAGGATCAGGTGGACAAGGGCCTCAACCACCTCTGCAAGTATTTTCAAAATGTATTTACATATACCAGATTACAAAGGTGTTGAGGATGCTACAGAGCATGTAAAAAAATGTGAGTTGTTATGGCGCGCAAAGGGGATCACTACCCTAGAATGAAATGGAAGTCAATTTGTAATAATGTTACAAAAGACATGTGCATTATTGGTACTAGAAGTATTACCCCTACTAGATAGTGGTAGATTACACCACACTTTGCGTAATGCCTTCTTAGCTGAATTTCATATTCCTGAGTTTAAATAGAAGAGCATTAGTGCGTTGAAGGATATTCAACAAGGTATGACAGAGAGTGTATGGGAATATGATGTATGTTTAAAGACTCTCTTATCAAAACTGTCTTATGATAGTCATCCTTCTCGGTATGTTTAATTATTTTTGGAGGGTTGAAATAAATTTTTAGTAGAGTGCTTTCGTACAAAACTTTCATAGACCCACGCCGTGCCTTGGAGGCTCCCCTACATGTTGAGGTTGTATGAAGCGTAGATACTTTGGTGTGAGCCCTTTTATTGAAGCTCGATTGTTGTAATGGCCAAGCATCTGGAGAAGCTATATGCGAACTTGGCACATGAGACTCGTAGTGGCCTATGGTGCATAGATTGTGAGGTAGAGGGGCATATAAAGGATAGTTGTCCTCGGAGATTGGTACGTGCCATGATGGTAGACTATGAGATTTACCATGGAGATCATGATGCAAGTAGGTGTCCGCTATTTTACCGTGCAATCCATAATAATGTTTCTTGCTACTACAAGATTTATACCTCCATTACTCATGACACCAAGGATTGTAGATTGATTGACCGATACATGATGCCATTGATATTAGGGTACACTAGACCAACATTGCAGGATATTCTAAGGATGATGGTTGACACTATGAAGGGCACATGGATGGAGGAGCCCATGGAAGAAGCTTCCATGGAGTATTTCAAGGTTGATGTAAATGCGGAGGTAGAAGAACCGAGTTCTTGCGTGGAACTTGTCATAATTATGGGTCTTGGAGCACTATAAGTGTGAATTCCTTGATCTATTACAATTCTCTTGGTTTGGAAAGAATCAAAAGTATGAGGAGTTCCCAGATTTATTTGAACACATGAGCCAACAAAAATGGAAGGATAAAGGTGCAGGAATGGTAAGCATGAAAATGCCAACTCACAATGGATGCCAAGGGTGGCGTGCAAGTCAGAGTTAGAACCTACACTGATGACAATGCGAGTTGAGGATGCATGTGCTAGGGAAATACCAAAGCAAAGGTTGCTGGTTACTAGAGAAGAGGTGGTGCATGGGAATTATCCATACCCTACTCATTAGAAAGAGGTTTATCAAGAGACCATGGATGTAATTTAAAGCCTACAAGGAGAGATCCAGTTCCTAAAGGAGAAGTCACGAAAGTTAGAGTAAAGGAAGAACATTACATTCAAGCTCCACACAATGATTTGGATAAGGTTAGGGAAGTATGAAAAATGTTGAGGTAGGAGAATAGCATCCCTTTCTTATGGGAAAAGGCCCTATTACATCCATAATCAAATGTGCTAGATATGGCCAATAAGACAAAGGCAATGTGCATTCATGTTTTGAAGGATGTCTTGCTATTACTACCCAAGGGTTGAAATTCACTGAGACTTGAGGTATTAGTTTTAGTTGAGGCAAAAAACTTTCCAATGTTACTTGGGTGCCCTTGGTGTTATAAGAACAATGTTGACCTACGGTTCAATAAGGGGTACATAGGTTTTGAGAATAAGGAAGAACGGGTTACTATCCCTTTAATTGATGGGAAGTCAACACCCTATATTGAGCCCTTAGGAGATGAATTACTCGATAAAATCTATTTGTGCACTATCAAAGCCCCTGAGGTGATTAATCCTATTAAAGGAGTTATTCAGTTTGAAGACGCTCAATCTCTGAGTGATACCACTAGTGCAGTGTGTGATAATTGGGCACATGGGACTTATGAGTTAATTAAGAAGAAATTGAGAGGCTTCATTACAAGAGTGATAAGGGCACACCCACTTCGGTGTCTGAGAGGGAAGCAGTTACCAAGCTACACTAGGGACAAAAACCTTGATGTTTTCTTACGAGCCATGGAAGCTCAATAGAGGTGTGAGATTGAAAGAAGAAACATGTTTGTCTACACTTTGTGTAGAACCAAAACACATTTTTAGATGGTGCATTAGGCCAGTCTTCTAGGGTGGTGTGAGGTGAGTATTATACTCTCTATTATATTATTTAAAAGTAACATTCAAACTAAACTTTTTTTTCTCTAATGGGAAAGGATCTACCTCGATCATGTCTAAAGGTGCAAGAGGATATGGATGTAAGGCACATAGGCTTTACCTCCTTCCCTCTAGACGTACAAGTTCTATTCCACACTATAGGGTTGTGTGTGTGCATGGTACATTCATTTGGAATTATGTCGTTAGACAGGGAATTGGCGGGAGTTAACAAATGACTTGATTCAAACCTTTGAATATCAAAGTGCTAATCCATTAGTGAACGAGGTGTCAGTAGGCTATTAAGTGCCCAACTATGGGAGATAATGCCATGGCAAAGGATAAAATACTAGAATTATTGGATGAGACTAGCTTAGATGTGTGCTCTAATGAGGAAGATTCATAAGAGATACAACTTCAAAGGCACCTACATGGAGAAAGAGAAGCGAAAGTTTATCTATTTGATAGATGGAGAAGAAGTGAAGAAATTTTATGCTAGCCATATTATGGGTACATGTGAGGTAATATATAGTGCTGATGAGAAACCACACATCTACCAAGAACCTCTCAAAATAAAAAATGTTAACATCGGCTCAAACAAAACCTAAGGAGGCTACTATTGGGGATTATTGGCCATAAAAGGAGGTTTTAGAGATCATTGATGTATTACACAAGTTTTAAGATTTATTTCTCCATGGGTACCATGAGCTTAAAGGATTTCACCACTCCTTGAGGGAAATGAAAATCAAGTTAAGGAAGGAGTGTGCCTCGATTCGAAAGATACCTTCTTGAATGAACCCAAATCTACGCATCCAGGTAAAGGAAGAGATAGACAAGATGATTGCATTAGGAATAATTTAGGCTATTGAGGAATTAGAATGGATAAGCCCAATGGTCATTCACATTTAAAAGGATGGGAGGATACAAATATGTGTTGATTATAGAGATTTGAATATGGTATGTGTCATTGATCTATTTCCAACCCCTTTCACCAAGGAGATCCTAGAGGGAGTAGTTGGGTATGGGATCTACTCCTTCACAGATGGATTCTCAAGATATCATCAAGTTAGGATTGCAAAGGAGGACCAAGAAAAGATAACTTTTTCCACCGAGTGGGGAAGTTTTCCTACACATTCATGCCTTTTGGACTGAAGAATGTGCCTACTGTGTTTTTCATGCATGGTCCAGTATTTTAGGATTTTATCCATAAGTTCCTTTAGGTGTACCTTGATGACTGGAAAATGTATGGACTAGTGAAATACCATTGTGACAATTTACAGTTGATGTTCGAGAGATGTTGGTAGTTGCACATATCCCTCAACATCAAGAAATGTCTCTTTGCTACTCCATTTGGAACCCTGTTAGGGCATATCATATGTAAGGAAGGTTTACAGTGGATCTTACCAAAGTTTTCGTGAATGTGGGATTAGGAGAACCTACCACCAAAGCACGGTCGTAGATTCTTTCGTAATACGAGATATTACTAGAAATTTATTAAAGGGTATGCCAAAATCACCATGTCATTGGAAGTATTGTTGAAGCACAAGGGTACATTCCATTAAGGAGAGGTGCAGCAAATGGCGTTTGACACACTCAAGAATATGATTATCACCATGCCCATATTACGCTTTCCTTCTTGGGAAAATCCATTCCATGAACATGTTGATGCTTTGGGGATGACGATTAGGGAAATCTTATCACAACCTAAAGAAGGGATTGTTGACCACCCCTTGTGTTTTGATAGTATAAAACTAACCCCAATAGAACAAAAGTATACTACTAATGAGTGCGAAGAATTATCAATGATCTACACGTTACAAAAATTTAGCCAATATTTGTTTGTAACATCCTTCATATTCTACATGGACCACATGAAATTGAAGTACTTGGTAAATAAGCCCATTTTACAAGGGTGCATATTTCGGTGGGTCCTATTGTTTCAAGAGTTTGAGTTTACCATTGTGGTGAAACTAGGAAATTATGACTTAGGACCTAACCATTTATCCGAATTGACTTAGGGACGGAAAAAATAGAACCGAGGATACAATGTTATATGTACAATTGTTAAGATTGTGGCACATGTCCTCTAACTTGGAAGATATTGTTGTGTTTCTCAAAATGGGTGTGGCACCAGAGGGAATGAAAACCCTAGAAAGGAAGCAATTAGCCATATGCATTATACCCTACATGTTAATTAGTGGAGACTTATACAAGCTAGGACATGATGAGGTTTTACACAGGTGTGTGTTAGAACATGAGTGCATTAAAATATTGGAGGAAATACACGGTAGGATTATAGGATGACATTATGCAAGGAATGCCACCGTGTGAAATATCCTTCTAGAAGGACTTTGGTGGGAAAGCATCTACCAGGATTGTATTGAGTTTTTCAAGGCCTGTGACCATTGTTAATTTCTTAGAAAACTAGGAAGAATAGATGAGATACCCTTGAGATGGATAGCTAGCACGAAACCACTTGAGAAGTGGGCCATTGATTTTGTAGGACCGATTTCACCTATCACGCAAAGGAATGGTTTGGGTTGTATCAATACTTATACTGATTTATTAACAAGATGGATAGAGGCGCTTCCTATGAAGGATTTCACAACCACAACAATAAGATTTCTATGGGAAAACATAATCAACATGTATGGGTGTCCTTTAAGCCCGACTAGTGACAGAGGAACACACGTTTTAAGTGAGATAATGAGGATTTTGTTGGCGAGTTCATGGTGGCCCATCAAAAGACCACCCCATATCACCCCCAAGCTAATAGAACCACTGGGGCATTTAACAAGATACTGAGTCATGCACTTGACTAAAATGTGTGATGTGGGAAGACAAGATTGGGATGACAAAGTCTCATCCATACTATGGGCATATAGGATGACCTACAAGAGGTTGAACAAAGCCACACCATCTCCATTGGTGTTTGGCATGACAGAATTTTACCAGTAGATTTTATGCTACCGTCTCTGCGTATTGCATGCGTAGGAGGATTAGCTAACAAGAAAGCACTATAAGAGTGCATGGAGAAGTTAATACAGTTAGAAGAAAGGAGATCACTTGCTAGGTGGAGTCAGAATACTAAGAAGGCACGATAAAAAGCATGACATGATCGTCATATTAAAAACAAATAATTTGAGGTTGGGAAAATGGTCTTGCTTTATGACTCTAAATTTTTGCGCCATCCTGGGAAACTGAAATTCCATTGGTTAGGACCA
Source organism: Taxus wallichiana var. yunnanensis (assembly GCA_018340775.1). Taxonomy (NCBI): domain Eukaryota; kingdom Viridiplantae; phylum Streptophyta; class Pinopsida; order Cupressales; family Taxaceae; genus Taxus; species Taxus wallichiana. The sequence continues at coordinate 506,325,411 of CM031235.1, forward strand.
TACATCATCTCGTAAATCCTTAATTCAGGTGTGTTCCAGTTACAAGCACTTGATAGGATGAGGTTACCAGGTTAGTTCAATGGGAGTAGGCTAAAATAATACTATAAATAAGGCTTATGTATAGTAAAAAATAAGGTGGTTTTGCCAATTAGTTTAGTTTTCTTTTAGTCCTTTTAGTTGTTTCCTTTGTCTTCATTTTTGGTTTTTTTGTTGCATGTTGGAGCACCGGTAGCTAGTTGCATTATAAGAGGTTCTATTTTTAGGGGACCACATATACATTTTTGTGTGGGGTGAGGTAATATATATTTTAAACATGGAGGCCAACAAATTTAATAGTGGACTATTATGAAAATGCATAAATAGCTAAGATGAAGACATAAGAATAAGCAAAATAATAGCTAAGATGCATAAATTTTGTAGTTATGAAGGTGGTTTAAAAGAATGGTATGACATAAGATAGGAAACATTATAGGGAACTACTTAGTAGACAACATAGAGGTTATGTACTTCAACACAGAGATGCATGCGAAGGAGGTTTGTGGTAGTTTAAGTTGTATTAGACCACCTAAAAGTTATAGCTCTAAAGCATGATGGGAAATCATGGAAGTGACTTAAGTGAAATAAAAAATTATTAAAAAGAGACATTAGGACATGTGGTCGAGGAACTCTAAGGCATTGATAAAGTATAAATAAGAGATAAGAATAGTCATTTCGACTACCTTACCTTAGAGAATTTCTTTTGTGCTCTCAAGCTTGAAGTGCGATGAAAGTTTTTCGAAGAAGAGTGATGCGAAGTACTATCATGAACCAGTGGACTTGTGCAAATTTGTAGTAAAATATATGACATAGCATAGAGGGAAGAAGACAATAGAGTAGGAAGGAGGTGGCATGAAAGAGAAGCAGGGAAGTTGTTGAGTTAGGGAAGTCAAAAGAGAGGAACATAACACCTAGAGCACAAGCAAAAATGAGAGGAGATAGAACCAAAAAGAGCTTGAATAAAAAAACCAGTGGTGGAAAAGGAGGATCCTGTGGATATCTACTCGAAGATGCAGGTACCCTCCAATATTTTATCAAGGATGAAAAATGGAGCATAAAGCTATATAAATGCAAGATCAGTGAATATAACCACAAAACATCCAATAATGAAAATATGATGTGGTCGACACTCCGATGGTGGACGAGCTCAGAAACCATAAGGTTGATGACTCATAATAACAAGTGTTGCAAAGTACTTGAGTTTTATAGTTATGAGAGCTTCCTTTCTTTTTCAAGCCCACACCACTTTTTAGGTGGTTAATGTCATGGGTGCACAAATATTTCTTCTACTTTGTGGGGAGAAATATGAGGATCACATGCTCATTTATTTGGATAATTACATGCCTATGGAACACTAGAGAGGATATGGCACTTGACTTATGTGCTACTAAAAAGATTGAGGAGCTAGAAAAAGATAAACTACGAGAAGGGGTGGGGCACAAGTAATTTCTGATCTCCCAAACCCAGCATTGAGAGTCACCTCCTTCCTACGTAAAAGTTTTGGAACCATATTTCATGGACTTACACCCACAAGTCAGCATTACCATTAATGGGTATGTCCATTAAGTGTTCATGTGGATGCAACCTAAAACTCAAGGAGGGATTTAGGTGGAGGTTGCAGACTCTTCCTTCCAAAATATATGGGAGACACCAATCCTTCTTATGAAATTAGTGCACGAGGAAGAGGAAGAGGAACAAGAACAAAATGAAGGAGGGTTGGATACCTCAAGAATGAGGAAGTACTACATGTCATGGACTAGTAGCAGGGGGTGGCAATAATTTTGTACATGGTGGTGCTAAGGATTCATTACCAAGGCACAAGGAGGAAGATAAGGAAGAGCCTATAGAAAAGAGATAAAATATTTTTGACGCATCAATCCCCATTGTAGACTCAGAGGAAAGAGAGGAAAAAGACCCTCCCACTTTCAAAGAGGAATTAGAAGCAAAACTAAAGGGTCGGGGAGGCCGAGATGAAGACCGCAGATGTAGGCAAGGAGTAGGGATAAGGAGAAGAAAAATTCATAGGGGCTAAGAATAGCCCGGTGTGTGGGGCCACTACACCATAGAACATCAGTCAAAGGGGACTCCTTTACTATAAAGGAGGATAAGGGATTCACCCTTGGGGTGAAGAAGCAAATAACCAAGTGAAAAGCTATAAGGAAGAAGTGGAAACCCGTGTCCCCACACATGGACTTCGTGGATGACCCCATGAAGGTCTTGCATGTAAGATTCCAAGCCACCTTCCCACCAAAAATGTTGCATGGTTGGGATTTAATGTATTAAGATGGGGTGTGCCTAGGACTAGGAAGATACTCAACTAGATCATACACTTTCATGCTAAAGAACCTGAGTTTGAGGTCAACAATCATGTGATTGAGACCATTCACTTGAAGAAGAAGGGAGGAGATACATATAAAGTGGTGGATCCTAACCACCTAACAAATGAACAAGTGTGCAATGCATAGTAAAATATGTCTGCAGAGGTAATCTGATGTAGTCTAGATATAGGGGCCATTGTTCAAACCTTCATTACTGAGAGGAAGATAGAGGAGAAGGAAATAGATAGGTTACACCAAGGATTATGGGAAGAGCAAGCACAGACCAAGGAGGCATATGACCGAGTTGGTGCCCTCGTGAAAAACATTCTAGGATAATGTCTAGTGCTGGTGAGCCAGGCTAGGACTGACTATGGAGATGAAATGTAGTACCTTGAGGACCTCGTGGGGATATTACTTGTTAACATAAAGGATGGCACTGGCCCCATAGCTACAAATCTCACAAAGGAGAAATAATAAAACAATTTTGTAATTAAATCCTGGATCATGGAGTTGGAAGATTTTCTCTCCTAACTCAAGGAGGAGAATATATTGGAAGATAGGGGCTTCAATAGGTGTATAAAGTGTGAGCTAATTATTGATGCATGAGTGATAGAGGAAGATGCATACCTAAAATTTTTATAAGAGACCATCCCCACCAACAAGGTAGAGCATGCACAATTGGTCATTAACACCATGACCTAGAAGGAGAAAATCAAGACAAAGTGCAAAACCTAGATTTCAGAATTGTCAAACTTTGAGACCCCGTAACTAAATGGATAGATGAGTTTGAGGGTGTCTATGTGGAGCTAGGGGTGGCTATTAACACATTGAGAGGGAAGGTAGAGGAAATCACTCTAGACCAGGTACTAAATGTCATAGGTTAAGTGTCGGAAAAGGCCTTATCACAAGTGGAGGCACAGGGAAAAATTGAAGGATGAGATAGATGCGGAGTTCCCCAAACTCCTCCAATTGGTCACATAACATTCACCCCATTCCTCAAATTATTTATTCATATTCTCTCCCAACCTATATTATTTATTCTTTTCAGCAAAGATTCGGTTGAGAGACATTTTTGTTCGGAAATGCAAAGTTTTATCAAGACAACAACTAGTTTAGTGTAGGGTGATGTTTGACCCCTAAAAGTAACTAAGTACCTAAGGTGCAAAGCCTTGTGGTGCACAGTAGGGCATAAAGGTACACTTAGAATTAATTCTCAAAGGAGCACAAATTATCACGCCAAGGAAGAATGGAGTCATGATTTAGAAAGTTTTTACAACAGAAAAGACACGCATAGGGAGCAAATAGAAAAGTGACTAGATACAGATGTGAATAAGTTATGGAGACTTACAAATGAAAGAAAGGATATTCCATGCCATCAATACGGTTATCATGAAAGGATAAGGAGTTGAGGTTGTTAAGGATTAGCTTGTAAATGCATTCTAGAAGGAACTCAATTAATGGAAATGTATGGTGACACCTAACATATTCCTAGGTAATAGTAGAGAAACAAGGAAAGATTCCATCAGGCCTTCATAGGTGATGGTGAGGGGTTAATATGGAAGGATATTGATTATTTGAGGGGTATGATGGTCCTCAGAGAGGAAGGGATAGATAAGTAAGGATAGATAGGGAACTAGGAGAGGGTGTGGAAAAATATATGTAATGGAGAGCTCTATGATGTAAAGTAAGCTCTACTAGTGTGAACATTTATAAGTAAAGGATCTTTCTTGATGTAATATCTTTGCCATATTTTGGCTTATGACTATAATGAAGTGATTCTGAAACACTCATGTGATGGATCTTGATCTATGTATTTTTCCTTTATGTTCATGTGTGTGTTACGGGTTTTCTTTATGATGCTCATGGATTGATACTAGTTTCCTTTAGTTGATCATGTTAATCTATTCTTGGAATGTGTTAGGCTAGGAATTAGTGCTTACATATTAAATTCTATGAATGAATACAATTGTCTTTTTCTTATATTACATCATCATGTTAAACTTTCTCTTGAATCTCACATAAAAGAGGGAATCAACACCCGTGCGTGCCTTAGGTGAGATTCCATACTAAGACTAGATGTTGGTGCACTTGGGATTGGTTATTGAAACAAGTGGTGATAATAGAGACTACATTTGATGCCTCTCTTTCCTTGGTACTCTGTGATTTGGATTGTGGATCAACACATGTTAAGGCTCCCCTCATCATATTTTCAGTGTTAGATGATCCCGATAACACTTCAAAGGAATTTTTATGTAGTCAAGCCTTTTACCTTTGCTTGCATTGCAATCGCTTCTATGATGTGCCAAAATTCCTGATATGATATTTGTTGAAAAATAAAATGTAATTTATTATGATTACTTTTGAATATTGATGTGTAACTCTAAAAAATTAAAAATTAAAAGGTTTAATTAAAGAGGAACTTGTCAGACACTATTATTTACATTAAACTAATTGTAAATTTGTAATTTGGAAGTTATCATTATAACCTTCGTAATGAAAACAAATTTGGCAAAGTCATATTTAAATGTCTTGTAAGATGTTTTTAGGATCCTGGGGAAAAAGAAAAATAAAATTCAAAATTTTGAAGAGCTTGTGGAAATTTTCTAGGGAAGAAAGCTTTGTAAGGAGGGATGTGGGTAGGAGGAAGGGCACCGGAAGAGTCCTAATCAGGGTACAGAGTAAAAATCTAGATGGTTCTGGCTAGGCATCGGTTTGTGCTTTTAAGCATATTTTCTTCCCCTCATTAATGTTTTTATGGTGTTGGTGCTTACATCCAAGTAGACCAAGAATTGATCATAGAAAATCCCATTACCGCATTCATATAAATCCCTTCTCTGTATTTTGGTTGTATACTATGTAATTATGGAAATAAATTAAGTAGAGTAAATTATCATGGTTATTTTATTTGTATTATTTGTTGGAATGGATATTTAATTGTGATATGACACTATATTAATTTATATTTTATTTCTAATTTAATTTTACGGTGGAGTGTCTATATACCGATTTTCTAAAATAAAATAATTTTACATGGGTGTTTTGTGGTTGGTTGATTTAAAATAAATATAAGTTTATATTAAATTTTAACATTTAGTTGAGTTGAAAATTATCAACTCTTGTTTTGTTTTTTTACTTGTATAGTAAAATTAAATAAAATACGTGCATTTCAATAGTTAACTTCGAGAAAAATAATATGGTTTTATTAATAAATGCCTTTGAAAACAGTTTTAATATTTTTAAAAATATGTATATTAAAATATTGTTATAAAATAGTTGAAGATAATTTATTGAGAAGAGCTTTTATGAAGTTTACAAATTTAATATTTAATACTTGTGTTTATTTTTAATTGAACTAGACTTATATTCATATTTATATTTAATTAGTTTGTTTTAGTGTTGGAAACACCTAGGGAAAAGATCAAGTGAATTTAATTTACCTAAGGTTTCTACGGGAGACAACTCTCCTTGAGAATAGGAAATCAATTTTTCCTATTGGTTTATAATTTACTCTTTTCCCCGTGTAAAATTTTAAGTGTGTATTTTCATCTTTAATATTCAAAAAAATAATTTTCCATGTCTAAAAATACCCCTTTAAATAAACTTGATTAGATTTATGTTGGAATAAAGTATTCTTATGTCTAACCTATGACCCCTTCTAATTTTCTATTGCAATCCTAAAAACTATATGTTTTAATGGTACTAACCTATGTGTATTATTGGCCCCATTTATTCTTACATTTCTTTTATGCATATTAAACTATATATTTATATATTAACACTTATGTGTTATACCATATTAATTCTAACTTATATTTATAACCTAAGTAGTTAGCTAAATAAGAATAAACTACCACATATTCCCTAAATGATTTAAAGAACATGTTTTATTAAACTCTATACCTTTAAAACTATACTTAAACCCTGCCCTTATTAACCTATTTTTATATAGTTTAAAACTATGTATATTCAATTTAATTAAATTCTATATACTTTGTAACATCCTAGCCACTATACATATTTAAACATTATATTTTCCAATATTCAAGACCTATATGCTAAAAACATATATATTTTCTTAAAAACATAAGTGCTCCACTTTATTTGGTTGGGTATGTAATTTTTTTTTAAACCTTAAACTATAAACTCTCCGCAACATTAGAAATAATATATAAAGTACAAAATTTGCTAAGGGTACATCTTAATATAATTTGAATAAAACGTGGAATTGTCATGCTTCTTCATGATGTGACCCACTTAGAACAAGTAATAAGTTTATTTCTATGTGGCCTTTATACCTTTTACTCTCTGTGCTTATTAGTCTCCACGTGGATGAACCTTTGGTTGCTGAAATTATTGAATTATATTTTTTATTTTTAAACTTGACCTTGAACATTATTCCACTCGGTGTCCTTAAATGTGCTAGTCAAATTAGACAGTTTGGTATATGAGTATATTTGATTATATAACATTATTAGTATGTTACATAAAATAAATGTTCCCTACCATTTATGAAGGACAACTAACAAAATGAAGCAAAGAATACTCTAGTATTTAGGAAGTTACATATTTAATAAGTGTGTAAAAGTAGTAATAGAGTGGGTTTATAAATGAGAAATATAGATATAAAAATTGTTTAGTAGTTATAAATCAAATAGTTTTTGTAGAAATTACAATAATCAAGTAGAAAGTGTCATTTTGCATATGATTGTTTCAAGTTGTTATGTTAATGTAATTTTCATCCCTTTTCTGTGCGGGGAAAAGTTGTGTTATAGCTTTACTGATAGGGGCATCTCACATGGCCCTCAAAAGTATCCCATCAGCCTTTTGAATAAGAGCAGACTTTGAAGTTCTGATCTTACTAGTTGTTAATGTCCATTCATCAATAATATTTGTGGTGGGCTTATTACTACGTAATTGGGGAGATTTTCCATTTAAGGGATCTATCTTATCTTATCCCTCCTTCAAAGTGGAGGTAGATCTTCTTCCAAAATGTGCAAGTCTTCAAATTCCTTTAATACCTTAGTATTTTGTAGAGATAGGTCCAAGCCCTTTATAGTCAACCAAGTCAATGTTGTCCTTAATACATTGGAAATCCTCATTTGAGGTTTGTCTCGATTTTTTTCTTTCCAATATATTGATTTGATTGTTTTTATTTAATATTTTGATCATGGTAATATTTTCCCACCACATACTTGTCATCTACAATTCCTTGTGGGACTACAACAATCTTGAAATCAATAATCTGACTTAAGGTCATTCTGAAAAGTCTTTCCACCTAACTTCTTCTTCATCTATACAATTCATCTAGAGATCCTCAAAGTGAGGCTCATGTTCTCCAAAGACTAACAACCTATTGAATATCATAATTAAGTTTTGGAGTGAACTTTTACATTTAAAATATCTCCATTTCTTCTTCCATTAGTCTAGCTTTTATTATTCTTTGGTAGGAATATCTATCAATCTGATGAGGGAATTTGATTTTTTTGTTCTTTTTTACAATCATTTTGTGCATAGGATTCAACCGTCTTGACAATTCTACCAAGGCCCAATTATCATACACATATTTAGGTATTTTAAAAAAATTTCCCTCAAATCCACTAACCCTAAACTATGTAAAGAATTTGTATTGTATAGAGATGCAACCATGTTCCAGAATTGTATCCCTAGCGGTGGCAGATAATCTATATTATTCCCACTTTGGTTTGAAAAGACATGTCACAGGGGAAATCAAAACATCATTTACCAACCTAACATTCCCTTTCCATCTATCCAACCTCAATTATGGGTACACATAATATACCCTATGATATTCAAAAATTGCTTGTAATGGGAGACCTAGAAATGATTTGAAGTAGACAATGTTGTAGATAAGATAGGACATCATATAGAATTTGATGTCAACTAGATTACCTGTGCTAATCTTCACAGCTATTGTCATAAGTTGAGCATGAATGGATGTTGATATGAATCTTTCCCAACAAAATTTTCCTTGTTCCTCCAGGATAACCATTATAAAAGGGCACATCCATTCTTAAAAATCATTAGCTCCTTCTGACCCTGCCATTCTACTTAGTAACACAATAAGGTCCTCAACTTCCTCAACAAACATGGCCCTAGTTAATTTCTTGGGGATCCTTTTGAAAGATTGTTTTTCCTTTAACCACTTAGAATTTATCATTACAACATATTCATCATGCACCACGTCATAATCAATCTGTGTTGATTTAACTGTAGTAATTATCGGTTGATCTAATTCTGGTAACCCTAGAATTACCCTAAAAGCTTCTAGTTTTAATTTTATCACATTTTCTCCACTTCTTTATAATAATTATTTCTTTTTAAGGTTATAATTCTCAGTACATAACCAAAAAATCTTAGGGGAGTGCATGGATGGAGGGAAGGCAGCCTCTAGGGAAATGTTATTGGCATCAAAGGCTTCCATCCACCCACTTTTATTGGATTACTTAGCCTCCTTTGAAAATCATATAAATCAACATTTAATAATTTTGTGTCCATGACCTTATCTAAATCACCAAAAATTGTGGAACCTATGTGAAATCCTGACTGTATTTGATTCATTTTCTATACCCTAATTTCACCCTTTAATTTCTTACAAATTGTAAGTCAAACAATGAAAGTATAAACATAGTATAGGTTTTACCCATTTTTCATGAAAATGTTGAACAATACTCACCTGATTATTTGATTCTAAATTTTTAGCTCAATATCGACACCTATTAGTTGATTTTCATTTACTCCTTTGTGAATTCCACCAACTAGTGCACCCAGATCTTTGTATGTAATAGTAAAGACTCGAAGTGTTTGAATTCTTCAAATAAATCTATTTTGATTCGTGTAAAAATTCATTAATGATAACATCAATAAATGTGTTACATCCTATCTTTCCATACTTCTTTTTCCATTTGAATTTGGACCACACAAGTGGATCAATTTGATGTTTGCGGCTCATAAAGTCTTTTTTCACATTTACATTGCCTTTCAAATGAAATTTATAAATTTGATTTGAAACCCCAATTATTGAATCTTGATAAGAGGATAATATGTGTCACAATCTTAAGAGTTACAAAGTTGTGGGACTTATTTGCATTTTTGTATTCTCTCGACTGGGTGAAAATCGCCAAATTGACTCCGAGCACCCACTGCCGACTTTTCCTAGAAAACTAGCATGTGTTATCGGCCGTGTTTCGGGTCATATTCACATTTTGCACTATAGTATTCCTTTAGTAAAAAAATGTATCGATGATTAACTTCCATGCTCCAACCATATTTAGACATGTATTCCTTTTGGGGTGGAACGTTCTTTGCACTTTTCACTTGGAACTCAAATATTCCCTAGAATATTCCATCAGGTTTTAAAGCTAAGCTTGCACTTTCTATTTATAATGTCAATTATGTAATTTTGCAAACATAACCTGTCATTGCACTACAAATTATATTATTCCACGTACCCGCAGGCATCAGAGAACTGAGTGCAATTTGCACTAGATATTACAAAAACTACACATGATGAATTTTGAGGATAATCACGATCTTTTGGCAATGTTTTCATGGGAATTTCACAAAAAGACATGGTCATTACATTCCTCAACTGAAAAAGAGTATTCACATCCAATTCAAAAACTCATACATGATATTTTTTTTGTATTCAACATGCATGTATCTTTCAAGAATATGTGTTTTATCATTAACAAACTAGTCAAGGGAAATTTTTACAAAACACACTTAGAATAAATGGGAAAGATAAAATTGATAACTAACACTATATTTGAATTGAGGATGGGTACCCCTTGTGAGTTCCAAAAGAACCACATAAACCAAACATTTCACAAACAAAATTCCTTAACCCATTGGGCAAATGATTCATTTCAAAATGCACACACGGTCTAACAGAAAACATACCTCATAAAGACACACTTTGAGACACCAATGTAACTAGTCATTTTAGACCACGAAAGTGAAAAGGGAAACAAAAAAAAAAACAAAAACCAACAATAATTTATACTATACAAAGTTCATATCGACCACATGTGTTCAATTCGTAAAGTGTTTGAGGTGCTTGTCATTAACAAGAAACTCCAACAAGTCTCCCTCCAAGTATTTCAAGAAGAAGGTGTGCTCACCAATCCTTATATCAATAGAATAGGGACCCATCTATAACGAATCAAATTTTCAATGTGTTCATTTTTCCTCATCCCTTCGTCCCATAAAAACAACATCTCCAACATTAAAATCTCTAGGAGTCAAATTTTTATCAAATATTTTCTTGAGTCTATCTCTAAACTTAAGGTGTCTCTGATGGGATTCCCTTCTTTCTTCATCAAATTCCAATATATGATTGATCTTGGCTTCATAGGGGTTTACTTCTTCATCCTCAAGTTGTTGCATGAACTAATAGGAAGACAATTGCATATGTAAGGGTAAGAGAGTTTGAACTCCATAAACCAACTCAAAGGGACTTTTTCCAATAGCTCTTTTAGTAGTAATCCTATTTGCCCATAAGGAAAATTTTAGTTTCTCACCCCATTTTATCTTATTAACTTCCAATGTCCTCCTAATTATCTTGATAAAATTATTATTACTTGACTTAACTTGACCATTCCCCTGAGGATTGTAATTGGATGCATATGTCAAACTAATTCCATATTCTTGACACATAGTTATTAATGGTTTAGCCCTAAATCTCATAGTATTGTTAGCAACTATTTTTTTAGGTACCCCAAACCTACAAATTATATTATTCAGAATGAAATCCATGAATACTTGGTGGGTTTCCTTCTTGGTGGGGATAGCTTCAACCCATTTGGTGAAGTAATCGATAGTAGGAACCAAGATCCAACTATGTCCAACACTTAAAGAATCTAATATTTCTCCATTAAATTCCATCCCCTACTATTTGAAAGGATATTTTACTAATAGTGGTTGCAAAGGTAAAACACCGAGGATTTTATCCTCCCCATGAACCTTTGACAAATCTCACATTTTCTAACTAACAAAGCTATATCTTTAAAAATTATTGGCCACTAGTAACCTGCTCTCGAAATCTTATGAGCAGTCACCCTTCTAGAAAAGTGACCTTAACATAATCCTTCATGAAACTATGTAATAAGCTTGGGATCTTCTTTTCGTGATTCTACTCAACAATTCCCCTTCTAAGTTCTTCTAATATATCTCATAGTTAGTTATGACATATTTTTGAGAAGCCAATTTAAGTGTCCTTCTCTGATTTTTATCTAGATTCCCTGGACACTCTAAATTCTTAAGGTAAAAGATCACATCCTTATACCATGTGGAATTGATCATCTTGTCTTGGATATCCACATTTCCTTCTTCAACTTCATTTATCTCCATTACTTGTAGGTTACTTTCTGCCATCAATTTTGCAAGGCCTAAACCCCTAACCAATTTGGTAGTTTATATATCCATATCATATTCTTGTAACTTATTCACCCAATGACATCTTTTGCTGGAAACTTCCATTTATGATAAAATGTCCTTAACCATTGTATGGGGAACATAGGCTACAATCTTAGAACTCAAGATGTAAGGCCTAAAAATTTTGGTAGCTCTCACCAAAGAAAAATCATGTTTTTCCATGATAGTGTATTTCAATTCAGCACCTTGCAAGGCTTTACTAAAAAATCAATAGGTCTTTCATTTCCTTCATCATATTTTTACAATAATATTGATGCAATGGTATTCTCATATGCAAAATAAAATATCTAAAAATCCTTTTTATAATCAGGACTTTCCAATCTTGGGAATTCTTCAATGCTTCTTTTATTCCATTGAAATCTTGGATAGATCCTTCTTCCCACTTGATGATTTGGTCCTTTTTCAACATGCTTGTTATAGGAATAGTTATCTCAACAAAATTAGAAATGAACCTCCTAATAAAATTTATTTGACCAAAAATATTGAATCCCTTTTTTATATTTAAGGATAGGAACCTTACCAATTGCTTCCACTCTCTCAAGATCTATCATGACCCCTTCCTTTGACACAATGTGCCCCAATAATTTTTCCTTTTGAACTCCAAAATGACACTTTTTAGGATTTAATGAGATCCCATACTCTCTACATATAATCAACATCCTATCCACATGGCTGAGGTGATTACTTCTCTTCCTGGAGAACATAGTTACATCATCTTGGTACACAACAATAAAACCATTAATGTAACCTAAAAGCAAACATCCATAGCTATTTGGAAGGTAGCTCCGTCATTCATCAAACAAAAAGGCATTCTCTCTCTCTCTCTCTCTCTCTCTCTCTCTCTCTCTCTCTCTCACACACACACACACACACACACACACACACAGATATATGTTCCCCAAGTGGTGGTGAAAGTTGTTTTAATTATTTCTGATTGTCTTACCACCACTTGATTATATCATGAGAATCCATCCAATGTAGAGAGAAATTCTGATCCAATGAATATTTGTAGCATGTTATGCATATTAGGAAATGGGTAGTTATCATTGATTGAGGCCTTTTTAGATTTCTGAAATCCACACACAACCTTATATCTCCATTTTTTTGTTACTGAAGACAAGATTAGAAACGTAAGAAGAGTATCTTGTAGGTTATATTATCTCTCCATCCCTTTTTGTTAATTCCTCTTGCATATTAAGTGAGAGAAGTGGGTTAATAGGCCTCTATTTTTTCCTAAATGGTTTAACATTAGGTTCCAAGGGTATTTCATGTTGGAATAAATCTTCCCTATAATATTTTAATTCTAAATAGGACCATGCTAAACAATATTAATATTGTGTCAATAATTCAACATAAGGCTTATTTTCTCCCTTACTTAAATTTCTCCCTATCCATACCTTCTTGGGATTCTCCTTGCTTCCCAATTTTTATTCCTCAACATCCTTGAAACAAATATGTGCCTATGAACCACCCTATCTACATTATAAAATTTGGATTCCAAAGAAACCAACCCTCCGGGAATGGTGTTAGTTTTCAATTGAATTATTTCCTTTCAAAGTAGGGTTTCTTTCCCATATCATGTTGTAACCATTGGTTTCCAATCCATGCACGCATTGGTGAATTCTCCTTCATTTTGTAATAACATCTACACTTGGGCATCATCATCAAATTTTTCTAGTGCTTCATATTATCGGACACGTAGATGGTCTTGACAATACCTCAACATCATAATTACAAGTAAGGAGAAATAGTTTAACTATCAAACATGGATGCAAGAAAAACTAATTTATTAGTTGTAGTATTTTGAGCCTGATCATGGTAAAGGATATTAAAGGATTCAAACATCTCAATGAAGTCCCATACTACATGTTTATACTTGCTTCATCCTTTGATTCTTTGTTGCATATAATTTTCTGACTTGTTTCACTACTAACTCAAAATCCCCTTTAACAATTATATCCTTTATTCCATACCTCCATGAAATCCTCAAGCCTAGGAGCAATGCTTCATACTCTGCAATATTATTGGTACATTCAAATTTTAACTTAAAGGAAAAATTGAATGTCTCTTTGTTTGGGGATATAAGCACTACACCAACGTCATTGCCCATATTGGAGCATGCTCCATAAAACATCATATTCCAGGGATCATAAACTTGTTCCAAGTATGGGTTATCCTTTATGTTATGCTCCTCAAAGTCTACATATCTAAAATAATTGTCAGCATCCACATCAACGAACAACACTTCCTAACAAGCATTGTTTGGATCCTTAATTAAGTGTAACATTTTCTTTTCAACATATAACTTTACCAGATTCCATTCCACATGTATTGTGGCATATGACATGTCCATTTACACTTTCTCTCCAACACTTGCAACCCATTTTATTGACAACATCATACCCCATTTAGCAAGGCAATCAACAATGACCACATTCATAGTTAAGTACTTACTAGGATAAGTTGCCAATTGCACTACTAAACCTTTTACATATCCTATCACTAGTACTTCTCTTGAATCCATGGTCTGGAATTTTCCAAAAGTAGTTGTCACCTTGATATCTAATTCATTCATCACTTCAAGAGGCATCACATTACATGAATCTCCTGAATCAAACATACAATTGTGGACCAATCTATCTTTAATGATTAAAGTAGTGAAAAATGGATCCACATCTAGTTGAGATTCCACCAAAGAAGTACCCATATCTCAGGTGATTCACTCAGACTTTCCATCTCTTGGGAAACTTCTAACTCTGTAATAACAGGTGGAAGATCCACATTATTAACCTCATTACCTATGGCCACCATCTCCTCCTTGATTCCTAAGTATTCAAATGCTCTTCTTCTATGCTCAGAATTATGAGCAACTCAACAATTGGCATAGTCACCTTGATCTGACTCAAAATTTGAGCCATATCACAAGGGGTCTAGTTAGGAATTACTTAACTAGGAGGTAGGGTGATTTAATTTTCTTAAGGTATGATGTTTTTAATAGCCTAATGAGAGGTAGGGGATCAGATTTGTTAACAAAGTGACATGGCCTTTGTTTGGTAATTCTTTCTTAGGGGCGTTTTGGGAATATTGGTGAGGAGAGGAGTCTTTGATTTAGGTTATGGCCATGGTCCTTTGAAATTTTTATTTCTCATTTATTTTCTTTATCTTGGGCCACTATTGCATTTATTAAGAGATTCCTATCCTCAGAATGAATGCCACCATCATATTTATTAATCATCAATGCCCTTAGATATTCAAAGTCATGATTGGGAAACTCAAAAGCATGAACCATATCAACTTTGAGATAACTAGCGAAGGGAGAGAAGATACCTGTGTATGCAGTCCCAAAAATATTCCACAGTCTTAGAACTCAATAATTCAATATAAGTGTCTCCGTTTTGTGGAATGTCGAGTTATATACACCTATATTTTAGCTCAAGTAATTTAAAAACTTAAATTGCACTAATTATACCCTTTCCCGTAAATTGACAACATATCATAAATATCACGCATTTTCTCTACTATAGTTATTAATTAATTACATTACATTAGTTAATTAACTCTTCTATAGAAATGACGCCAATTAATGACCTTCCATTAATAAGATCCCCTTTCTATCTAGATTAATTATTATTTCTAATTAACTAATACCCCTTTCTATCTAGATTAAATAATTATTCTTAATTAATTAATTCTCTCTTATATTTAATCAATAAATCATCATTTATTTGATTAAAATTCTCTCATAACATAAATCATACTAACTATTCCTCTAAAAATCTTCTAAAGTTGTACACCTATTAATTAATCACTTTGGTTAATTAATAAACCCCTCAATCCCCATGAGTCACTAGAGAAAAACTAAACTCTCCTAAAGTTGAATCAACCCTCCTAAACCTTGCTTATCCATAACTAACCCAACTTCTCTATTATCCCACATGTAAATAGGATGTAAAGATTCTTTTATCCATTGGGATTATATAAAGGAACCCTCCTCTAACCTTTCTACTTACACATAAATGAGCATAGAGCTTATACTTTAGCAATTTTATCATCTTAGAGAATTATTCCATTAGAGGAGCTAGATATCTTCATTTCTTGCATTCATCAATCCAAGTTTTGAATTTATATGGAGATATGTCAAATGTTCTTATAGCCATTGATTTACAAGACTCCATTCTTGAAAACCTTGGGATTCAAGCATACAATAAACCCTTTTGATTGCTAAGGATCTAAATAGGTTCATTTCATTAGCATTCAATTATAGATAGAGGTTAATTTGTTTAGCATGTTAGTTTGAATCTTCATTTCATGTTCTAATGAAAATGTGTTAATATATTAGCTTTTCTTAAGCTCTAAGCATGATGATATATTGATGTAGTTAGCATTGTATTAAAGCTATTAGGGTTTAGGTTTGATTTCCTTTGCATTGTTAACTAATTCATATACACATTCCGGCATGCTCTAGTGGGAGTTACTCCATTGTATTTTGCACTTAATTTCAAGTTTTTGTAGTTATGTTTCAATTTTGGTTACTAACCCTCTTTTGCACATGTTGATCTAACTTTTTTTCTTAACTTGTTTTGTTGAGTTTGCATGTGTTGACTCTTCCTTGTAGGTATAAAGGAGGTGAAGTGCTATCAAAATTTGATCTTGATGGAAAACTTTTAAGATTTCTTCATAATTTCATGTTTAGAGCTTCATTTTTCAACATTCTATATGCTAGTTTTGTCAATTTCTTGAAAATCTTAAATTCTTGAGCATGTAGGTTAGTGTTTGATAGTGTCGAGTATTCTATTTACATATTAATGTGGTGGGTTGCTGTCAAAATTGAATCTTGGCGAGAAAATTTCAATATTTCTCCATGTTTTCATTTTTAGAGCTTACTTTTTCATCATTCTACATGCTAGTTTTGTCAATTTCTTGAAAATGTTAAGTTTTTTATTGTGAATGTTAATGTTTGATAGCGTTGAGTCTTCTACTCATATACTAATGTGATGGGTTGTTGTCAAAATTGAATCTTGGTTAGAAGAATTTGACCTTTTTTCAGATTAAGGGATTTTTTATCACATTTTTTTGAGTACATGTTAAGTGCATACCCATGAGCATAAGAGCATATGCATAACCCATCTTTCAAGGCCATAACGTTTACTTCTAAAATTGAAATTACTCTAATTTTTTGTTTGGAAAGGTATTGAAGTGAACTATGAAATGAAAATATAAATTTGGGATTTATACTTACAAAAATACCAAGTTTTCCTTTATTATAAAACGATCATTTTCTAACATGCGTAATGTTTTTGATGAATGTTGTATTTCCATTATTTACATGATTTAGACTAAATCTTATGTATGTTCTTCTCTTGAAGCTTTTGGTGATCTTGAGAATAAAAAAACTTTGATCTCTATCTTTTTAACATTTGGATTAACTTAGAAATTATATTATTCATTTTTCTAAAGGGAATGAACCTTTGATTTGAAGTTTTCAATTTCTATCTAGTTGGGATAAATTTTATGTATGCTCTTCTCTTCCACCTTAGGGTGATCTTGAGAATTAAAAGTAAATTTATTCATCATTTTCTAATATTTTATTAATTGGAAACTTCATCTTTCATTTTTGGTTTAAGGGAATGAACATTTATCAAGCTTTTTGTATGGTTCATTAATTACAAATTTTCCTTTACTTTTTAGTTGGATTATTTGTTGTGTATACTCTTCTCTTGCATCCTTAGATGATATTGAGAATCAAAAGTAACTCTTATTCCTCTTTAAAATAATGTCATTTTCTTGGAGAAATACTAAACTTTGAAGGTAGGACCTAAATACGCTTGTCAAAAGAAAGGAGTTTAAAACAAACTTTTCTAACTACATGTGTGTTATAGGTTGCCAAATGGTGAACGAATAAACCACATTAAGTCTAAAAGATAAAAAAACACCACATTCAAAACACTTGATTTGTAGGTTTGGATAAGGGTATGCCCCATCCACTTAAAACTAGGACATAACCCCTTTGGCATAAGCCTTAAGCTACAACAATGGGGGTGGTCCTAGGAACCCCAAAGTAGTCCACGCAAGAGGGAACCTTGTGGACAAAATGAGAAGTGCTCCGCACACCTACTTGACTAGTATACACATGAGATTTAGTGTCAAAGTTATCCGTATCGTGACCCCAATGAGAGTACATGATGGACACATTTATTTCCCATTATACTTGAAGGGGGTAAAGTAAATCGAGATAATCCTTAGGAAACCTTGGAAAACCGAGCTCACTCTTAGATAAATTTTGACACCTAGTTGAGTGAACCACCTAGGAAGCTATCTTTGACCAGAGCCAACTTTGACCATTTCAAAACCAATTTGAGTTGAGAGCCATTATTCATCACGAAACATGTGAAGCGTTACTTTTTCTTAGTTTTTCACTCGCCCTAAGGCAAGGTGAAACTCTACCAAAGTGAGGCCAACATTTTTCACCCCCAATTGATCTACTTCCTTCACTTTCTTTTGACACTTTGTTTATTAGAAGAAGAGTGACTACCCTTGTGTTGCTTAATTGATTATATTCGCCACTTTTGTGTCCGTTTACGCTCATCCATGTTTTTGGCTGAGTTGTTAAACATCTAAAGTGTGTGAGACATTTTCATATCATTGGTAGCCTTTTTTATCTTGATACCCAAGTCAAGATCATCATCGTAGTTAGGATTGATTCATCACCTTGATTCTCCTTTGAACTGTTATTTTGTTTATATCGTGTCGCTACAATTTTGGTATTTACGTCTTGTTTCTCATAAAATTGGCCTAAATATCTATATTGTGATGTTACACTATACACACTCTAACAATTCCTTAGTATACTCTAGCTTTAGTTTGATTTCAATTACTACCTTGATTTTGAAAAGTGTTGAGTGTTACCACTTGTGCGCATTATATCAATATCATCTTGATATTAATACCTTACTTTCTCACAAAGTTTGGTTAACATATCTTGGTGGAATTGTTGTGTCACTCACAATCATAATTGCCACTTTTGGAATATAGGTCTTGATTGGATTCAGTATTGACTTTTAGTATACTTTGTTTGGGGATCGTGTTAACTCCTTGTTATTACTTACTGCCTTGTTCATTTCTTTGAACTTGACATAAGTAGTGACATTTTGTTAATCATCTTAAAACACCAACTACCATTTTGGAAACAGACTTAGGAAGTATATCATTTGGTTGATTGGTTTTGGAACTAAGCATCATGTGATTGTATCTTATTTGTCACCTTTTGACTTACTCATTTAGAACAATCACTTGGGCACATTTATCCTTTGACATTCATTATAAATCTTGAACTATTGACATTATTTTTACATTTCACTTAGGCTTAATCAATACCTTTTGAATAAATTCAAAACACCTTAGTGAAACTCTCATACATCATGGCCCCTAAAACAAGATTGGGAGCAAAAAGTAGGCATTTGAAATGAAACAAGCACAAACTTGGGAAACTTCAAACAAACAAGGGTCAAATCCCTTTATTGTCCATGATCTCGGGCCTTTATTTTCCATAGAGAAATAAGTGGAGGAGATGGTAGATCATAGTGGTGATGAGTTAGGGTCACCACATAGAATTTGATTTTGACCCCACCTTATTAGATGAATTCCTTTTAGAAACAAAGATCGGGTGCTAGCAAGAGTGGTGGAATTAGGAGCTAGAATGCCTATAGAACATGAGACAATCCCACCCATGAATGAGGCTAATGAAGAGGAACAACCTCTCATTAACATGGAAGATATCCTAACACATGGGCACGCTTCCACATCCAACGTAGGAAATGATAATATGGTGGGTTATAAAATTCCCTTCATCAAGATGCCACATAGAGTTAGATTAGAACATGAAAATGTAGAACAACCTCCACGCAACAAAGAAGAAGAAGAACCTCTTGAGGAAGAAGTCACTATTCAACAAAAAATCCAAAACCTTAGTCGAAAATTAGCTTTACTAACATCTCATGTATAAAGGAAACAAACAAAAATGTGCATAAGGTGAAGCCTAAGGTCAAAACTAGTGAAATTCACATGGAAAACCAAGAAGGAGAAAATATGGAATACAAGTCACATATATATTCCTGCTTCTCCTACTAAAGAGAAATTACTTACACAAGAAATGTAATCCATGAAAGAAACACTTACAAGCCTTCAAGAAAGTAATGTTGGGCATAACAAAAAGTACCAATACAAAGAGCTATGCCCCCATCCATTTGATAAAGCTATGACGCTTCAACCCTTTCCTAAGAAGTTTGACATGCCAAAATTTGACAAATATAGAGGGAAAGGTGACCCACAAGATCATGTGAAATATTTTTACATGGCATGCCAAGAAGTGGCATATAGCGATAAATTACCTCATACAACTCTTTCTAAAGAGTCTAGGGGGACAAGCCTTGGAATGGTTCACTCGCTTACCTCATGGGTCTATCTTCACATGGCCTGAACTAGTAGAAAAGGTTTGTTTGACATTTCTCATACAACATAGAAAGTGACATAACTATGGCATACTTGTGTAGTACTAAACAATGCCCTAATGAAACATTCACAAGATTCTTACAAAGATGGCAGGGATAGCCAGCCGCTTCCCTTATGTGTTTCTGAAAAAAAACTTGTGAGAATCTTCATGCCTAATCTAAACCCGACATCACTTTTCATTTACAAATGCATTGTGTTTCATACCTTTGAAGAGGTCATTGAAAAGGGCATACAAATAGAAAAATCCCTCATTGTAAAAGGAACAATCAAATCACCTTCTAAAGATAATCAAAATGCCAAACCAATGGAAAAGCCAAAGATCTTTAACAAAAAAAGAACATGGTGGGAGACGGAATCACAGATTCCAAATGAGTGCAAAATAGTTCAAGTTGGTCAACCTTTTAAACTAACCAAAGGACCTATTCAACCACCACCTAAGCATAGGAATGTTCACTCCTCTTAATGATTTTTTTCTATAATATTGAAGCAATTGGATGCATTCCACATGGTGACTTATCCTACAATGCAACCTTTTGATGAAAATGCTCCTAAACCATCATGGTATAAAGAGCATGAATATTGTGATTTTCATCATGTAAAAGGACACAAGATAGATAAGTGCCTAAGACTTCACCACTACATCCAAGATCTCATTGACAATGGAGAGATATAAGTTGACACCCCAGAGAGAAATCAAATGCCAAACAAAAAGATGGGGATATTCAAAGAACCATTCCCTAAACATGGAAAATCAGATGAGAAAAGGTCGATCAAGGAGAGTCATCCCAAAGCTACAAAGCTGCAAACTATCTATACACCAAAAGTGACAATAATCATTATGACTCACTCATTGGATGTGTCCACTCTTCTAATGAACATGTGAATACCATTAGGATCAAGGGAAAGGATTGTATGTGGTAACAAGGTGCACCCATCTCATGATCCTAACCCTCTCTCAACCCCTCAGGATGGTTAGTATAACATCTTAGAACAACTTGAGAAGACATCTACTAAGATTTCAATCTTAGATCTTCTTAAGATATCAAATGTACATAAGGACATCTTATACAAAACTCTCCAGGGGTTAGGAGTGCTAATGGAAGTAGACCCTTCACATTTACAAAACCGTGATGGAAAACATTGCACCAACTAAACATATCTCCTTTAACCACAAGGAAATCCCCAACAAAGATCACACACATAATCTTCCCCTGTATATAGAGGTATTTTTACCCACCGAAGATAAAATGGGTGTTTGTGGACAATGGGTTGGGATTGAATATATGCACATTGAAACTAATTAAATAGTTGGGACACACAAAGGAAGATCTAGAGTCCCATATTATTACCATAACCACTTACAAAATGTGGAGTAGGAGTCATCCAGAATAATCACATTGCCGATGGAGGTAGGACCAACTTGTCACAATACCAAGTTTCACATCTTAGACTTGGAACTTCCATATAATATGCTTCTTGGCCACCCATGGATTCATGCCATGTAGGCCATACCATCAACATTCCATCAGTGCATCAAGTTAAAACATGAGGGACACATTGTTACAATATAAGGAGATCTAGAACCTTTTGCTCACTATAGAGCTCTCAATAGCTTTTCTTGTAAGGGTACATATGCATGTCCTTCTACTGATATAGTTGTTCCCCTTCAATCAAAAGCTATGGAATCATGAGTTGATTTGGAATCCCTCAGCACTTACTTGATCGAGAAGATTCTACATCTACTTCTCCTTTTGATTCATGGGAGATGAAAGTTATGGAGTATGGTTGTGGAGAATACAATGTGCAACAAGCTCTCCTAGTTTCAGACCTATCTTTGTCACCTAAAACAAGAGGCCAACCCAACTATCATTTCAAATGGCCTAGAGATGAACAAACTATTGGGACATTCTTACCTAGGGGATTACTTGAAGAGAAATTTTTGGACCCACCTACAACTTGGGTCCCAGAGGACACTCAACCAACCTAGCTACCAAATCCCTAAGTATGAAAAGTCTAGCCGAATGATGTATTCTATGGGCTACAAGGGCCTAGGATGTGGAAAGAATGAGCAAGGACCAAGAGAACCAGTTCCACTTCCACATTTCAAAATGGAAAGATATGGTATCAACATTCGACCCTATGGATCACACCCCAATGATCAAGATGCTACCTATTCTGAGCATGAGGATAGCTCTGATTATTTAGACAGCAACACAAATTCCCACTATAGCCAATATGAGGATCTTTCCTCCACAAACCTTTTCATGGATACCATTTTCCTTACCTTAACCCCCACTGAGTCTAAAATTGACCTTGTCTACCCTTCCCTTGTCGATTGGGACCAACAACATCATGTGCCATTGGACCTTTTTGAGAATGATGAGGCCATTGCAGAGTTTATGGGCATATGAGATATAATTCCAATTGGGGACCATAAGAAAGGTTTCTACATTGACTTAGATACATGCACCTATTTTGGAGAGGAAGCTGAGCTTCGTGGTCAAAAAAACTTAAGAAAAAGTGAGGGAAAAAGTTCCAACAAAAATCCTTGGCAAAATAAAAAGTCCAAGTCACATAGTGAAAACCTCTTTGAGGCATTGGCTGAAAAACAAGTAAAAAAATTAATGGACAAAAGAAGTGACCACGCTAAGGGTGAAAATATCATAGAGCCCTTAGAAGAAGATCTCAACCTTCCTCCCGATCCTACACATATGGAGGATATGTCAAAAATGTTGGTAGAAGAAACCATTGACGTAAATATTGGAACAAAAGAAGACCCAAAGATAGTCAAGTTGGGAGCTTCACTTTTAAAGACAAGAACAAAAGACATTCACCTTGCTTCTCAAGATAATTTTTGGACATATTCACATGGTCTTATAAAGATATGTCAAGCTTAGATCCAACTTTGGTGGTGCATAACTTAGTAGTGCATCCAGACACAAATCCTATTAAATAGAAGCTAAGGAAAATGCATCCATGAGTGGCCCTTCTAGTTAAAGAGGAGTTAGAGAGATTAGTTAGTAGTAGGGTTCATCATAGACCATTGAATACTCTGAGTGGATATCAAATGTAGTTCTAGTACAAAAGAAACTAGTTGGCATCAAAATTTTCACAGACTTTTAGGGACATCAACAAGGCATGTCCGAAAGATGATTTTCCTTTTCCCAATATCGACATGATTGTCGATTCAACTATAGGCTATGAAATGCTATCTCTTATGGATGGATTTTCAGGATATAACCAAATCAAGATAGCAGAAGAAGATCAGCATATAAGATGACCTTTACAACCCCTTAGGGAACATTTTGTTATCAGGTAATGCCCTTCGGCCTCAAAAATGCCAGTGTAACCTATCAATGGGCCATGATAGTAATATTCCATGATATGTTGCATGACATCATGGAGGACTATGTAGATGATATCCTCAAAATTCCAAGACAAGATAAGACCACCTAAATTTTATGACATATCTTTGAACGTCTGCGAATATAAGGTTAGGTTGAATCCAAAGAAATGTGTGTTTGGAGTATTATCGGGAAGCTTGTTAGGCTTCATTGTATCAAGGAGAGGGATTGAGGTAGACCCAACCAAAGTCATTGCCATTACTAAAATGCCTCCTCCCAAGAATATCAAATAGTTGCATAGCCTACAAGGAAAAATACAAGCCATTCACCACTTCATTTTGTAGCTTGCTGATAAGTTCCATTCCTTTACTCATCTTCTTAAAAAGGATGTTGATTTTTTTTGGGGACCAAAGAAACAACATGTCCTTTTCCTTTCTTAAAAAATACCTATCCAATCCTCTTATCCTCATTCCTCCAACCCCAAGTGAGCCACTTTTTCTATACATATCTACTACACAATTTTTATTGGTGCTTTTCTTTACACAATATGACCTAAGCCAAAAATAAAAATCTATGTACTACCTTAGTCGTACCCTGATTTCCTATGAGCTCAACTATCCCCAAATTGAAAAATATTGTCTGGCTGTTGTTTTTCTTTTCAAAAAATCTTCCATTACCTATTGAATAATAAAACCAAGCTTATATCTAAAGTTGACCCACTTAAATACCTATTGTCAAAACCCGCCCTTACAGTAGAATGGCTAATTGGATCATTCTACTTAAGTGAATTTGACATTGAATACATACACCAAAAATTAGTTAAAGGACAAGTACTTACCACCAATTAGCAAAAGCACCTTTACCTAGAATAGAGCCTATAAGTCTAGAGCTTCCAGATTCATCACTAATGTATATTGAAGAATTTATCATGTGGTAGATCCACTTTGATGGATCATTCACTTTCCATGGTTTAGGGGGGAGTAGTACTAATCACTCCTTCAAGAGACCCCATACCATAAGCTTTCTGTCTTGGTTTTCCTTGCACAAATAAAATTGTAGAATATGAGGTGCTCATCATCGTTGGGTTGAAGTTGGCGATCAAGTGGAATATCCACCATGTCAAGGTTGTTAGTGACTCACAACTAATTATCAAACAAGTCAATGATGAGTACAAGGTCAAGGATGACAAGCTCATCCCATACAAGAAACTAGTGGAAACTCTGAAAGAATACTTTGTGTGTATTACCTTTGAGAAAATTCCAAGGGCACAAAACTAATTTGTAAATGCAATGGTGACAATGGGTTCTATGCTACGGATTCCACCAAAAAAATGATATGCCATTTTTTTTTGAAAATATACATCAACCTATATATGATATACTAGAATCATGTCTGGCATGTGAAGTTTTTGTCCCTACTCCCCTTGGTATGCACCTATCTATGACTACCTTAAAAGTGGTACCTTCCCTACTGACATTTCCCGATCTAAAAAACAAATCCTTATCCACCAAATAGCCCATTACACCCTCCTAGAGGTATGCTCTATCATCGTGGATATGATGGGAATTTTTATGTTTGTCTAGATGTAGCAGAGTCGGTCCAAGATGATCAAGGAAGTACATGAAGGGGTGTGTGGCCCATACAAATGGAATGGTCCTAGAAAAGAAGTTGTTACGGGTGGGCTACTACTAGCCTACTATGGAGACAGATTGCTGCAACCATGTCAAGAAATGTGTTCTATGTCAAAAGTATGGAAATTTCATCCATGCACCATCATCACAACCATTGTAACCAATTACAACACCATGGCCATTTTCCAAATGGGGACTGGATTTAATAGGGAATCTCACCCCTACCTCATCTGATGGTCATACCCACATCATCACAACCACAAATATTTCACTAAGTGGGTGGAGGTTGTTCCATTAACATATGTTATAGGCACTCAGATATCAAAGTTCATCATGAATCACCTTATTTTTCGATATGGTATTCTTGTGGCCATAGTTATTAATAATGGAAAATCATTCAAGAACAAGATGGTGAAATATCTTTATCACCAATTTCAAATAATATTAAAGTGGTCTACACCATATTACCCTCAAGGTAATGGGAAAGCCAAAGCCACTAACAAAACATTGGTTTGGATCATGGAAAATATGGTGAGTAAGATAGGTCATAACTAGAATTTACAAATTCACCCAACCCTCTGGGCTTATAGACCTCCATTCACACTCCTACTAGTGTGACACCCTACTCCCTAGTGTTTGGAATAGAATCTATCATCCCATTAGAAATAGAGCTTCCTTCCCTAAGGATATCTCTTAGGGATTATCTAGACAAAGATGAGGATTACAGAGTGGCCAAGTTAGTAGAATTGAACTCCTAGATGAAAAGTGCATCCGCGCCTTAACCATCTCAAGGTATATCAAAATAGAGTCTCCCGAAACTACAAAAAAAGGATCAACCTCATCAATTTGAGGTCGAGATATTTGGTCATGAAAGAGAATCAATTCAACACAAGGGCAAAAAGAGAGAAGAAAGGCAAGTTTGAACCACACTAGTTAGGACCTTACGTCATTGTGGAAAATATGGAACAAGAGCATACAAACTTGCTCATCCCAATGGAGATGAGCTCCATGAGCCTATGAATTTCATGCACCTTAAGCGGTTTTATGCTTAAACATGGCACAAAATTAAAAAAAAAAAAAAAAAGTAAAAAAGATCAAAAAAGTAAAAAAAAAGAAAAAAGAAAAAGGTCATCCATATGTGAAAACCACGCAATTTTGGCACTTTGGATAGATCCCTTGGTGAAAACCAGCTTCGGTGCCTTGGGAGGACTCGTTGTTCACAAGCATCTTGGTTTTTAGGGGTACTTTTACTTAGCTCTGGGGCTAGTTCCACTCTAGCATCCGAGATTCCTTGTGAGCCTATCATGTCAAGCCTTGATCCAGTTGTTTCTCCTCTTGTAAATTGGTGAAGGGATTTCCTTTGTATATTCCCCATCTAACATTGGGGGCACCTTCACACTTTCACCTTCTTGTTTATAAATACATGGCACATGCCCTTGTATATTCTCCATCTAATGCTGGGGGCATCCACGTTTCTCGATTTCCTATACATAGCTTCAGGAAAACCTTAGAAAATCACAAAAACATTCAAATATGTTCAAAAACAAAAAAAAGTCACAAAAGACTTGAAAAACCATAAACAATAGAAAAACTAAAACACAAACAATAGAAAAACACAAACAAAAAAAATAGAAAATTGTTTCACAAAATTCCCACAAACACAAAACACTAAAAACAATCTTACAAAAACATAGCTTTAGTTTACTTTCTTTATCTTGTTTCTTTTTTTTTGTTAGTTTGTGTACATTGATTGTTTGTATAGTTTCTTCTTTCTTGTACATTTGTATAGTTTTTCGCTTAAACATACTTTGTTAGATTCATCTTTTCTTGCTTAGATTAGATTCATTCTTACTTGTACATATGAAGTGTGTTTTTACATGCTTGTAAATAATTGTACATAGTTGTGTTAATTCATGTTGTTTAGCAATGTATATTTGATAGGTTTGTTAACATTTTCTTGTGTTTTCTTATCACATGTACATAGTTTTGTTATCACATCATCATATCTCCATCTATATCATCACATCTAACATCATCTATACATCATATATAAATAAAATTCTACGTGTACATCATACATGTATGCTAAGCTAATCATCACATATTGTATCATCAAATGGGGGCAAGAGGGATCAAAATATCAAAATCTATCCCCCCCGCACCAATATCATCATATCATCCCATCCACTAATCTAGAACATCACATATACAATACAATTGATATCATCTATGGATCTATCATAAAAATAAAACACATGTGATACGTCATCAATATCCATCATGGTACATACATAAGAAATAAAATCAGACAACATCATGATCCAATCCTTATCCATAACCATAGTAATCATCATGAATCATATAAATATGTGGCATGTCTAAATGCTAATTAATGCTAGTAAATACGAAATTAAATGCGTAAAAAGACTAGGAAGGGTTGGGGTACTCATGAATGGTCCATCATCATTGCATTCCAGACGTACTCTCAAATGGTATTAGCACATCTATGGTGATTTTACACCCTAGCCATCTCACTCATCACTCACGGTAACTCATGGTAAAAATTTGGTAGGGTTTGGTAGCAAATGTATTGATCACGATGATTTACCCCCTCGAGAGGGGTATATTTGGCTATTTTAACCTGCCATGATGCCCTAGGGGCATGTTTTGACCATTGTGATCACTCTAACACTTCTTCTATCCACCGTAATGATTGTTTTTATTAAATAATCATTTTTAACTCCTTTTCACCACGTCAGGGCGTGTTTTTGCTACTAGCGCCCATTTCTTCTCCCTAGGAAATTTTCTTACTTTCAGTGATCTCATATTTTCTCATTTCTTCTAAAAATCAAAAATCCCTAAACATTACAAAAAATAAAAATTTTCAAAAAACATAGAAAAATACAAACACATAAAATTTCAAAATTTCTCAAAAATCCTAAAAATTGTAAAATTTACAAAAATAGGTAAACAACCCATAACGGCTGAAACTCATGTCTTACGCATGGTATTCATTCCATATCTTGCTGGAATTTTCATGTGTTCAAAATCAAATGACTCATAGATCATCATATTTATAACCATTTACAAAGATATGCTACTTGCTTTGTTGGTACTTTGGGGCACATCTAGTTGCCTGATATTGTTTCAATGTGACAAATTTTTATCATTGACTTGGCATCCTTCATCATTTTCCTTGTATGTATCTTTATAGGGGCATCATTTTTCACCCTTTTCATCAATCACGAACATTTGGGATCTTCATCTTGATAACAAAACATTTGTACAACCATCTTGACCATTTTTGGTTTGAGTATGTGTGTTTGTACTTGTTTCCTATTAAATGAGTTTGTTTCCTTCTCATATTGCATTGATTTTTGTATGTTTCATTGAGTTGGTGTTTTCAGCAATGGAAAATTGTTTGTAGTATGGATTTTCATGTCATTCTACTTTTGTCATATGCTTATATTTTTAATAAGGATCAATGATATAGATCTTTGCAATATGATGACACTAAAGTTGTTTCAATATGTTGGATGAAAGCTTTCTCTTTTCTTTATGTCTTCATTCCTCTTCTACATCATTCTCCTATCAACACTATTCTTCTAATTCACCTAGGGCATCTACCCTACCCATTCTTCTATCCATTTCTCTCACCTTTTTGATCATCGATCGCCTTCTTTCATCACCCCATCGACACTCGAGGGGCATCTCTCACTTCTACTAATTTTTCTTCTACCCCTTCAAAATTTTATTTGTCTACTATCTTTAAAGTGGTGTCACTTATGCCACCTCAAAGAGGGAAAATGTATACACCTATAATTTAGCTTGAGAAATTTAAATACTTAAATTGTGCTAATTATACCCTTTCTTGCAAATTGACGACATATCATCAATATCACACATTTTCTCTACTATCATCATTAATTAATTACATTATGTTAGTTAATTAACTCTTCTATCCAACAACGATGCCAATTAACTAATTAATGACCTTTCATTAATCAACTCCCTTTAAGCTATCTAGATTAATTAATTATTCTTAATTAATTAATTAATTCTCTCTTCTATTTAATTAATAAATCATCATTTATTAATTAAAATCCTCTCATAACATAATTAAAATCATAACATAAATCATACTAACTATTCCTCTAAAAAGATTCTATAAGCTTGCACACCTATTAATTAATCACTTTGGTTAATTAATAAACCCCCTCAATCCCCATGAGTCACTAGAGGACAAAATAAACTCTCCTAAAGTAAACTCAACCACTTCTAAACCATGCTTATCCACAACTAACCCAACCTCTCTATTATCCCACATGTAAAGGGATGTAGAGATTCTTTTATCCATTGAGTTATATAAGGAACCCTCCTCTACCTTTCTAATTACACCTAAATGAGCATAGAGCCTATACTATAGCCATTTTATCATCTTAGAGAATTCTTCCATTAGAGGAGCTAGCTATCTTCATTTCTTGCATTCATCCATCCAATTTTTGAAGTCATATGGAGATATGTCAAATGGTCTTATAGCCATGGATTGACAAGACTCCATTCTTGAAAACCTTGGATTCAAGCATACAATCAACCCTTTTGATTACTAAGGATCTAAATAGGTTCATTTCATTAGCATTCAATTAGAGATAGAGGTTAATTTGTTTAGCATGTTAGTTTGAATCTTCATTTCATGTTCTAATGCAAATATGTTAATAGATTAGCTTTGCTTAAGCTCTAAGCATGATGGTATATTGATCTAGTTAGAATTGTATTAAAGCTATTAGGTGTTATCTTTGATTTCCTTTTCATTTTTAACTAATTCATATATATAGGGGAATTTCATCATGCACACATCACTGAAAATAGAATCATTATCAACCTATTCACTTTCTTCATTAGGATCACATGGTGCATGTGGGAGGAAGCATTTTCACACCACTCAATAATGTGGTCTTCCTTTATCATAGATACTCTAATTGTTAATGGATCAAGAACCAAATTTCTTTACCTTGGTGGTTGTTGTGTTTTCCCTAACCCCATAGGTCTCTTCCCTCTCTCATCTAATCTATGGTCACCCCTAGGATGAATTCCAAACCTATTTTGACCCTAAAGTTGGTGTTGGGCCTGATAATTCTGACCTATCCTTTTTTTTACTCTAGAAAGTTTGTAAGAAATTTCCTTCACTTCGTCTTAACCACTTCTTCTAGATCTACTCCCTTTCTTTCCCAAGGCTTTTCAGGATTATTTAAATTGACACCCTCCTTGTTATGAGGATTTCTTATTTCCTTAATAGTGTTCTCAATTTGTAATGTCGTGGAGAAAACTTGTCTTAAATTCCTATGGTTTTTGTCTGTTAGATAATATTCTACTTTATTATCAAAGGCATCAAAATATTTTATCAAGTAGGATTCATCACTTGGCCTTAAAATCATATGAAATCTAGTCAATGTATTTTTTAATCTAGTATTAAAATCTTGGATAGGTTCATTGGGATTCTTCTTTATATTTTCAAATTCTGAGAGGAGAAACCTCGGATCAGTCTTATCACCATATTATGATCTAAATTCATTTTTCATTTCTATCCATGAATCAATAGAATTATCTGGTAAGGACTTATACCAATCACGGGAATCCTCTTCTAGAGTATGTATAAACAACTTTACATATATTTCCTCATGCTCTACCTCAAAATCTTCCATAATATTAGAAAAGATATAGAGGTGTTGGTCACCACTGATAGCATTATTCCCCTAAAATTTAGGCAATCTATTTCTCACCTCATGTGGAACTGCATTAGGATAACCCACCATACCTCGAAATCTATAAGTCCATAAAAATTTACAACAAAGGGGGGTCTAGGTGGAGGCTGAGCCATATTATTTTGAGGTGTCCCAACAAGAGGGTTAAAATGATGGGGAACTGAAGGTCTTTGAGGAAATGGGGTATGATCTTCAAAGTACCGATCCTTCAATGATTCAGTTTCACAAAACACTCTATTATTTCTAAGTAACAGAGGAGGGAGATGAGGAATACCCTGATTACTTGAGAATGAAGGACCCTCTCGAGCTAGAGTGTAAAAATTTATGCAAGGAATACTTGATCTAGAACCATATGAAGAACTAGAATAATCTTCTATCAAATGTTGATCACTCTCAACAATAGGAACCACTTTTTCTTCCAACCTTTGATCACCCAAGGCTCTCCAGACTTGTTTTCTTACTAGATTTTTTTTTCCAACTCTAGAAATAAATTTCTAGTAGGATTTATCTTGAAGAAGGACCTTCTTCCTTCCAGCTTTGCAAATTTTATTGACATATCACAATATTTTAAACTCAAGGTACTAGTATTTACCATATTTTCTGAATAACGTGGAATCGCCACTAAGGTCTTGCACCTTAGATGTGTAAATCACTCTAAAAAAATTTATAACTAAAAATTTATAACCAATTTCATAAAATCTTAGAAAATATTGCTATCCTTTATCAATATTTACCCCTAGAAAAGTCAAATTAAATGGAAAGCTTGCTTAACTAGGAAAATATCAAGCAAATGAATTTTGATTAAGCTCATTTTCACAAATTTTGATAAAGGATCAATTCTATATCACACATTTGCATCTAAACATACTTCATACTTTACCATAGGTTGATATTTATTTGTATTTATGAAAATATTACCTAAAAAAACCACCATGAGAGTTGTTGGTATGAAATTCTACACCACCTTGAGTGCTAAGCAACATTCATGAACTAAAGTGGATACTTAGAGGAGGTCAAACCAAAGATATGGTCATTTTATAGTAGGGGATATATCTGATGAGACTCTTTGGGACTTGACTTTGGAAAATATTGGGTTGCACTCACAAAAGGGGATGACCTTCCCTACTACTTTAGGTTTTGCCTTTAACCAGGGTGAGAGGACCCATTTTGTGACCTATAATTATGAGAATAATGGATGAAATTGCAGTTTCTAAATGTTCTCTTTATGAAAGGTAATCCTGGAAAGACATGGTCAATGCAAGCACTATTTAACTCTCACGAGTTGTCACTCTAAATAATGCAGATGTCTTTCAAAATAGGACTTCAGGTCACTCTAGACAGTGTAGATCTTAGCTTGCTTCTGCATATTTATGAAAGGGAAGGTAGAAATGGTAAAATCCCTTAGCAAATGGTTATAAGTAGAGAAAACATGGAGAATTCAAAAGGATTTAAAAATTTTAAGTTGTAATTTATGTGTATGAGTGGGAGATTAAAGAAGGATAAAGTTGATTATACATATTTCTCAAGAAAACCTTACAAATGTTTGGTAATTACCTCAAGGAAGGAAAAATACATCATACAACTAATGGAAACCTTTTAAATAGAAGGCGTGCACTCATTGAATCCCGAGAGTACTAGATTTCACACAATATTTGAGAATTTAAACACAAAAGCTTATGCTAAATTTTTAATGAAATATTAACATATCTTGTTCAATTACACTCAAAAGATTACTAAAATATTCTCAAATGAACAACATCAACATGAATTTAATAGTGTTTATCATACTACAATAAGAAAGCTTTATTTGTAGTGCAATTATAGTTACCAAAATGTAAAATATATAGTGTAATTGAAATAAAATATCAACCTAATATTACAACAGGGGAGAAACAAATAGTTGATTCAAAGTATTTCTACCTAAAGAATAGAAAAGAAAATTTCTCAGGAGATAACACGCTTAATTGCGGGAATTTTAACTTTCTTAGCAAGGGGCCATAAATCCTATCACCTTCATGATTTCCAATGGTTGTAGACTTGCAATCATATTGGAATGAGAATATTTGGACCAAATAAAATAACTTACTTGGTTTCTCGGTTTGATTCAAGTGTCTTAAGAGAGGCACATTTAGTTTTTCTCTTGTAACCCCCTACAATACGAGAACATTCCTCTTGTATGTATACAACTCACTTTCTCTCACCTTTTCTTTTTCCCCCCAAAAATATGAATCTTTTTAGAGAATATTCTTCCTTTGGCACACGATCTAATCTACTTATTGTTCCTTTGAAAATATTTCTCTTTCATGTTGTCAGGTGGAGGAATTACGAATGATTTACAATTTTCATTTTCTTAGAATGACTAGGATGCCATGTCACCCTTTTGGTATTATTTGTTTAATCATTTCTCTATTAAATTTTTGAGTATCCCCAAAATCAGTTGATTTGATACTAATCATTCCCTCCTTTTGGGAATCTTCCTCAAGATACGTACACTCATTAACATATCTTTCTGAACTGAGTGTTTCCACATGGATCAAGTCACATCAGGCCAATCCTCTCTTTTTTGGAATGATATCTCTTTCAATACTATTTCCTTTGTACGGATATCATAGATAATATCTAGAGTTATTTCACCATAAATTTGATTTGTTCAACTCATTAGTCTTATATTTCCTATAAATTCACATTGTTTCCACTACAAACTCACACCTTTTATTCTGATTGTTAGAGGATTGATGAGATTTTATCTACAATATGGTGGGGACAACATTAACATCTAGCATGAAAGACATATCTTCATAATATTATCACTCTATTTTTGATCTATCAATCCCTAATGAAGTATTCTTGAGAATGTTATTTGTAGAATCGCTGATCCTAAAGACTACACCTAGCCATTAACATATACAAATATTTGAGTTGTTTTGATATGGATACTGATTAGGATCCGTCATGTTTTCTTCCCTTTTCAAATGATGTATTTTAACCTCTTCGAGTTGGAACACCAGAAAAATCCTAAGGTTTTAAAACAATTTATGATCAAGAGTGGGCCTATTGTGATAGGTGCATCTAACTACACATGCCCTTTCATATGTGATGAGGGATTCAATGTGAAGGAAATACCCTTAGAATCTTATGCACTTGATGAATGGATTTCATTAGGTATCATGCCTACTCTCTTTCATAAGATAAATGAACTAGAGCAACATGTTTCAGTTCTAGAAAAGAAACCATCGTGGACCTGTTCCTCTATCGCCTCCTAGGATATCACCAATCTTCATTAAGATATGTAGGGGTGAGTCTAATTATATACTTCTTACTCCATCTTCTCCAAAAAATTTTAGTTACACTTACAAATTTTGCACAAGCTATTAATCCATCTTCCACCTTCAAATAAAAATGAAAGAAATCCTTTCCTAAAGGTGGTCTAGACATTACTGAATGTGTCTCTTCTTATGAGAAGAGATCAAAATTAATTTGTTTTATGGATGGTCCTATGGAAAGAATTGATGAACTTATGTCTTTTGGTATGTCTCACAATTTATCAGGGGACATTGTGTTTATTCAAATGGCAATTGGAACAAAAGAATTTGTTCTTAGAAAGAATACACTTTTGAAGAAACTTCCTCTTTGCAGAAAAGACTTTAACCCAGTAGAAGATTATGTATTTTCACTTGATTTATATCAGATATAATATAAAGAATATATGTAGACTTTTCCATGGGATGGGGCCCCTATAGACCCCCTATTTTTCTTTTTTAAACAATGCGTAAAAAAAATCAAATTGTTCCATTATACATATGCTTCATAATAGATTTAGAATTCTATCAAAGCAATATAAAAGTCTACTGTATTGTATGGAATTACATACATGTTTGATATTAAAATTTCAAATTAGTGTTTATTCATCATAAAAAGATTATGAATAAAGAATAAAGAATAGATGAGAAGTGTTAGGAAAGATAAGCCTAAGCTTGGTCACTGGTTAATCATAGTTACATATTCATCTTTGTCATCTTCTTCCTCAGTTGGTTATCTTTCTCTGTAAGCATCATACCTTTGAAAAGGTTGTATTATTTATTCTTCATCTAGTCCTGAGTGATATTTTTATATCAAGTGATGCTTATTTATTATATCACTACACTTAGACATTCTTGGCTTATACTCCCTGTACTTCTTATTCAACTCAGAAATATTGTCCTCCACAATGATGAATATTTTGATAACACCATGAGAATAAGGTTCCTCTTTGATGTACTTGTCAAAAGATTGAGTCAGGGTATCAACTTCCCGATTCCCATAAGTGACTTTATGCTTATCAAATACCATCAGTTCTAATATGCTTTCTATGTTATCAATAGTCTTTCCTACCCATTCCTTCTCAACTACCAACTTTTCCTTAACTTGATTTATAGTTTCCACCTAGATTTTCACTAGATATTCCATCGCGTATTGAGTTCCCTTTTCTTTAGGTCACACTATTCCCTCTTTTTCTAGAAAATCATCATCAAGTTGGTTTATTGCTTCAAGTTTAGGAAAAATCCCTCCCAAGAATACAATTCATTTTCACACTGCTCAATAATATCATTTATGTCATTAAGTATTTTTGTAAGTTTTGCATACCTTTTTGTTGCCTTTTAAATGCCTTTCTTTCCATTTTGAGACAATTCCTCTACCCATTTATCTATTACTTCAAATTTCTTACTAGCTTTTTCTATTTTATCTAGCATTTCATGGGTGACAAGACTAACAACTTCTTGATCTCCTTCTGTAGGCCCTACCAATTTTGAAAGCATGAAGATAATGCATTTACCTTCTCTTTTAACAATTTTTTAGATATTTAACTTCACCAACATTTTGTAACAATCCTTCAACTTCCACTATAACTTCTTACGCAATGCTTCCCTAGTATACCTTTGTATTGGATAAGTTTTTATCGAGTCAATTTTGTAATATCATACTTTGACTTTCCCTTGTGAGGAATTTCCACTTCCAAATCCCTAAACCCATGTCGGTATAAATGTGTCTTATTCATAATCCTTGATTTCTTTGAAGATTGTTTGGGCTTTGGGATAGAAATGATGGTGATACTCAAAACTTCCTTTTGGGTAGCTTCCTTCTCTCCGTATTGAAGAAGCCCTCCTAATCATCTAGTCATATGGGTATTCCCCTTCTTTTCTTTCTATGGAGTCTCATAATACAATACCAATTCTTTTGATGTTCCTTCAACCTTTACCACTTTGTTTTAACTTTCCAGTGTTACAACCCCTAACTTCCCTTTGTCTTGTTCCTGAATCTATGGTTGAGTGATATCTTCTGATTTCTTACCATTCACTATTTTTTCATCTTGACATTTATTGTCTATAGAAACCATAGGTTCACTTAATGCTCCTTTTTGACCTTTAACAGAAGTGGCCACTATACTTGTATCTACATTCTCTGCTAAAATAGTTTTCACATTTGCAACCTATTTTGGAATATCCATTTCCAAACTTGTGGCTTTAAATAGCTCCTTATCTTTTGAAATATCTTTATTTCCTATAGGTGGTTTTTTGGTGGATGAATATTCTTGGAGATATTACTCTACCTAATTGTGCCCTATAGGTTGAGTCTCGGGTGTGATTCTTGATTCTTACTTGTACTTTCTTTAAGTGGAATCTCAACAGGTTTCCTTATTTCTTTTGACACCTTAGCTAGATCTCATTTCATGATTCTTGTCTCTTGAGAGAGCTCAACTTCCTTGACTTCATTTCAATCTTTTGGTGGTTGGGTTTCAATACAAATAATATGTGTTACTAGTGTTTCATTCAAACTTATCTAAACTATCTTTTCAACATTCATAAAAAGGTTGTGCCTTCACTCACGAGTATTTTGGGGTTGATCTCCCACACTTGCACCTGATTTTTGATGAAGATCTTGAACATGCACTTCCTATTCAAGGACACTTAAACCCTCAATGGTAGTGCTTTCATCAACCATATCATGATCGGACATTTTTGTAAGTAATTAAACTATCTCATCAACTATTTTTTTATTATTTTCCAAGATGTGTAATCATTGGTTCATTATGGAATTATTCCTTCCCAACATCAACTGATTGGATAGACATATGAGCATTACCAATTATCCCTAGAGTAGTTTTAGTAGGGGATTAAAAACTGCAGCTTACACTAGGTGATATTACATTTAGAGTTCAATACCTATTCTCATGAGTCTAGGAAGGTAACTCCTGATGATCTAATGAAGTAATTACATTATTTTGACCTTTTGTCAAAATAGGGGATTAATTACCTTCGGCTCTAAATGTTTGTGCTTTTTTATACATGACCAATTTGTTTCATTGAAAAATCAATATCTCTCACCAAAGGTTGCACTATTTTAACTTTCTTCTTAGCTCTCTTAAATTTCTGAGATCTTATGCCTCTCTTTCCTTGGTACTCTGTGATTTGGATTTTGGATCAACACCTGCTAAGGTTAACCTCATCATATTTCCAGTCCTAGATGATTCTGATAACACTTCTGAAGGAATGTTTTTTGTAGTTAATCTTTTTCCCTTTACTTGGATTGAAATTTCTTTAGTGATAGGGGCATCTTGGAAGGCCCTCAAAAGTATCCCTTGAACCTTTTGAATCATAGAAGACTTTAAATTTCTAGTCTTATTGGTTGTTGATTTCCATTCATCAATAATCTATGTCGTGGGCTTATTACTAGGTAACGAGAAGCTTGTCCATTTAAGGGATACATCTTATCTACTCCATCCATCAATGTGGGGAGATCTCCTTCCAAAATGTTCAAGTCTCAAAACTCATTTAATACCTTAGTATTTTTCAGAGATAGGTCCAAGCTCTTTCAATCAACCACGCCATGTTCTCCCTAATACATT
Source organism: Taxus wallichiana var. yunnanensis (assembly GCA_018340775.1). NCBI lineage: Eukaryota > Viridiplantae > Streptophyta > Pinopsida > Cupressales > Taxaceae > Taxus > Taxus wallichiana. The sequence continues at coordinate 506,363,346 of CM031235.1, forward strand.
GGAAATCCTCATATGAGGGTTATCTCGATTCTGCTTTCTTTCAATATATTGGGATGATTTTTTTTGGTAAAATATTTTGATCATGGTAATATTTTCCTACAACATATTTTTCATCTACAATTCCTTATGGGACTACAAAAATATTGAAATCAATAATCTAACCTAAGGTCATTATGGAAAAGTCTCTCAACCTAACTTCTTCTTCATCTATATAATTCATCCAATAATCATCAAAGTGAGGCTCATGTTCTCCAAAGAATAACAACCCATCAAATATCATAATTAAGTCTTGGAGTGAACTTTTCCATTTGAAATCTCTCCATTTCTTCTTCCATTAGCCTAGATTTTATTAATATTTTATAGGAATATATGCCAATCTGGAGAGGGAATTTGATATTTGTTTTATGCTTTTTTGCAATATTTTTGTGCATAGGAGTCAATTGTCTTGACAATTCCACCAAGGCCCACTTATCATCTACATATAGAGGTAGTTTACAACATTGTCCCTCAAATCCACTCACCCTAAAATATGTAAATAATATGTATTGTATAAAGATGTAACCATATTCCAGAATTGTAGCCCTAATAGTGGCAGATAATCTATATTGTTCCCACTCTAGTTTGAAAAGACATGTCACAGGGGCAATGAAAGCATCATTTACCAACCTGAAATTCCCTTTCCATCTGTCCAACCTCAATTATGGGTACACATCATATACCCTATGATCTTCAAAACTTGCTTATAATGGGATACTAAGAAATTATTTGACGTAGGGAATGTTATAGATAAGATAGGAAATCATATAGAATTTGATGTCAACTGGATTACCTATGCTAATCTTCATAACTATTGTCATAAGTTGAGCATGAATGGATGTTGATATGAATCTTTTCCAACAAAATTTTCCTTGTTCCTAGATGATGACCATTATAAAAGGGAGCATCCATACTTTAAATTCACTTGCTCCTTTAGACCCTACCATTCTACTTAGCAAAATAATAAGGTGCTCAACCTCCTCAACAAACATGGACCTAGTTAATTTCTTGGGGATCCATTTGACAGATGGTTTTTAGTCCTTTAACCACATATAATTTAGCATTAAACTATATTCATCATGCCTCACATCATAATCAGTATGTGATGATTCAATTATATAAATTATCGATGATCCAATTCTTATAACCCTAGAGTTGCGATAAAAGCTTATAGTGTTAAGTTTATCACCTTGTCTCCACTTCCATCTAATACTTATTTCTTTAAAGGGTTATAATTATCAACACATAACCACACAAGCTCAGGGGAGTGTATGGATGGTGGGAAGGCACCCACTAGGAAAATGTTACTGATATCAATGGTTGTCATCCACCCACTTTTATTCAAATTACTTAGCATCTTCCGAAATAATCTTAATCAACATTTAATAATTTTGTGTCCATGACCTTATCTAAATCACAAGAAATGTTAGAACCTACATGAAATCTTGATTGTAGTTGCTTCATTTTCTATACCCTAATTTCACCCATCAATTTCTTGCAAATTTTTAGTCAAAAATGAAAGTAAAAACTTAATATTGGTCTTACCCATTTTTCATGTAAATGTTATGAAATTATTCCCCGCTTCTTTGATTCTTAATTCTCTTGTTCATTATCAACACCTCTCTGTTCATTTTTATTTACTTGTTTTTGAATTCCAATAGCTAGGGAACCACGATATTCATATGCAATAGTAATGACTTGAAGTGTTTGAATGATTCAACTAACTTGGTTTTGATTATGGAAAAAATGCATTAATGGTGGTAGCCATAAATGCGTTACATCCTAATAGTACATCTTTATTTTTCCATTTGAATGTGGACCATCCACATGGATCAATTTGACACTTTGCAGGCTTAGGGAGTCTTTTTGCACATTTACATTACCTTTCAAACAAGTGCAAATTTATAAATTTGACCTGAAACCCCACTTCTTGACTCTTGTGGAGAGGATGACACATTACCCAATCTTAAGAGTTATTGATTCGGAGGAATTATTTACATTTTTGTGTATTCTCTCAACTGGGTGCAAAACTACCAAATTGACCCAAGCACCCACCTGTTGACTTTTCCTAAGGCCGACACGTGTCCTCCATCAAGTATCGGGGGCATATTCACATTTTCACTATACAATCCTTTGGTGTAAAATGTACGATTATCCACTTTTCTCTGCTCCAACCATATTTAGACATGTATTTTTTAGGAGGTGGAACATTTTTGTACTTTTCTATTGTAACTTGAATATTTCCTAGAATATTCCATCCGGTTTGAGCTAAGATTGCACTTTGTAGTTATAATGTGAATTATGTAATTTTGTAAACATAACCCATCACTGTGCCACTAATCATATTATTGCACATGCCCTTGGGAGCCGGAGAACTAAGTACAATTTTAACTGGATACTTTAAAAACTACACATGATGATTTTTTAGGATAATCACAATCTTTTGACAATGTTTTCATGGGAATTTCACAAAAAATACAATTTCATTACATTCCTCGACATAAAAAGAGGGTTCACATCAGATTCACAACTCAGACATGAGATTTTGTTTATATTCAACATGATTGCATCTTTTAAGCATATGTGTTTTATTATTAACAAACTAGTCAAGGGATTTTTTTGAAAGCACACTTAAAATACAATGGAGTATCAATAATGAAAAGATGAGAAGTGTGAGGAAAGATAAGCCTAAGCTTGGTCACTATTCAATCATAGTTACATATTCATTTTTGTCATCTTATTCCTCAGGTTGGTTGTCTCTCTCTGTAAGCATCATACCTCGAAACAATTGTATTGATTCTTTTTCATCAAGTCTTGACTGATATTTGTATATCAAGTGATGTTTATTTATTATATAACTACACTTAGACAGTCTTGGCTTATAATTCCTCAACCTCTTGTTCAGCTCGGCAATCTTGTTCTCTACAAGGATGAATCTTCGATAACATCATGAGAATATGGTTCCACTTTGATGTACTTCTCAAAGGATTGAGTCGGGTATCAAATTCCCAACTCCCAAAAATGTTTTATGTTTATCAAATACCATTATTTCCAATATACTTTCTATGTTATCAATAGTCTTTCCTACCCATTCCTTCTCAACTACCAATTTTTCCTTAACTTGATTTATAGTTTCCACCCTGATTTTGGCTATATCTTCCATCACATATTGAGTGACCTTTTCTTCAGGTGGCACTATTCCCTCTTTTTCTAGAAAATAATCATCAATTTGGTTTAGTGCTTCAAGTTTAGAAAAAATACCCTCCCAAGATAACAAATAATTTTCACACTACTCAATAATTTAATTTATTTCATTGATTATTTTGGTAGGTTCTTCATACATGTTTGTTGCCTTTTCAATGAATTTATTGCCATTTTGAAACAAGTATTCTACCCATTTATCTATTGCTTAAGATTTCTTACTAGATTTTTCAATTTTATCTAGCATTTCAAGGGTAACATTGGTGACAACTTCTTGATCTCCTTCTATAGGCCCTACCAATTTTTGCAAGCATGAAGCTAATTTTTTTACCTTCTCTTTTAGGTGATTTTTAGATATTTATCTTCATCAACATTTTTAGTAAGCCTTCAACTTGCCACTATAAATTTTTGATTTAATGATTCCTTATTATGCCTTTTCAATTGTATGTGTTTAATATCATAGTCAAATTTCGTAATACCATACTTTGACTTATCCTTGTGAGGATTTGTCACTTCCAAAGTCCTAAACCCATGCTCGTATACATGTGTCGTATTACATTTGGAGTAGAATACATACTCTCATGATTCTAGGAAATCAGCTCCTAATGAGTTGATGAAGTAATTACCTTTTATTTTGAGCTTCTATCAAAATAGGGAGATCAATTACCTCGACTCTAAATGTTTGTGCTTTTCTCATATATGAATAGTTTGTTTCATTGAAAAATCAATATCTCTCACCAAAGGTTGCACTATTTTAACTTTCTTCTTAACTCTCTCAAAGTTCCTGAGATCTTGTGCCTCTCTTTCCTTGGTACTTTGTTATTTAGATTGTGGATCAACATTTGTTAAGGCTCTCCTCATCATCTTTCCAGTCTTTAGATGATCCCGATAACACTACGAAGGAATGTTTTTGTAGTCAATCCTTTTCCCTTTACATGGATTCGAATTTCTTTAGTGATAGGGGGGGATCTTACAAGGCCTTTAAAAGTATCCCCTAAACCTTTTGAATCATAGCATACTTTAAAGTTCTAGTCTTATTGGTTTTTGATTTGCATTCATCAATAATCTATGTCGTGGACTTATTACTAGGTAACTGAGAAGCTTGTCCATTTAAGGGATCTATCTTATCTACTCCCTCCTTCAATGTGGGAGATCTCCTTCCAGAATGTTCAAGTCTCAAAACTCATTTAATACCTCAGTATTTTTTAGAGATAGTAGGTCCAAGCTCTTTACAATAAACCACGTCGATGTTCTCCCTAATACATTGGAAATCCTCATATGAGGGTTATCTGATTTTGTTTCTTTCCAATATATTGAGATGATTGTTTTTGATACAATCTTTTGATCATGGTAATATTTCCCCACACAACATATTTTTCATCTATAATTCCTTGTGGGAATTCATTTTGGAAAAGTCTCTGAACCTAACTTCTTCTTCAACTATTTAATTCATCCAAGAATGTCGTCAAAGTGAGGCTGATGTTCTCCAAAGATAATAACAACCCATTGAATATCATAATTATGTCTTAGAGGGAACTTTTCCATTTCTTCTTCCATTAGTCTAAATTTTATTATGCTTTGGCATGAATATCTTCCAATTTGGAGAGGGAATTTTATATTTGTTTTATCCTTTTTGTAATATTTTTATGCACATGAGTCAATTGTCTTGACATTTCCATCAAGACCCACTTATCATTCACATATCTAGGTAGTTTACAAGGTTTTCCCTCAAATACACTCACCCTAAAATATGTAAATAATATGTATTGTATAAAGATGTAACCATATTCTAGAATTGTTGCCCTAACAGTAGTAGATAATCTATATTGTTCCCACTCTGGTTTGAAAATACATGTCACGGGGAAATGCAAGCATCATTTACCAACCTAAAATTCCCTTACCATCTATCCAACCTCAATTGTGGGTACACATCATATACTCTATGATCTTAAAAACTTGCTTGTAATGGGAGACCTGGAAATGATTTGAAGTAGGGAATGTTATAGATAAGATAGAAAATCATATAGAATTTGATCTCATCTAGATTACCTATGCTAATCTTCACAGCTATTGTCATAAGTTGAGTATGAATGGATACTTATATGAAGATTTCCCAATAAAATTTTCCTTGTTCCTCTAGGATGATCATTATAAAAGGGTACAATCATTCTTGAAAATAATTTTCTCCTTCAGACCCTACCATTCTACTTAGCAACATAATAAGGTGCTCAAAGGCATCCTCAACAAACATGTCCCTGGGTAATTTATTTGGGATCATTTTGTGAGATGGTTTTTAGTCCTTTAACCACTTATAATTTAGTATTAAACCATATTCATCATTCCTCACATCATAATCAGTATGTGATGATTCAATTATATTAATTATCAATTTATCCAATTCTGTAACTCTCTGATTGTGTTAAAAGATTATGGTGTTAAGTTTATCACCTTGTCCCCATACTGTCTAATAATTATTTCTTTTGAGGGTTATAATTCTCATTACATAACCACAAAAGCTTAGTGGAGTGTATCTATGGTGCGAAGGAATCCTCTAGGTAAATGTTACTAGCATCAATGGCTATCATCCACCCACTTTTATTCGATTACTTAGCTTCCTCCGAAATAATCTAAATCAACATTTAATAATTTTATATCCATGACGTTATCTAAATGACTGGAAATGCCGAACCTCATGAAATAGTGATTGTAGTTGCTTCATCTTCTATACCTTAATTTGTCCCTTTAATTTATTGTAAATTATTAATCAAACAATGAAAGTACGAATGTAGTGCAAGTCTTACCCATTTTCATACAAATGTTATGTAATTATCCCTTGCTTTTTTATTTTTAATTCTTTAGCTCAATATCAACAACTCTCAATTTATTTTTCTTTACTCCTTTGTGAATTCCAATGGCTAGGGCATCTAGATCTTTGTATGCAATAGTAAAGACTTGAAGTCTTTAAATGGTTCAAATAAATTTTCTTTGATTCATGCAAAAATGCATTCATGGAAGTGGTCATAAATGCGTTACATCCTAGCCATCCATCTTTCTTTTTCCATTTAAATGTGGACCATCCACGTGGATCAATTTTATGATTTTTGGGCTTAGGGAGTCTTTTTAGACATTTACATTACCTGTTAACTAAATACAAATTTACAACTTTGACCCAAAACCCCACTTCTTGAATCTTGCTTTGAGAGGAGACACATGTCCTAATCTTAAGAGTGATGGAGTCGCAAGACTTATTTCAATTTTTTTATTCTCTTAACTGGGTGCAAAATGAAAAAATTGACTCAAGCACCCACCTACTAACTTTTCCTAGAATTGAGATGTGTTTTCCATTGGGTTTCGAGGGGCATAATCACATTTTGCACTATAGGACGCCTTTGGTGCAAAAATATACTTGATGATCCACTTCCCCACTCCAACCATATTTAGAAACGTATTCCTTTCGGAGGTAGAACCTTCTTTGCACTTTCCTCTTGTAACTCAAATATTTCCTAGAATAGTCTATCGGGTCTTGGAGCTAAGATTGCACTTTATAGTTATAATGTGAATTATGTAATTTTGTAAACATAACCCATCACCGTGCCACCAATTATATTATGCCATGTACCCTTGGGAGTCGAGAGAACTAAGTTTGATTTTCACTTGGATACTTTAAAAACTACACATGATGAATTTTTGAGGATAATCATGATCTGTTTGCAATGTTTTCAAAGGCATTTCACAAAAATGACATGGTCATTACATTCCTTCGCTGAAAAAGAGGATTCACACTGAATTCAAAACTCAAAAACAATATTTTGTTTGTATTCAACATGACTTCATCTTTTAAGAATATGTGTATTATCATTAAAAAACCAATCAAGGGAAATTTTTCCAAAGCATAGTTAGAATAAAATGCGAGAGATCAAATTGACACTAACGAAACATCAACAAAAATCATCATATAATCATACAAACATGTCATTATCTTCTTGTATCTATTTTTGGCCTCATGATAGCATTTGAGCACTATAGATGCTCATGTATAGAGGAATATCCCATATACACATGCCAAAAATTTTGATTTACGAGTGAAAAATAACATGCCTAGTCTTTTTTTAGACCAATCTCAACTAAATATACTTAAATCAGACTTGATTTTTACCATATATGGATTGTTAGCAGCTTTAGAACATATATCCCTGAAACTATTCTTCAAAATAAACTAGCCCAATTTCACTAGCCATATAAGCCTACATACAACATGAAACAACTCCTTTTTGCTCCCCACGAGATCATGCAATGTTTATCTAACTATAGACTAAAAATATGATCACTTACCTTAAGTATGTGCACTAGAGTTGGATCATCTAGAACTTCATAGTCCTGAAACAATTTCTTAGTATTATTTTCCTTCTTTGTATGCTAACATTGCTAATTGAGCTCATGAATTGTTCCCCCTCCAAATTTTCTTGCAAACAACAATCACTCTGCCTTAATAGCTTCCTTGACACTTTATAATCATATTCGAATATTATTGACATGCCCCCCTACTTCAAAAAGCCTTCATAGACCTGTAGCTCATTCTTATAGTGTAAAATAACCTAAAATACCCTGATATAGTGTAATATAAAACATAATGCAAGTGAAAAACCACATAATGCCTACAATACTCCTAGTTTGTATTGTCAAGAATTTTGTGGGCACTTAAGATCTCTCTCAATTCATACAAAAACAGCATGAACCTTCATGCACAACCATCAACACAACATACTTCACCTTATTATTATACCAAACATAAGAACATATCTTATGAAGCTTTTGCACAATCTCCATCTACCTATATCAAGATACATAACCTCATTTTAGGCTAGTATATCCTTGAAAACCATCCTAACTTCTCATACACATATTGGAGTCACTACTATAGACCCAAATTTCAACAAACAAAATTGTAACCATGTTTTCCATCTAAAGAAATCATGTTTCTCACTTTCACAGTTATGATAGTTTTAACCATCTCCATACTAGCTTCACGATGCATAAGTAGTCATGAGACACCTAAATTATGAATTAAGAACCAAATACGTACAATGTAAGCCTAGTCATACCTAGAAACAACATTACACCTTTCCTCTCGATGGTCTGATCAATTCATCATTTGAGATGAATGACATTATTTTGATGAATCTAACATATTTATCATGCAACAACACCTAAACCAGATTCTAAATAGATTGAATATCTTTAAGAACACAATAATCATACCTTGACTTGATGAATACATTTCTATAGTATCAATATTTCAATCATTCATACTCCCCCTAAACTCCAATCTTCATATGCATGATAATGTCTAATAATCTTATTAGACATATCGTGCTACATAAAGGATTCTAGAAAAACATACTAAAGAGGTATCATGCCCTCTTAGACACTTGTGACACACCTTTTCCTTCTTTCTATTCTACAACCTAAGAACCTTCTTCTTTTTCTTCAATAGCTTTGTTATCTACATTACCATTTTTTTCTCTTAGATCCCACATCATGCCTTCCCTCCTTTCATACATTCTAGGGTTTTCAAATCTTCTAATTTTCCTTGAAGGGCCATAAGAATAATATCTTGCTATATGTACAACCTCATTACAATTAAAACCTACAAATTCACTCTTACCTTTAGTAATTCCATTTTCCCAATTTTGACTTGATGGTTGATATAGGTAGTACCGAGTAATATGACCTATCTCATGACAATTATATCAAAAAAAAATCCTTAACTATTCATCTCTACTATCCATCCAAGGGTGATCAAATATAACAAACCTCTTACATTCCTTTTCCCTATGTCTAAATCCATTACAAGTATAATGATATTCATTAAATAATATTTCATATCTTGATACATTGGGCTGCATTATGGACTTTTATTCACATTTTCTTTGACATTTCTCTCATTTTTATCCTTTGTGGTGTTTGGACCTTCAGTATCCTTAATGTAAATAGTGTCATATTACTTTAATTATTTTCCTTTGATGTCTTCTTTGAACCCTAAACCAGTCCTGTCTCTAGTAGATCTCTGAATTTCCTATAGATCATCTAGATATTTAGAGACATTTTTTAATTTATAAATTTTTTTATCTCTATTAGATACGTTATATAGATCTCCCTTTATAAGGATCATTTATTCTTGAATATTAATGAATTCTTCTTCTTTAGATTACAAATTTTAGGTCATAGAACTCATCTGTTATTCTAACCTCTTGATAGTTTCATCTATCTTACCTATCTTAGACCAGTGCTTCTCTTCAATATCATGAATATTTACTTAATACTCTTCTATTTGATTTATCATATTCTTATTTCTCTTCTCATAATTATTCTACTCAGGTTTAAACACACATCAACTCATTATCTATTGCATCTCCTTCCTCTTATTCCTTAGAGTGCATGGAGTCACCAAACAAAGATGGAGCCATCAATAATAGACCTCATAGAATCCTTGGCCATGAAAAATATGTCATCACCTACCTCTTCATGCTCATATTCATATTCAAAGTCTGAAGTATCATCATAAATACTTAGCTCGGATGAAAAACATTCTTTATTTGAATAGAATCTCTTCTTGGTCTTTTTGTTTTTATAACCTCTTGAATTTCTTCTTATTATGATCTTCATATTTCTCATCATCATATTAATCCTTGATCTTATGAGGCACTTGATGGTAAAATGATTGATTTCACCATAGTTAAAGCATTTAAAAGGAAAAATTCCTTTGTACTTACCTGAAACAAGGTTTAATGTTCTACCAATAATTGAAAATAGTTCATCATGTTCAATCTCAAGAGCAACATCAACATTAGTTTTATTATGATTTGTATTAATTTATGTCTTGAAATCAATCTCCTTCTTAACAGGTTTGGAATTAGTAACCCTCATTTCATATGTAGTCAAGATGCGATGTAGCTCATCCATTAACATGACCTTCAAATACTTAGCTTCTTCAATAATACACACCTTGGGATAAAACTTGGGAGTGAGATATCTTAATACATTTTGAACCACTACCTCTTATTTTACTTCTTCACCTAAAACTCTCATGGTGTTAACAACATTACCAACTCTAAGAAAATATGCAGCAATAGATTCATATTCACTCATTTTTAGGAATTCAAATGGATTTATAAAAGTTTGAAGTTTTTATATGATTACCTTAGAAACTCCACCATAAATTACATGGATTTTATCCCACATTTCTTTGGATTATGTACAATGCATGACCTTCAAAAGTTATGATTCATCTAATAAACATATTATTACATTCATTTCCTTAGAGTTATCACTACTAAGCTTCTTGTTTGCAGGTCTGGTTGGAGGAGTCTAAGGAACTATATAACCATCTAACATAGATTGTAAAATATCAAACCCTAAGGACATAATGTGAGTCCTTATCCTAATGCTCCAAAATGCATAATTGTTTCCATCAAATAAGGGATCTTTTCTTGTAGAAGTTCCACTCGGATGAATTTCCATTTTAGTGCTTCAAAATATCTCCTTTCAAGTGCTTAAACTTATTCAAAAGGACTTGTTATGATACGAGTTTTTGGAAGCACAATGGATAGAAAGGAGGGTGAACCAGTCCTTCAAAACCTTTAATCAATTGTATTTAATTTGTATAAACCATTAATCATTCAACCATGCATTAATGTGAGATTAACAACATGAAATGATAATTTATATGAGCATAACCATGAGAGATTACACAAGAACAAAAGATGTAAAATGGGAAACCTTCAAGGAAAAGAAAACCCACTGAAATATTTGATTATATTACTAAAACCAAAATACTTACATAAATATTACACATCACACAATATTTGTTTAGTGAGACACCAATCCCACAAGGATCATGAACCCCTATTTGGAAGGACACCAACCCTAATATAATTCTATATTTTTATAAATGTAAAATAATTTTGCCAGAATCTTGTAAGAAGTAGATAAAACTATACGTTTACCTCTATAACATATTAAAGATATGATTTTACACATAAATTTATGTATCCATTATATAAACGCCAGATTTATTTGTTATCTTTTATAGCTTTTCAATATGATTTCTCCTATATGAATACACTCTAGGAATAACTTAGCAGCCACTAGGGTGCAACGAGTAGTTCATGTTGTATTTAAAAACTTGTACTATAACTTCTAGGTCACTAGTCCAGGTTTCTTTTCTTGTCCTAAATATAAAAATAATCGACAAAATCTTAGAAGAAATATAGAATTCTAGACGTATAGTTGTGTAAAACATGAAAAACACAATTCTAAACTTACATAGCTTCATTATGAACATGATATATTTGCCTTTAAGTATAGCTTAGTAGTCGTAAGGGTACAATGAGTCTATGTCTATATGCATACTATTATATAAATTACAAATTTATTCTTTACCATTTATATAAAATCCTTTTTGAATATGATATAAATGAAAAATGTTGGCTACTCTAGTGACCACTAGGATATAATTCTTATTTGGATGAAATATTTGTTTCACTTTTTTGACTCAAGGATAGGTGGATTTTGTTATAGGAAACACACTTTTTTCAGTCAAGCAATCTCTTTGTTTTTTCTCTCATGTTAAATAGACTTTGTTATTTTTAGGAAACACACTTTTTTGGGTCAAGAAATAACTTTTTTATGACTAAGAATAAATTAGCAGTCATTAGGCTTCATCGAGGATATCATGTTGTATAACATTAATACCTTATGGTTTTTTTCGATTAAACAAATTAAATTAAAATATTTTGAGATAGCGGGTGCTAGGTACTTCCACACTATAATATTTCAAGCTTAGTGGGTGTTATAATCTATCCAGTTACCCAATTATATTTTGAGCTTAGCATCCGCTAGCTTATGACACAACATAATATTTGGATCTTAGAAATCTCTAGGTTTTAGTAAAATAAAGTAAGATATTATAAGCATAGTGGTGGGTAGGTTATGCCAAAACATAATAATATGATCTTAGTGAATACTTTGGTATTAAGAGCTTAGTGGCCACTAGGTTATGCCACAACATATTATTTAATTATTCATTTTTCTAGGTTATGTATCACAAACATGATATGTTATTTTAAATTAAGATATTTCAATCTTATCACCCGTTAGGCTATGCTACCTCATAATCATTAAAACCTAGTGATAGTTAGGATTTAGAAACTAAATTGAGGTATTAAGAGCTTAGTGGCCACTAGGTTATGGATGCAATATAGTATTTAGGTATTTAATTCACTAGCTTATGTATCACAAACATTATATGTATCGTAAAGAAGATATATATAAATTAGTTGAATTCATTCTATGATTTTAAGATATTAAAATAGGATATTTTGATGATAAGTCTTCAAAAAAAGTACATGAGGAACCATTCCATGATAATTATTCCAAACATTAACTCCAATGATGATTACAAGTAACTTATCTTACTAAATATATGCCAAAATATGGGGAATATCTATAATCAACTTCACTTCACCCACAAATACTTACTATATCAATAAACTTCACCATATAGACATCCGTTTTGTCCCTTAATACAAAACTAAAGAAAAAATGCTTCCATGAATGATTAGGCCATTTAGCCTCTTGGCTCCACCTCGTTGATGATATTGAAATTTGCATCCCCTTTACTTTGATCAAAGGAGGAGGACAAATCGACACAATATTCCAACATTTTCGCTTTAGCCCAAACATATAGTTCTATAACCATATTTTCCACAACTACTTCCAGGACCACGCACAATTGCCTACATCCCCATGTCAAGGCATGGACATGATATTGAAGGCTGACTAGATGCTCTTATAACATCTCATTCTCCTTATACAAGATTAACTACCCCAAAGAGGTGGATACTATTTTTGTTGTGTTCAACCCTTGCGCCATGTCAAAAATGTTCCTTCACCCTTTGGACTGGTTCAGTTCAAGTGTTAGCTTGCCCATGATATTACAAATATCACCATCATATTCTTCTTTGAATCAATGCATGACCGAAAAGACCTTCTTGAGCCAATCCTTCATAGTTACGTTCTAAATTTTCTCATCCATCCAAGAAGTAAATGATTCCCGACATCCTTGCCTATCATAACTCTCTGCATCTTCCTACTAGGACCACACTCCATGTTACCCAAGAAACCACAAACACCCCTATCACCATCACAAAGAGACATGAATCATAACAGCTAAAGATGAAAAGAGGAAATGGGTAGTGAAATGTCTAGCCAACTTGGAAGATATAAATCCACCAATGCACAACACACGAAAGGAGGTAAGTGTGATAGTACCAAAGATCATTGATTATATATCCTTATCATAAATATCATGCTTCCCATTAAAACTCTTAAATTCCCAACGTCATCTTACATGTCATGTGCATATAACCCTTAATCAATTTCTTCTATCACACGAATGCAATCTATTGATGTCATAAATGACCATTAAATCCACAAATGTCATATCTAGAGTTTGGGAAAACAAATCCAAAAGGAAGACAAGTCTGGAAAGCATTAGGGGATCAAGAGTCAAGTGAGAAGGTAATACCAGTTGTGGAAAGTGATCAACCTATAGTTGAGGATTATCCAACATCTTCAAATAGTTTAGAGTCAAGTAGTCCTCATATAAATTTAACTACTCTAGCTAGTGAAGGGCCATCATTTATATCTGGGATAAGTGTTCCTCATTTATTTCCTTTATCACTCAAGACTGGTAGGGTTGTTTGTGAAATTGAGTCACTAAAGGATATTTACTTTGAAGATCATACGCATGTATCCTAAGGACCCATGGTCCCACACTTCTTTCATCCTCCTGTAGGATCACCTCCTCAAAGTAACATGGCTCAGCCTCCACCTAGACCTCATTTTGTTGTTAATATGTTTGGACCAATAAATTTTAGAGGCATGTTTGGTCATCTTAATGTTGTACCACAAGATGTTAGAAATAGGTTACATAAATTTCAGGGAAATAATGCCATCACTGGTGAACAACATCTGAGGCTCTTCATTAATATGATGGAGGATTTTGAAATTGAATATGAAGATGTATATATAAAACTATTCATTCATACTCTCGAAGAAGATGCACGTGATTGGTACAAATATTTACCGAATAACTCAATAGATTTATGGAATGAGATGAAGAATGATTTCATAATACAATATGGTGATTAAATTGGCACGAGGCTCCTCTTATCTAAGTTTGAGAATATAAAAGGAATCCCAATGAGTCTGCTAGGATTTCAATACCATATTTAAAAACATTTTAAATAGATTACCCATAGTTTTGATGCCTAGTGATGAGTCTTACCTAATTAAATAAGTTGATGCTTTTGAAAAGAAAGCTTCTTATTATTTAAGAGATAAGAACCTTGGAAATTTAAGGAAGTCTTTCAAAATGGCCTTACAAATCAAAAATAATATCAAGGAACTTGGAAAACCCCATAAAAGGGAGGGTGTTAAATTGATTAATCATGATATACCTCAGTTAAACAAGGCATTGGATCTAGAGGAGGTGTGAAAACTTTTGCTTTGGAGTAGTTAAAGAAAAATCCTACAAGTCGGCTAGAAACGAGAAAAGGTAAGATGATAGAGTTCTCAAGGTCAAGCATAAACCACAAGGCTAAGATAGATTTGGAAATCATCCTAGGGGTGATCATAGAATAAATGAAAGAGGAAAGGGGCCCATGGGACTAGGAAATAAACAACCACAACCTAGAGAAAATAGATTGGTCCCTGATCCTTTGACTATTAGGGTTGTTATAGTAGAAGAGGCCCATGTTATTGATTAGTGTGACAAGTGTTTCTTACCACATTCCCCTTGTGATATAAGTAAGGAAGTTAAAGAAACAAATGATGATGAAGCTTATGGTGATGTATGTATGATGGAATGCCTTGAAAATCCACAATAAGGAGCCACTTCAACTGAGTTGATAAGTATCATAAATGTAGAAAGTTTATGGGATTGCATTCACTAGGTATTACCTCTTCCTCCTAATGATGATGTTGAAATTGATATGGTGTAGGAATTTGATTTACCTAATCATGAATTTGAATATTTGAGGTCTTTAATGATTAAGAAATACGATGGGGTAATTTCTTTTGAGGAAGATAGGCAACTTTTGATGAATGCAGTAGTTGTTCAGAACAGAAATATAATACCGTAAGTACAATTGTCAAAGGGGGAGGGCCACAAGACAAGCCAAAAACTCCACTTCTCACTAATATCCTAAAATAACCTCTTAAAAGGGTACACTTATCAAAGGCCTAGTCACTTTATGCAAGTCAAACTTGTACCCCATCTCATGCCCAAACTATAAATATTCTCATCCCAATAGAAGGAGCCATAACTCTCCCTCCTAACATAGTCCTACCCAAATATGTTCCCTGTGATATAGCCTAGATTTTGAGTCAGATCAAATTTACTATGCCTATTGTTGAATTTCTCAGGATCCCTGAGCATAGAAAAAGGGCATTTGAATATTTGGGATTTAAAGAGGAGGTGATAACCCAAGGAAAAAATGTGAATAGTGTGGATGTTCCCCTATCATTACGAGAGTTGGAAGTACCACAAGCACTAGAAGAATTGGGAGAATCACCTGAGGTATATTTGGGTACTTCTCTTGTTGAGTCTCAACTTGATGTTGATCCTTTTTATACTACTTTAATCATCAAAGATAGGCTAGTGCACAACTGCATGTTCGATTTAGGGGCCTCATGTAATGTGATGCCTCTTGAGGTAATGAATGAATTGAATATCAAAGTGACAAAATATTTTGGAAAGTGCACTACTATGGATTCAAGGGAGGTTTCAGTGATTGGATATGTTAAAGGATTGATAGTGTAATTGGCAGCTTACCTAGGAAAGTGCTTAACCATGAATGTAGTTATTGTGGATTTCCCACTAAGTGGGGAATGTTGTTGTCAAGAAAGTGGGCTGCTAGTGTGGGGGGAAGTGTAATGGATATGTCATATGTAACCATACTAGTAGAAGGAAGCCTTGTGAAATTGTATGGTGAGAAAAATATGTTACATATGATTGAAGACCCTAACAATGCTTCTTATGAAGTATTATATACAGATGTAGATGTTGATAATTTTGTGGGCTATGCAGATTTTAAAGAACATAATATTGAAAAATGTAAATGTCCTGAGCAAGTTGGTTCCCCTTGGATTTTGATGTTTGATGGAGCTTGTTCTAAATTTGGGAATGGTGTTAGTGTTGTCCTAATATCTCCAAATCAAGAGGAATTCATTTTTTCTTTTAAACTCAAATTTGAGTGCACTAATAATATTACAGAATATGAAGCATTGCTTTTGGGTTTAAGGATTTCTTGGAGGTATGGTATTAGGGACATTATTGTTAAGGGAGATTTAGAACTGGTAGTCAAGAAAGTTAGGAAATTGTATGCAACCAAAAACCAAAGAATGAAACAATATAAGCATGCAGTTTGGGATTTTATTGAAATGTTTGATTCTTTCAACATAATATACCATGACAGAAAGAAGAATACTATAGTGGATAGGTTGGTAGTATTGGGATCTAGATTTGAAAATTATACAATGTCTCCTTACTGTGAGTATGATATAGAAGTGTTAACAAGACCATATGTCCATGATAATGTCAAACATTGGCAGGTTTTTGAAGATGATGCCCAAGTTCGAGCTTTTTACAAAATGAAGGAGAATTTACAAATTAGAATATGGACTAAGAACTGATGGTCTATGTTTATGAAGGTAAAGAGACTATTTGTCAAGGATATTATTCAATTAAAAACAATACTATTCTAAGAGGTTTGGTTACATTAAAGTCAAAATTTGATCATGTTGACCACAGTTTTAATAGACATATGTCAGCTTCAAGAGATGTAGAGGAACACAACTTGGGGACAGATGGTAAACCTAGAAAAATATGGCTAGGTAGTAACCTGAGTAAAGAAGAAAATCAATCATATGTCCAGTTGTTAAAAAAGTACCAGGATTGCTTGGCATGGTCATATTCAAAATTGAAGGCATATAGGGAAGATCTTTTCCAACATGAGATACCATTAGAAACTAATGCCAAACCATTTAGGAAAAAGAAAAGGCCAATCAATCCACTTCTTTCCCTCAAAATGCAAGAAGAATTAAAGAAATTAAGGGATGAAAGCATCATACGATCCACAAGGTATTCTTCATGGGTGGAAAATCTAGTACTAGTTCGAAAGAAAAATGGAGATATAAGATTGTGTGTGGATTTTAGGAATTTGAATAAGGCATCAATCAAAGATAATTATCCCTTTCCCAATATGGATAACATGTTGTAGTTGGTTACTAGATCTGATTTATTGTCTACTCTAGATGGATTCTCAGGATATAACCAAGTGGTAGTGAAACAATCAGAAATAATTAAAAATTATTTCACTACTCCATGGGGTATGTATGTGTATGTGAGAATGTCATTTGGCCTGATGAATGTTAGAGCTACATTTCAAAGAGATATGGATGTAGCATTCTCAGGATACATAAATGATTTTATTGTTGTATATTAGGATGATGTAACAATATTTTTAAGAGAAAAATGATCACCTACAACATTTGGAGAAGATATTGTTAAGATGTAGAGAGTATGGTATTTCATTGAACCCTAAAATGTGCCACTTTGGGGTTAAAAAGGCAAAGTTGTTGGGAATATTATATCTAACAAAGGGGTCATGATTGACCCTGAAAGAGTGGAAGCTATTGGAAAAGTTCCTATTCCCAAAACTAAGAAAGGAATCCAATCTTTCTTTGTCGAGATAAACTTCATTAGAAGATTCATTTCTAAGTTTTCTGAAATGACTATACCTATCACAAGTATGTTAAAAAAGGGCTAGATTATCAAATGGAGGGAGGAAGATATCCAAGATTTCACTGGAATTAAGTAAGCATTTAGCAATACCAGATTACAAAAATGATTTTCAAATGTTTTATTTTTCCTCTGAAAGCATCATTGCATCTGTACTGTTGCAAAAAGATGAGGAATGAAGTGAAAGGCCAATTGTTTCCTTTAGTAAAGCACTACAGGGGGCTGAGTTGAGATATACAATCTTGAAAAAGTACACTTTTTCCTTGGTTAGAGCAACAAACATTTTCAGACCATATATCTTGAGTTCCAGGATCATAACTTATGTTCCCCATACCATTATCAAGGACATCTTATCATAAATGGAAATCTCAAGTAAAAGATGTCAATGGGTGAAAAAATTGCAATAATATGACATGGATATCCAGACTACTAAGTTGGCTAGGGTCCAGGCTTGGAAAAGATAATGGCTGAAAGCAATCGCATGTCATGGAGATAAATGAATTTGAGGAAGGAGATATGAATGTTGATAAAATATTAGTCATCTCTGCATGGTACAAGGACATCATATTTTATCTTAAACATTTGGAGTTTCCATAGTATTTAAATAAAAATCAAAATAGGGCACTCAGGTTAGCCTCCCAGAAGTACATCATCATTGATTATGGATTAGCATGGAAGAATCCTGAAGGGGTCCTCCTAAGATGTATTGTTGAAGATGAAACTCCTAAATTAATTTCAGATTTTCATGGAGTCTGTGGTGGGAATTTTACTGGAAGAGTAACTTTCCACAAGATCTTAAGGGATGTTTATTACTGGCCTACACTTTTTGAAGATACAACTTTGTTAGTAAGAAAATGTGAAATTTTTTATCGATTTTTCAAGAAGAATGAAATATTCAGGCGCTCTCCCTTCACAACCAATATCAATTAAAGCTCCTTCTAAACGGTGGGGTATGGAATTTTTGGAGAAATTTCAGATCCTTCAAGTGTAGGCCAAAAATAGATATTGGTGGCTACTTATTACTTCACCAAATGGGTTGAGGAAATCCCTACTAAGAAAGCAACTCATCAGATTGTTATGGATTTTTTCCTAAATCATATAATTTGTAGGTTTGGAGTGCCTTCCAAAATAGTTTCTAACAATGCTATGATTTTTGAGCTAAAATGTTAGTTGCCATGTGTCAAGAGTATATGATAAACCTAACATATGCATCTTATTATAACCCTCGGGGTAATGGACATGTTGAATCAAACAACAAAAAATTGTTGAAGATAAGCATGAAGACATTGGAGATAAATAAACAATGATGGGGTGAGAAGTTGAAGTTTTCTATTTGGTCGAGATAGGATCATTGCTAACAGAGCTACTAGAAAAGTCCATTTGAACTAGTCTATGGAACTCATTCCCTTCTTCCCCTGCACATGGAGTTATCCTCTTACCAACTTATTCGGAAACTTGAGGATCAAGAAGACAACCCTTGTGATGCAACAATAAATCATATTTTTGAATTAGATGAATAAAGAAGAGAGTCCCACCGTAGACATTTAAAGTTCAAGGAAAAGATGAAAAAGCTATTTGAAAAAAGTGACTCTAGAATTTTCAGTATGGGAGATCTTGTGTTATTATGGGATAGAAAACATGAAAAAAATGGAAAGCACGGAAATTTTGATGCATTATAGATGGGTCTTTATTCCATTGATATCAGAATTGGTGAACATACATTATTTTTAAAGGATCTAGATGGAGAATTACTTGATTTTCCTATGAATGGAAGGCAACTAAAACGTTTTATTGATTGATTTTTAAATCAAGGTCTCGCATCAATTTATAGTGTACAAATGTTCTTTTATTTGTGTTTGTTGCATGTTTTTTTCGGTTTTTGTTTTTGTTTTTGGGTCTGTGGTGATTGGTTATTTTTGTTAGGAAATCATTATTAGTGTTCACATATTGTTAGTGTTTTACCATGTGGTAAAATAAAATTTACTTGTTAGTAATTAGTAAATTTTAGTAGGTTAATAGAATATATTGTTATAATAACAATATATTCCATAGTTATATGGTTGTACTGTAATATTAAAATGTGTTTGTAGTTCCTGTTTTGTAGGAGGTAGTTTTCCTACCTCCATGTTTATTTAATAGCCTTTGTATTGTTTGTATTATCATGTTGAATATATTATTATACTTTGTTTTTATTTTCTCTATGTTAATTCGGTTCTCCTGGTGCATAGACTCAAACCAAATTTAAGATTTGGTATCGAGTAGGTTTGGATGAGGGAAATTTCAGTATTTTCTTGATCAAATCTGTCTCAAATAATAGCTTTTATTTTTTGATTTCAAATTTAGGTTTTTCTATAATTTTTCACACTTTGAACCACATGTTTGTTAAGAAGATACAATAAAAATTTAGTAGAACTTAGTTCGTATTTGTGTAGAAATATGGATTTCACTATGCAGCTATCAAATTCAACACATCAATTCTTCTACTAAATTTTTCTCCAATTTCCAATAATTCTGGATTGTTAATACGAGTCTCTTGGCTTGCTTGGACATTCACACATATTATATCAAAGTACTTGATTTAATTCTCGTATTTTTATTTGTATTGTACAAATTAATGGAGAAATTAAATATGATTGAAAAGTTTGAAGGGAAATATTTCCATACATGGCAACTACAGATGCAATTGCATTTAATAGAAAAGGACTTATGGGATGTAGTTAAATCTAATGCAATTCCACCAAAAACTATGAATGATTTAGATAAATGGAACACAAAAGATCGGAGAGCTTTGGGTACCATTGGTTTGGGCTTATCAAAATCCTATCTGCATCATGTGGATTTCACAAAATCTGCAAAATAAATTTGGGAGTCTCTTAAAAATTATTTGGTTATGAAGCTGAAACAACAAAGACTACACTAAAGCAACGCTTGTACAGGTTGAAAATGGAAGAGAAATCGAAAATGACAGATCATATAAGTAAGTTTCACTCTTTACTAAATCAATTAGCTGGAATTAAAGAGTCAGTAAAGGATGATGATGTTAAAGCAATACTCCTAAATAGTATGCCTAAAAGCTATTCAAATATTGTGTTTACTTTAAGCAAGGTAATAATTAGCTTAGAAGGAGTAATCTCCACATTACTTGATCAGAGTAATTATGAAGAATATGAAGAAGTAATGTATGTATAGAATAAAGAAAGTACTTCATCTAAGAAAGGAAAGTTCAAACCAAAACCTTTTCCTTCTAAAGGTAAAATGAAATGCTATTACTATAATGAATCGAGACATGTAGCCTTGAACTGTAAAAAGAGGGAAAATATTTACTTGATGAAAAAATAGATCAAAAAGATTTTTAGTCGAAGAAGAAACTGATTGGGATGAATACTCTAAGGATGAACAAAATTTCTTGTCCTAGCGATGAGGAGTTATTATGGTAAATAGTTCACTTACTGGAGGTTGGAGGCAACGAAGGATGGAGGGTGATCAACGCCTCTCATCAGTCACCAACAATGGGGTCGCGTATAGCACTAGTAGCACATTTTTATTATATTTTATTTGAGTGGTGTGTGTAGAAATGAAACATGTTATACATTCCTTGCTGTGATTTATATGTGGAGGATGTGCATTTTAGAATTTGTAAATAGTTGTATAGGAGGGCATCATTGATCGTTGATCCTCTGACTATCGTACTTCATTGGAAGACTATTTTCCGTGAATAGATTCACATGGAGAGGTGATCATGATCAGTTGGTGAACTAGAGAGGTGATCATGTGTAGCAAGATCCAGACAATAAGATCCAAAAAAATAGTATGAAGATCTAAAAGTATGTGGAGAGGCATATGATTCTATTTCCAATTTTTTTCAGATGTTCTTCTTCCCATGTAAACACTAAGGGGGATGTTAGGAAATCATTGTTAGTGTTCACATATTGTTAGTGTTTTACCGTGTGGTAAAATAGTATTTACTTGTTAGTAATTAGTAAATGTTAGTAGGTTAATAGAATATATTGTTATAATAACAATATATTCCATAGTTATATGGTTGTACCCATAATATTAAAATGGGTTTGTAGTTCCTATTTTGTAGGAGGTAGTTTTCCTACCTCCATGGCTATTTAATATCCTTTGTATTACTTGTATTATCATGCCAAATATATTATTATACTTTTTTTTACTTTCTTTGTTTTAATTCGGTTCACTGGTGTATAGACTCAAACCAAATTCAAGAGTTTTGGTTTCTCAAGTATGTTATTGTTACTTGCCTCGGTATGTTTGGCATTTGACTCCATGGCCCAATGGTTTTCAGCACATGGTTTGCTATATTTGTACTATGATTGATTCTTTTAGCACTCACAGGAGTGCCCATCCCCGAGTCGAAGCCGGTGTTGGTGCTTGAATTAATCTCACCCCTTTTTGTTCAAAATTTTCCTTCAACATTTGTTGTTTTTTTGTCTTCCTATAAGGGGTATGAGTTCGAAAGGTTACATTCATTGATTAAATTATTTTGATTATCCTATGTGTTTATTTTTTTCCTCTTTTTAGTCAAGGATCATGTTTGGATATGTATTATTTTTGAAAACCCTTGCAAAAACCGATCATGAATTGGGTCTAAAAATTAGGAAAATTACCTGTGTGAAGTGTTCCTTGATCATGTCAATAATTTCATATTTTGTTTCACCGCATGTTGGTATGTCACATTTCCCACTTGGATGTAGTAAGGAGGGTTTAAGTTGCAAACTTATAACTTTCTATAACATTCACAATATGTAAATTAGGTCCTCACGACCCGACAAATATTCCTCAAAATATTTGCAATCGAAAGTGTAAAAACAAATTTTTAATCCACCTTCGAAGGTGTACACTTTTCACAAGTGGGATGGATGTGGGGAATCGGGGCATGGTTGTATTTTCACACACTAAGGTAATAAAGTATAAAATTTCAAAGAAGATCCCGAAGCCCACAAAAGACATGTGGCTCTTTCTTATGCAAGGAGTGGGAAGGCGGGTCATTGGAGAAAATTGATATTTTTGGTTTAATTTAAAAAGGAAAAAAGTTTGAAAAGCACCCACAATTTCACTGTTATTTAGATGTGACCATGTGTCAAGCTCAAGATGAAATTCAAAGGCGGATAACCGGGTCAAATGACTAAAAGTGTATGTTTTTTAAAACATGGAAAAATACAAAGAATCTCCCTAAACCTACATTGGCATAAGACTTTTCCACGTGAATGACTCACTTTTAAAATTGGAAAAAGTGGAATGAACGGACATGAAGCAACACATTAATTTATGTTGTCATAATGCATTTTGAACAAATCAGGGGACTATTTTAAAGTTTTCAAATGCCTTGATCAATTTGCTATCAATTTTTGAGATATGTTTCCATTGTTAGTAATTTTCATCAAGAAATAGTGAGAAATTGATCGTGGAGCTCGAATTGGGAATTACAGAGTGAAAAGATTTCGAATTGAGGTTGAATTACTCAAACATTCGTAGGAAAATTGGTAAGAACTAAGAAACTCATGTACTTTTCTTTTGTTGGCAAGAAAATTTGAAGTAAAGCTAGGGTTTTTTAAGATGAAGACCATGCCATATTCGTTCTCGTTGCATCTAGAATCATGAGTGATTTAGATAGAATCATAGACACAGACCTAATGAATGCCGACTTAAAATATTTTCTTCAGAGATTGAGTAGCCCTAATAAGAGCGAGTCTATGAAAGTAATTCAAGATAGCCACATCACTTTAGCTGGTGCTATTCCACCATCAATACATTGCCTAAAATTGGTATGGCATTGCGTTATGAACTATGACCCAAAAAAGGGAAGTGCTAGATGGAAGTGGTGATGCAGTGTTGACTTTGATGCCTACAACTATCAGAATAATGCTCAAGTTACCTGTAATAACAAATCTAATAACCTTGGGTATCAAGTTAGCCTTACGAGATTATGAGGAAAAGAAAAATATTATGCTAAGCTCATAAATACAAAATGGATCCTAGTAGAGAAAAAGGAAACAAATTGAATCCCTAAAATACTGGTTAGGGAATAATTTGTTGAAGAGGCTGAGGATGTTATTATATTGTTAAGTCAAATGGTTGGGTTGGAGACTATGAATGAGTTCAAGGAATGGATGTGCACATACATGTGGATAATTTTTGAAAGGAAGGGGAGCATTTGTTGGGCTAATTTCATTGTGAAATCACTTCATAGCCACATGGTTACCTTGGAAGCAAAAATAGAGATGGGTGATACCTCAAAGTTGGAATTTTACATGATGACTTACTTGATTCACAATGCACATGAGATAGGCACTTCCCTAGCCTTTTGACACATGTTGATTTTAAACAATATCAAATGCATGATATTTTCCCCAATTGTAGCTAGTTATTTTGAGTGGGAATGTAAGATTGGTTAATGATGCCTTCTTTACACCAATTATATGTCTTTTCAAACCATAA
The DNA here is from genome assembly GCA_018340775.1 of Taxus wallichiana var. yunnanensis. Lineage (NCBI taxonomy): Eukaryota > Viridiplantae > Streptophyta > Pinopsida > Cupressales > Taxaceae > Taxus > Taxus wallichiana. The sequence goes on from CM031235.1 coordinate 506,387,908, forward strand.
TGGGAGCAATATAGGATTTTTGAGTAGGCTAGACAAGTGATTATGGAATATGGGTGTTATTTCATTCAGTACAAGAAATTCACATATATAAGAGTTAGTGGTTTTGAAGGTAAGCCATATAAGTTACCCGTATTTAGATGATAAAATGGCTTTGTGTGAATTGGTGAGGCAATTAACACCGGTTCAAAAATTGATTTTTGGGAAACATAAGAAAAATATTAAGTTCCCCATCAGAATTGGAAGGTACTCATGCCCTTCAATTATAAAGGCCAAATTAATTGAAGATGAATTGAAAAGGTTTGAGATGGAAAATTTTGAGGCAAGAGCTAACTATGATATCAAGTGGGTGTTCAATAATATTACAAACACTTTTGAACATGAGCCTCAATTTGAGGACTATTGGATGAATTGTAGAGATGAGGAAGAGGTCAGGCTAAGAGATTTCTCTAGAATGACCCTTACCCAAATCATAGACTTCAAGATTGCAGTTATCCTTGAGGGAATTGTGGATGATCCACATACGGTGAGTAAGTATTATCTTGATCAAAAGGTGGAGGGATAACCTATAGCCCCTTTAAACTGGAATGAAAAAGAATCAAATGATTCTTATATTTGAATAACATATGTGACGAGGAGAACTGTAAATTGGTTGGATCAAAATAATATTGATTTATCAGTCCAAAACACAAGAATCCTAAATAACTTCAGGGATTTGGGAAACTTGAATGATGATATTCCTCCCCTGAGAGAAGGGGCTAATAGAATTGATCCTTTGGGAGGAAAATCTCCTCAGTTACCTTCAAAGATTCCCACTTCAAAACTTATAGATGAATGGACTTTGGCCACTACTAGGACTAGTACTTCTATCTCCACTCTAAGGTAAAAGACTAGAGGAAATGCTTCTGAAATCTATGGAGAATGATCCTATTACTTTTACATCACCACTTCAAGAAAAAGGGAAAGGTTTGGCATCTCATTTGGTTCCTTCAGGTATTTTTCCAAAACCTCATAGTGCTAACAAATTAATGAGTGGGGCTATAACAAGTGGTCATTCTCAATCTAGACCATGTAAAGAAGAATGAAAAAGCAACACCAAACCTCAAAAAGTTTGAAAGGGCACATAAAAGACACAATGTTTTCTATGAGCCAATTCTAGTAAGAGAGGGTTCCCATACACCCAAGAAACATAAGCATAGAGATGTGGTGATTGATCCCCCTGAACATGAGAGGAATGATGTTTCTCAAACACGACATGTTACACTAGTACGATAGGTGGAACAATCAATGCCCTTTTCTCACCTTTTCCTTTGGAAGAAGTGATAATGAGAAGCACTCAAGAGAAAATGACCCAAGGTGATATTTCATCTAATTCAGTAGACAACAAAATTTTAAGTCTAGGTATGAAAACATCTAAAACCTTACCTACTAAGGATGTGAATATACCTTTGTTTGAAACATTACAAGAGTCTGCAAAGGCTCAAAAGATGTAATAGAAGTTGACATTGGTGAAGAATTCTCCATATTGTATGCATTTTATGTATCTATTGATAAACAAAGAAAACCCAGTAGATAATATTCAAATAAATAAAGAATTGGAAGATATCACTCATGTGTCAACTACCGAAATCAAGATCCAAACATCATAAATTTCTTCTACAGATCAAATGGCTTTAGAGTCAAATGAAAAAGAGTTAATCGGTGTAAAGGATATAAATGTAGAGATATTAGTAGAAGAATTTCCTTCCCATTATGTTAAAACCACTAAGGATGATGAGCCTTGTCAAATAAGGAAATCTATCTTTGAAAAGACAATAGAAGTTACACAAGATACAATTGCTAGGGATGAAATTATTGTTGATACAGATATGTAGTCTCGAGATGGAAATAGGTAGTTTCCATCAGGTGAATATTCCACCATGACACAACACAAGGTATCATTAGAACATGAGGATAATAATATGCCAACTCGGTAATCTTCAAGAAAACTAGAACTATGTGAGGGGAAGGAAGAACCCACAAAAAAATATTGGTTCAAGAAAACCTTAGGGGAGAGGTTAAATCTAATTTTGCATCAGTTGAAGAAGTGAGGAAATAATATATCCCAAATACTAGTGTAAATTAGAAGGAGATAGATCAATCTCAAGCTTTAGACCAAGGAGAAAGAAAATTGGAGGAAATGTTAGTACATGGTGAGAGAAGGGAAATGGCTATTGAAATAGATGGTGAAAAATAGGTAAAATCATTAGCCCAAGATGAACAAGGAATATTCAAGTAATTGGTGGTTGTCCCTAAGAAACCCCAACAAGAAATAAAGGAAATGAAAGTTGGGAAAAGTCCGCTAAGGGATGGATTGATGAATTGATTTCAAATGAGGAAAAATAAGTTCTTCCTATTCAAGCCATAGATATTACTGCATTATCTTTTCCAAAAATGGTAAGAACTTCCAAAAGGGATAGGGTTCTTACCAAGACCCATACTAATTCACTAGGGTCTAAAACTTTAGAAGTAGTAATCCCTTATGAAGAAAAAACCAGAGATAATATAACAGCTAGTGACTACAGTGTCCAATTCATTGCTTTAGGTAAACCTTCAAGATATCGCTTAAAAAAGGAGTATCGAGATGCAGAAAGTGACCTGTTGAAAAGGTCGATGAAGAAAGGATAACAAAAATATAGTCTAAAGAATAGGTCAAAGCCTTGAGTTCTAGTCTACAATAGTTAATTGGGTAGCCTAGTCATACTCAAGCAAGTACCTTTGTAAATACCCCTGAAGGATTGGAAAAGATTGATAAATTTATCAAGAAGGTTCAAGTCGTAGACACATGGATCAAGAAGTTAAAAAAAAGGGAAAAGAAGAAATTGAAGAAGCTAGGGAAAAGTATGAAGAACTCAAGAATATGCTTAATGAGATTAATGAGATAACTGAGCAATGTGATAATGAAATATTCTACTTTGAGGGAATTTTTCCCAAGTTAGATCGAATAACTCAGCTTAGTGAAGAATTGGATGAACAGAAGGGATTGTGCAAATAGACTTTAAAGGAAGTTGGAATGCTATGGAAGAAATAGAAAAGATCACAGTGGAAACTCTAAATGGGATCAAAGAAAATCTTGAAGTTAAAATAAATTGGGTTGATGATACTCTTGATGCCATCGATTTGAAACTGGAAGATATGGTGTCTGAAAAATTCAAAAAGAGTTATGGTGATTTGAAGATTGATTTCTTGTTCAATTCTTTTGAGAAGAATATTTAGAAAAATGATTTCTCTTATGAAGTCATTAAAACAATGAGGAAGATTGAAAATAGAATTACAAAGTTGAAATCTAGGCCACTGGAATATAAGTAGAAGATGGGTCATTGCATGGATGCAATAGATAGACAGACATGAATATTTCAACACCACACTGGGCAGCACAAAGATTAAATAGATGATATTTTTCAAAGATATGATTCATATGTGGCAATATTTCCATAAGAATAAGATGTAGGAGTGGAAACTAAAGAAGAAAAGGGTGCAAACATAAGAGATGATGAACAAGCTTAAGCTTGTTGTTCTTAAAGTTGTAATTTCTTCCCATAATTCCTTTCTAAGTTGATGTTTTAACTAATATTTTTATTTCATTGAGGATAATTATTACTCTGAAATTCATTGTTTTCCTATATCAATTGTGAAATGGTACAATGCATTAGTTTTATATGACTTAGATAAAATTCTATATACATTTGTAAAACATATAAACTATTGAGATACTTGTGCTTTCTGCATGTTGAAAAAGGAACAAAATGGGGTTCTATAGGGGCCCCTTCCCATGACAAAGAAGGTTGTATACATGTCAAAAGTAAAGACAATAAAAGAAAAACAATATTCAGACATCTTTCAGTCCCACTTCAAAATTTCCTCCCAATGGGGGAAGCTTGTTCAATAGCTTGTTCTTTCTCAACATGAATTCACTTGAGCCCTATGTTGTCTGGACAAATACAATAGACCATGCTAGAACCTAAGACATACCCATGTCCATTAGTTAGTCAAGATTCATTCTAGGACAACTTAGGATATGTTCTAGTTCAATTTTATTCGATGGGAAGATACCCAGGTCTAGAAGATCCAAACCGCATATGAAAATATTTTTTTCCTTTCCCTTTGTGAAAGGTAGACTTACAAGGAGTGGATTGAGAGGGGACATCTGGGGTAATTGGAAGGGAAAGTACTGCACCTTGTAGACCAGGAAGGTTACGAGGTCTTGAGCTTGACCCAACTTCCCATTTCCTTGTGTGGGGTTACGTTCTCTTAGAGAAGGAACTAGTCGAGGTCCCTAATATTCATGCTCGACTAAGGAGAAAGATGCATTGAATGATTGGATGACCGAATGAAAAATCTACTCCTATTTTCCTACGTAGAATAAATTGATGCTCTAGAGTAGCAAGAAGACAAAGACATCTCTTATTCTCCATCGAAATTATAATCGGGGGTTGAGAGCTTGACTCACCCCTTCTCTTCCCTAAAGTTGGTACGCTCTATGAGTGGTTCGAGTGCACATGTTCTAGTTTCCCCTTTTTCCGAGAGTTAATCCTATGTTCTATTTTAATTATTTTGTGCAAAATAGTGGGCACTTTGTATCAATACAGGGACTTGTCATATAACACGTAAGATTCCTTAGGGATCTGCCTTCAGCATGAATTCTTCATCACACAAAAAGGGACACTAAAAATTAGTTTTCCCATACACTTGAGGCCTCCTTTCAATAAAAACTTCTTTAGGTCTTCGTGATTCTTTTGGTGTTCCTAGCAAAAGAGATGAAAATACATGGATTGAAAAGATGAGAAAATAGGACTAATTCGATCAGCCTTAGAAGGATTACAAGCCAACCTTGTTGGTAAGTCAAAGGAACTTTGGTATCCCCCGGACATGCTACATCAAATAAATCTGTAACAAATGCTTCATCTAGACCGTGTAAATAAAAAATCTGGTTTAAATCCTCTGAGAAAATTTCTTCCAGATTGTGTGCTACAAGTACCTTCACCATTTTTCTAATAAAGGTTCTTTACATTCATATTAGGAAAAGAAATGCGTAATGGTAAAGGGATATAACCAAGTCTTATAGTGAAAGGGTGCATATTGGTCTGATTAAGAGAAATATTTCCCATGAGATGAAATAAGATTTTTCTCTATTCACACAAAGAATATTTAAGAGTTGGAAGGGATTAGGAATAAGCAGAACTAATGAATAAATACAATTTGAAAAGAACCATGTGTGGTAATTAGGCCAATAAGATATGAAAGGAAGTCTACAACACCCAAGATGGATTCTTGGGAAGTAGATGAGGATATACATGATATCGAATCATATGGAAGTGCTCAGAGGTCATTAAAAGTGATTATCCAATCAATATGTGGAAAGAATGATTAAAATAATCTGCCAAAAGTGATGACCCGGTATCCCAATCAAGCACAAATGGAACCAATTGAAAAGACTCACATTTTGTACACCTAGTAGTATGAAGTGAAGCATTTTCAAAAGAATAACGTGGTTTGAAATGAGTATTGTAAAGGGGAATATTCCCTGGAATATTCATACTTTTGGGGGGGAACTTTGAAGGTTAGTGAGTGATTTGAATGGTATAAAGGCATTAAAGATAATCATGCGTAATGGGGGGTTAAATTTTTTTGATAGCTATTCGAAGTAAAGAGAGAGCTGAGTAAAATATGATTTTTCCAAGAGCTTATCTGAGAAACCTATTATTTCATTTATGTTTTAAAATTTAATCATGTCAAGATGGTTGCAAATGTACAACCATTGATAAGATTTGAGACTATAAATAAAACTTTCCCTTGCTGATAAATTTGATGAACCTTAAGTTAATTGTGTTAATCATGAGCATCGTGTATGGTTTCATTTTTATATGTTTCAATTAGTTCTTCATTTTCCTATTACAATCTTATGTTAGGAATTCCTCTTAATCACACAAGATCTTATCCTCATGGTAGTACTATGGTATTTGCAATTGTGTGAAAAGAGTTTTCATTTCATCATGCAATAAACAATTTAAACTCACTTTATTTCCATCTTGTTGATACAGATTGTTTGTTAGTCTATGAGTGTATCTTAGGCATGATGAACCAGGGATCTATGATGTTTAGTTGAGTCTTTGACATGATATTTTATGTCAATTTCTCAAAGAATGTGTGAAACTGTGCATCTTTGGGCTTCCATGGGTGTGCATCTTCTAGTTGAAGGTTCATTGTTGACTATTTGAAGTGTTTTTATCATCTTGCTTAATAGATTTTCCAACCTTTGTTGAAATTTCTTAGGAATTTGGTATAATCAAATTTATCCTACTTAATTCCCCAATAAAATTCATCTATAAATTATAAATCCTACATGAATTACCCCTGTTTGCATTGTTTTTCAATAAATGTTAAGGATATTTGTTGATTTTACCCATCCTTTACTCAAAATATGCAGGAAAAATTAGGTTTTGTCTGTTGTCTTTAGTAACTTGAACCTTTTTTAGGAGAATTCTTCATTTTCTAGTGTGACAACTCATGAGAGTTAGACTATGTTGCATTAACCATGTCTCCTCAAGGTTTTTTTCAATATCATAGAAGGAGAGTCAAATAAAATTTATTCATTCATATCCCTTACAAATACATGTTACGAAAAGGGTCCTCTCACCCTGGTTGAAGGCATAACCTAAAGTAGTGAGGGTAGGTAAAACCCTCGGCATGGTGCTACCTCTTTTTCCAAGCTCGAGTGACAAAGAGTCACTCAAATCCTTCCCTGACTATGAAATGGCTTGAATTCTTATTTATCTATCTCTAAGAATCTTTCTCAACTTGTTGATGTTGATCAACTTCAAAGGGAAAAGCACTTTGGGTACCAACAGGTCGTATTAGCCTCATTTTTTTTCCAGCCTTCACGTGCACCCAAACCTTCACCTACACCCACATTTACACCTACATGTAAACATACCACTACATTGGGGGTCACACCTAAACCTAGTCTAGATCACCCTCCTATTAAGATATTATTGACCACCTCTTCTCAAACCGCTACTAGGTATTTTCTTACACCTAAAAATCCAACCCAATCTCCTAGGCCTCACACCCTATATTCACCTTCACCTCTTCCATAAATCCTAGGCCAACATCCATCTACCTTGGTCAAGAAACCTTCTTCCCAAGGCAAACTTAAAGAAAATCAGCCCACACCCCCTCAATATTATACTTTACCCACATCTTTTTCATCACCTACGCCTTTACCTCCTTTTTCATCGATGGCTTCTATATTGCCTTTGAATACAACCTTACCCAAACCACAATTTTCAGCATGGTTGACTCACACACCTACACCTTACGCATCCCCTTCTTCTTTGTGCATTACCCCAACACCTTTACCCAAGAAGGTGCAGCCCAAGCCAAAAATCACACTACCAACCAAAAAGGTAATTAAATTAATCCAACCCCCAACTCCACCTCTGGTGGAACCTCTTCCACAAATGTCACCCAAACCTCCATCCAAAATCACTCTCACTTCTCATTGTGATCCGTTGGTAGGGTCTTATGCTAACATCCTCACTAGGCTATTAGAAACTTCCGTTATTTCACTACTACCACTCGGGCCTTATGACCCGCTCAACCCCAAACAAGAACCTTTTGGTGATACCAAGATTTGTGCCTATCATCTTGTTTCATGACATGATGTTGAAAATTGTAAGGCCCTTAAAAACATTCTCCTTTAACTATGTTATTAATAAGGTTTCTTCAACAAAGATGATCTCGTTAGAGGAGAATGTCATTCCTCCTTCACCTTCGCCACACATTCTCATCCTATATCTATTCAACGGCCTTCACCTCTACCTCCACAACTATTTTCCTCCTCTGATCTTCAAAATCAATATGGTTTGAGTTTCCACTCGATCACATAAATACAAAGGAAAAGAGAATACTGAAAACCCATCCAATACACCTCTACGCACCATTCCATCCACACCTGCTCCTAAGGTGATCATCTGTGGGCTGTCATATCCTATTTCTGATGGAGTCACACATCATACTATGATAAAAAAACTTCATCAATCTCCTTTGAAGATGTCTTTGTATAACCTCATCAAAACCTTTGAGTCTTATTGTCAAGCCCTCATGGAGATCCTACAATCTATTGAGGTTCCACCTAATTACCTCACACCTTTTACCTGTCATCCTTAGACCTAATCATGTGGTTTCTCTCACCACTCCTCCTCCATATTCTTCCCCCACTACCTTTCATCAAGTTTCAGCCATCATTTTCTCTCGACGAAGAGATTGTACCACTAAAATTTGATGATCCCGATCTCACTTTATTCATCTTCGCTTACATTAATGATACATGTGTTTGACTTGTTATGATTGATGTAAGTGCTAGTATCAACATCATTTCTTCCCATTCATACAAAAAAATACTAACCCTTGTCAATTACATGCATAATAACCCAGTTATGTTGCATTCCTTTAATGATGCCATGATTTCCATCCTTGCACTGTCATCCTCCACATTCACGTGGGCCCTCGTACCATTCCCCGACATTATTATTCTATGTCTTGGAGGTGGAATACCAATACAACATACTACTTGGCTAACCTTGGATTCACATGATGGGTTGTGTACCTTCAACCTTACACTATTTAAAATTTGAACATAAAGGGAACACCTACACCTTTTGAGTAGATCCCTCACCATTCAAAACATGGAACATGCTCTATCGACCAAATAATGTCCTTATACATGTTAAAGCATCTACCACCACTACCGCTTCCTCTTCATCTACTACCTCTTCCACCACTTCTGTTGCTATATCTTCCACAACCAACCCCTCTATTCCCACTTTTTTTGAAGATTTTGTAGGTATCCCATCAACTAACCCACCTACTTTAGAAACACATGATGCTTCCCATTTTCAAGCTTCCAGTGATTCATCCATTTCTGCTAACTAGATACCGACCTCTAACCCCTTGGCGGGTTTTTTTCAACACCTTACCCCAGGGGAGTTTCACCTCTAACACATCGATACTTTCCTTACACCTCGGAGTACAAAACCTTCACTGACACCCATGTTATGACCATCCTTTCAGAGAGTTTTTCCATATGGTCCACCCCACCTTCACACCAACTTGACGTATGGGTGACTTGATGCTTTTTCATCTACTCCTGAATCACCTACCCAAACCTCGACCATTTTCATTTTATTTTCAATACCTCACCAACCACCGCTTCATCCACACTTTTCTTCATTGATGTGCCTAGAAAGGATTTGGCTTTGGTCTTTATGAGAAGGGTCCTCACACAGTCATACCTTACACCACCCAAAAATTAAAATACCACAATTGTCTTTGTTTTTCTAAGGAATCTATTTTTAAGAAGGCCCGAGTCAACCTTGTCAAGGAAGATAAAACTTTCGCACATCAATAACCTACCACAATACCCTCACCCATAGAGTCCATATATCTAGAATTTATCTCTCTTAAAAAAAATTGTCATGAACACCATTTTCTTGGGATCTTTGACCTATCAACACAATGGTGAGACTACTTCTTCCCTTCCTTTTCTTTATCTTGACATGATCGATGATGACACACCTTTGATAAACGTCGTTCAATGTCAGGATGATGATTCCATTCTCACCTATCTAGGTGTGGAGGATTATGACATTCATCGGTTGTTATCATACGAGACACAAACCATGTTAAATGAATCAACCTAGAGATCAAAATTCACACTATTCTAAAGATAGGCCAATCTTTAGATTCTACTAAACATTAAGCCTTCACTTCTTTCCTCTAAGATCATATCAATGATTTGAATTGGTCTTACACTAATATGCTTAGTATTGACCCTAATATCATGGTCCACAACATCATAACTATTCCCAACGCTAAACCTATGAAACGGAAGCTACGAAAAATGCATCCTTGCATTGCCCTTCTTATGAAAGAAGAACTCCAATGCCTCCTTTCTATTTCTTTTATTCTACCCATTGACTATCCCCAATGGATTTCTAACATCATTCTTGTCACCAAAGTGATAGGGGGACTTTACATCTGCACTAATTTCGTGACCTTAACCTTTCTTTCCCTAAGGATGACTTTCCTCTACCTAGTATCAACCAAATTTTTGATCTTACATCTGGCCATGAGATGCTATCACTCATGGATAGGTTCTTAGGTTATAATCAAATATTACTCACTCCTGAAGATCAACATAAAACCACCTTCATCACCCCTTGGGGGACCTTCTATTATCACATCATTCCCTTTGGCCTTAAAAATGTTAGTGCCACATATCAGTGTGTTATGACCTATATATTCCATGACATCATGCATAACATATTGGAATATTATATCAACGATATTCTTTCCAATTATAAGCATCGTGTCAAATACCTCACATTTCTTAAAGTCATTTTTGATCACCTAATCAAATACTGCATTCACCTTCAACCAAAGAAGTGTGTGTTTTCCATTCTATCCGGAAATATTCTTGGATTCATTGTATCTATGCGGGGTATCAAATTCCATTCAGCCAAAATCAATGCTATTCTCAAGATGCCTCCACCTACTAATCTTAGACATATTCATAGTTTACAAGGAAAGTTGTAATTCCTTCAATGCTTTATTTCCCAACTTTCCAACCGTCATCACCATTTTCATCATCTTATTAAAAATATTGTTTACTTCAATTGGGACGATGAGTGCCACAAATACTTTGAATCATTGAAGGAACATCTTCTTCAGCCACCCGTGCTCATCCCACCTAAGGATGATAGGTGTTTTAACCTCTATATTTATGTCACCGATCATTTTCTAGGTGTCATATTTTCTCATTACAATGAGTAACATAGGGAGTAAGTGGTTTATTACATAATTTGTACTCTTTTAGACTATGAAACTAGGTATACTCATGATGAAAATATTTTCTTAGCCTTAGTCTTTATTGCCACCAAACTTCGTCACTACCTACTTAACCACAAAATTTTTGTCGTTACTAACACCAAACCTTTGCACTACATGTACATTAAGCCTTATCAATACCAATGCATTGTGTATTGGATTGTGATTCTTGCAGAACTAGATCTAGAATTCATTCATCAAAAGTATGTTAAGAGAAAAACCATTGCAGATTTGCTTGCAGACACTCCTCTTTCTGCAAATCAATTTTCTAACTTTGACTTTCTTGATGAATCCATTACTACACTTTCCCTATATGACACTTGTATCGATGACTTTATTCTTTGATGGTTATAAATTTAAACATGAGGGTGACATAGGGGTTATTCTCATTCCTTTTGATGGTGAAATTATGCCTTTATCTTTCAAACTTGACTTTGAATGCACCAATAATGTGGCTGAATATGAAGCACTCATCTTAGGTCTTCAAACCACCATAGCCTTATATGTTAAATCCATTAATATCTTTGGCAAATCTCAACTGGTTATGAACTAAGTCAATGGTTTATACTAGTGTCATAATGAGGTGCTTCAAAAGTATAAACATTATGTTGACATGCTTTTGACTACTTTCAATCATTATGAACTTCAAACCACTCCATGATTCACTAAAAATTCACGGATACCATTGCCTTCCTTGCATCTCAAATACTTGCTTCACCTTTGGACTCAACAATATTTTTCATAGTATAAATCTTGTATTCACCATCTTATCTATTCTAGGATGTTAACTTTGTGGGAAGAATCGAAACCAATCCATGTGACATTTGGTATACAAATTTTATTGACTACCTTTCCCTTTCCATTATGCCTCCAAATCTCACTTGCAATGGACAAAGAGCCTTCTTCAAAAGTGTCTCTAGCTATGTCATCATGAGGGGTTTTATCTAAAAATGTGGCTTTGATGGTATCCTCCTACGATACCTTACAAGTTTGGAAATCCCATATACCATCAAGGAGATTTACGATGGGATTTTTGGAGGTTATTTTAGCGACCTCATCATCATTAAACTTATCCTTCAACTTGACTACTACTGGAAAAACCTAAACCAAGATTGTTGTGACTATTTCAAATGTTGTGTGAAATTTCAGTGACAAACTAATCTTCACCACACGCCTAGTTACGCCTTATAAGTAGCTAAATATCTTTGGCCTTATTATCCTCAAACAAATGGTCAAGTCGAATCAACTAACAAAATGCTCAAAAAAATTCTTATGAAAGTGGTTAGTGATACTGGTAAGGATTGATACACTCACATTCCTTTTTCCTTATGGGTTTATTACACTAGCATTCATACCTCAACCGTTGCCATACCTTTCTCTTTGGTTTATGGTACGAAGTCATCTTGCAATTCAAGTCCAAATTCCATCTCTTCATATCTCACTTAAAGATATTCTCAATGATGATGAGTTTCACCAAGATTGTTTGGTGCAACTTGAGCTATTAGATGAACAAAATTTAAATGCTCTCACCACCTTCAAAAATATGAAAAATGTATCAAACATGCCTATGAAAAACATGTTCATGAATGAACATTCAAGATCGTGACCTTGTCCCAAAGGAAAATCAACATGTAAAAAAAGATGAGAAAAGTAAATGAGGCAATTTTGGTCGTAATTGGCTTGGACCTTATATCATCACTCACACCTACAGATCATGATCTTATCGTTTATCTTCTCTTGAAGGTAAACCCAAACATGAGCCCCTTGATTCCTTGCATCTTCGACCATTCTACTATTGAATAAAGAACTACATCACTTTATGTCACTTATATGGTCATCCCTTGAGTGAACCTCTCCTTCCATCTACCTATTTCAAGGACCAATGACTCAACTAGAATTGTGTGATTATCTGTCACCATTCACTTTTGTCTCGCAATATTAGTATCACGACTCTACTCATGACATGATTTTCATGGATAATTTTCATCTTTTTCAAGATGGAATCACATGGTTGTTCATTACTTGAAACCTCTCTTTCATGGATAATATTTTCATGCTATGGATTTTCCTTCATACAAGAGGCCTATACTCCTTTATAGTATTTTCCATGACTTAAAGTTTGAAAATAATACAAAAACTATATGGGATACTAAAAATTCAACTCCTTGAGTCAAATTTCTTCCAGATAAGATGATTCCCTCAAAAGGACATCTTTGTCTCTCTTTATGTTATAAGTAGATTGTTCCCTCGAAGGACAACTCTAAAAATCTAGCAAAAAATTATATCTAGTCTATCAAAAAGACAACCACTCTATAAAATCAAAATAAAGATAATCTTGGAGCTTCCCGCATCGATCAACTTCATGAAGACCTTATTGGTGCTCGAATTAATCTCACCCCTATTTTTTTGATATTTTCCTTCAATTTCTATTGTGTTTTCTATTTTCCCATGGGGGTGCGAGTTGATCTTTTGGTTCTCTTGTATGTGGATTTGTCTTTCCTCTTTTTGGTTGAGGATCATGTTTGGGTATTTTCCATTTCTTGGAAATTCTTGTGGGAAATCAATCATGAATTAGGTCTAAAATCTAAAGGATCACCTATGTAAAATGTTCCTTGGTCATGTCTCTACTTTCATTTTTTTCCATCACCCATTGGTACGTGGCAGTTCCCAATTGAATGCGGTATGGCGGGTTTAACTTACAAAATTATAACTTTCTATTGCATTCGCAAAATGCAAATTTGGTCTCGTGACCCAATGAATATTCTTTGAATATTTGCAATCATAAAATGACACAAAAAAATTTCAATTTTCCTCCGAAGGTGTACACTTGTCGCAAAATGAGTGGATGTAGGGAAGTGGTGCATAATTGTATTTTTGTGCATTAAGTAGAAAAATTATAAAAGTTTAAAAAGATTCTCGAGACCCGCAAAGGAAACATGACTCTTTTTATGTAAGGAGCAGGAAAAAGGTCGTCGAGCACTTTGATGCTTTTGGTTTTAAATTGGAAAGGGAATGAAATCACGTAAAGGGCTCATGAGCTTCCGCTTATCACTTAAATGTGACTATGTGTCAATCCCATGTGGAAAGTTAAAAGAAGATGGGTAGGTCAAATGGCCAAAAGTGTATGATTTTTAAAACATGAAAAAATTCAAAAAAGTCTCGTTGAGCTTGCATTAACGAAATATGTTTCTATGTGGATGGCTCACTTTTAAAATTTTGAAAGACAATGAATGGCTATGATACAATGCATTAATTTCTGCTACCATCAATGCTTCCATGCAAATCAAGGACATTTTAAAGTCTTCGAATGCCTTCATATTTTTATTATCAATTTTCTGGAATTTTTATTATTATCAGTGATTTTCATTAAGAAATATTGTGAGTTTAATTGTGGAGCTTGAATTGGGAACCAGAGGATTGAAAAGGCTGTCAATTTGAGTTTGAACTACTCAGGCACTAACAGGAAAAATTGTAAGAACCAAGAAACTCATGTGTTTCTCTTTTATTGGCAAGTCAATTTTAAGTTAAGTTAGGGTTTTGAAGATGAATACCATTCCATCTTTGTTCTCGGTTACATCAGGAGTCACGAGCAATTTAGATAAAATTACAGACACAGACCTAATGAATTTTGATTTAAAGGATTTTCTTCAGAGATTGAATATCCCTCATAGGAGTGAGTCTTTAAAATCAATTCAAGATAGCTGCATTACTTTAGCTAGTGCTATCCCACCATGGGTTCATTGCCTAAAATTGGTATGACATTGTGTTATGAACTATGACCCCAAAAAGGGAAGTGCTAGATGGGAGTGGTGATGTAGTGTTGACATTGACACCTACGGCTATTAGAATAATGCTTAAATTTCTTGTAATCACAAATCCAATCACTATTGGTATCAAATTAGCTTTATGAGATTATGAAAAGAAGGAAAAAACTATGCTAAGATCATAAATATAAAATGGATCCTCACAGAGAAAAAGGCAATAGCTAGAATCCCTAAAAGGCTAGTTAGGAACAATTTGTTGAAGAGGTTGAAGATATTATTGTGTTATTAATTCGAATGATGGGGTTAGAAACTTCAAATGAATTCAAGGAATGGATGTGTACCTACATGTGGATCATTTTGGAAAGAAAAGGGAACATGATGGACTACTTTTATTATAGAATCACTCCATAGTCACATGGTTACTTTAACAACAAAAATTGAGATGGGTGACACTTCAGAGCTGGAATTATACATGATGACCTACCTAATTTACAATGTTGCAGGGCATAGACATTTCTCGGGCTTGTTACCACATGCTGATTTCAAACAATGTCAAATGCACGATATTTTTCCTCAACTGTAGTTGGTCAATTGGAGTGGAAATGTGAGGTTGGTCAATGATGCTTTCTTCACACCAATTATTTTCCTTTTCAAACTAGAATGGGGGCAATATAGGATTTCTAAGTAGTCCAGAAAATAATTTTGGAATATGGGTGTTACTTCATTCAATATAATAAATTCACATACATAAGGGCTAGTGGTTTTAAAGGTAAACCCTGTAAATTGCCTAGATATTTAGATGATAAATTAGCTTTATGTGAATTGGTAAGGTAGCTAACACCTGTTCACAAACTAATTTCTAGAAGACATAAGACAAATATTAAGTTCCCCATTAGAATTGGAAGGTATTCATGCCCTTCAATCATAAAAGCTAGACTGATTGAGGATGAAATGAAGAAGTTTGATATGGAAAAGTTTAAGGCAAGAGCCAATTATGATATTAGATGGGTATTCAATAAAATTTCAAATACTTTTGAGCATGAGCCTCATTTTGAAGATTATTGGATGAATTCTAGGGATGAAGAAGAGGTCAGGCTAAGAATTTATCCTGAAAGGAATTGTGGATGATCCACATACAGTAAGTAAATATTAACTTGATCAGAAGGTAGAAGGAAAACCTATAATCCCTCTAAACTAGAATGAAGAATAATCATATGATTCTTATTTATGAATAACAAATGTAATGAGGACTGTAAATTGGTCAGCCCAAAAGAACATTAATTTGTCAATCCAAAATATAAGAATCTTAAACAACTTCAAGAGTTTAGGAAACTTAAGTGATGATATTCCACCCCTGAGGGAAGGTGCAGATAGAATTGATCCTTTGGGAGGAAAATATCCTTAGTTTCCCTAAAAAAGTCCCACTTCTGAACTCATAGATGAGTGGACTTTAGCCACTAGTAGGACTGGTACTTCTATGTCAGCTCTCAGAAAAAATACTGAAGAAATGCTCTTGAAATCCATGGAGAATGCCCCCATTACTTTTTCAATGCAAATTAAAGCAAAGGGGAAAGGTTTGGCATCTCATGGGGTTCACTCAAGTGTTTTTCCAAAACCAAATAGCGCTGAAAAATTAATGAGCAGAGTTATAACAAGCGGTCATTCTCATTCTAAGCTACATAAAGAAGAGTGAAAGGTAGCACCTGACTTGAATTTTTTTGAAAGAGCACACAAGAGACACAAGGTTTCTCATGAGCCATTTTTGGTAAGGGTGGGTGCCCACACACCTAAAAAAAAAAAACATAGAGATATGGTAATTGATCCTCCTAAGTTTGAAAGGAATGATGTTTTTTCAGGCACAACATGTTGCATCACTGCCACAAGTGGAACAATCAGAGCCTTTATTCCCACCTTTTTCTTTGGAGGAAATAACAATGAGAAGCACTCAGGATCAAGTAACCCAAGAAAATGTTGCATCTAATCCAGTAGGTAGCCAATTTTTAAGTCTAGGTATGAAAACATCTTAGACCCTGCCTACTAAGGATGTAAATATGCCTTCGGTTGAAACATTACACGAATCTGCAAAGGCTCAAACTGATGTGATTGATGTTGATATTAGTGAAGAATTTTATATATTAGATGCACTTTATTTATCTATGAGTGAACCAATAATGACACTAGTAGATGGCCTTCAAACAAATAAGGAATTGGAAAGGAATACTCATGTACTAACTAGTGAAGAGAAAATCCAAGCAACAAAAGTTTCTTCTACAAAGCAGTGTGGTTTCGAATCGAAAAACTAGAGTTGTTTGGTGGAGAGGAAATTAATGTAGAGATATCAGTGGAAGAGACTGTTTCCCATTATGTTAAAGTTACTAAAATTGATGAGCTTTTTCAAGTAGGAAAATCTATCTTTGAAGAGAAAATATAAATGGCACAAGATGCAATCACACTATGGATAAGATGGGAGTATGAATTTGGCATCATAATAACAACCCACCATGACATTACCTAATGTATCATCAGAACATGAGGATAGTAGGATGTCAACTTAGTAGATTTTGGGGAAGGAAGATCTTGCAAGCCAATCATTGGTACAAGAAAATGTTGGGGGAGAAATTGAGTTTAATGTGGCATCAATTGGAGAAATAAGGAAGGAATATCCCTTAATTACTGATATAAATCAAGAAAATAATGATCAATCCTAGGTTCTACACCAAGGAGAAGGACAATTAAAAGAATTGTCAGCATAGGGTGAGAGTAGCAAAGTGGTTATTGAAATAAATGATGAAGAGTAGGAAAAATCACTAGCTCAAGATGAACAAAGGGTGTTCAAGTAATTGGTGGTTGTCCACGAGAAAACCTAACAAGAATAAAAAGAATAAAAGGATGTAACAAGTTTGACAAAAGGTTAGATTGGTGAATTAATTTTGAATGAGGAAAAGGAGGTCCTCCCTGTTCAATCCATTAACCTTACTACTTTGTCTTTTCCAAAGGTAGTAAGAGCCTCAAAAAGGGCTAGGATTATCACTAAAACTCACACTAATTCATTAGGAGCCAAAACTCTAGAAATAAAAATTCCTTTTGAGGGAAAAAATAGAGAAGATGTGACAGCTAATGATTATAATGTTTAGATTATTCCTTTAGGGAATCCCTCAAGAGACCAACTAAAATAAGGAGTCTCTAAGGCAGTGAATGAACTTGTGCAAAAGGTGGACAAAGATAGGGTGACGAAAAAGTAGTTAAAAGAACAGGTTAAAGCCTTGAGTTCTAATTTACAAAGAATTGATTGGGCAACCTAGTCACACTCAGGAAAGTGCCTCTATAGATACCCTTGAGGGAATGGAAAATATTAATAAAGATGTCAAGAAGGTTCGGCAGTGGATACATGGATTGAAAAATTAATCAAAAAGGGAAAAGAATCAATTAATTAAGCTAGATAAAAGTATGAAGAGCTCAAGAATAGACTCAATGAGATTGATGAGATAATTGAAAAATGTGACAACGAGATCTTCTATTTTGAGGGAGTTTTTCCCAAACTGAACTACATAACTCATCTTAGTGATGAATTGGTTAAGCAAGAAAGCATTGTGCTAGTGGAACTCAAAATAAGTTAGCATGCCATAGAAGAGTTATAAAAAATCAGAGTGGAAACCTTGAATAGGATTAAGGAAAATATTGAAATCAAAAGAAATTGGGTTGATGACACTCTTGATGCCATTGATTTGAAATTATAAGATATGGTGTCTGATAAATTTAAAAAGAGTTACGGTGATCTGAAAATTGATTTTTTTCTTAACTCTTTTGAAAAGAATATTCGAAGGATTATTTTTCCTATGAAATCATTAAAACAATGAGAAAAGTTGAGAACATAATTGCCAAATTAAAGTCCAAACCATTAGAGTACAAATAGAAGATGGGTCATTGCATAGATGTAATAGCTAGACAAACATTAATCTTCCAACACCACACTAGACTAGATGAGGATGAGATAAATGAGTTGTTCCAAAGGTATGATGCATATGTGGCAAGGTTGCCAGAGGAACAAGATGCAGAAATGGAAGATGAGGAGGAAAAGAATGCAGATATAAAAGATGATGAACAAGCTTAACCATGTTGTTCCTTAAGTTATATTTTATTTTCATACTTCTTCTCTAAACTGATGCTTTAAAGTAATATTTCTCATTACATTGGATATAATTGTTATTATGAACTTTATTGTTTCCTTATATCAATTATAAAGTGGAAGAATGCAGTAGTTTCATATTGACTTAGATAAAAATTTACATACATTTGGATAAGCATGTAAACTATTGATATTTTTTTGCTTCTTGCATTTTGAAAAAGGAACAAAATAGGGTTCTATAGGGGACCCTTCCCATGATAAAGAAATATATATACATGCCAAAAGTAGGGATAATAAAAGGAAAGAAATATTCAAACATTTTTCAATCTGTTTCAAAATTTCCTCCCAAAGACGGGAAGATTTTTCAAAATCTTATTCTTTCTTAGCACAAATTTTATTAAACCTTGTATTGTTTGAACAAATATGATTGACCTGCTAAGTCCCGAGACATTCCCATGTCCATCAATGATTCCAGAGTCATTCTAGGATGACTCATGATCTGTTCGAGCTCGATTTTCTTTTGTTGTGACAATACCCAATCTAGAAGATCTAAACCACCTGTGAAGAATGTTGTTTTCCCTTCCCCTTGTGAAAGGTCAACTTACTAGGAGTGGTTTAAGAGGGGACATCTAGGGTGATTAGAAGGGAAAGTACTACACTTTGTTGATAGGGCAGATTGCGAGGTCTTGAGCTTGACCCAGTCTCCCACTTCCTTGTGAGGGGTGGATTGTCTCTCGGAGAAGGAATGGGTTGAGGTCCCAAAACTCATGCTCAAACTGAGGAGCATGATGCATTAAATAGGTGGATGATTGAATTGAAAATATTCCCATGTTTTCTGAGCAGAGGAGATTACTACTTGTGAATGGCGAGTAAATAATGATTGATATTCTTCTCCATCCGAGATAATGATTGGAAGTTGAGGATGTGGTTCACCCTTTCTCTTACCTAAAGATAATGTTGGTGTTGAACCTGGTTGCATGAGGACATAGTCTCTACTTGTTTTTCTCCAAAGATTTGATCTTTTACTCTAACTCATCCACTAAATGAGAAATGATAGGAACAATGTCAATGGAGGATTTTTCATATAGCACATATGATTCCTTGGGAATATCCTTTTATACAAATCCTTCATCGCATAAAAATGGACATTAAAAATTCGTTTTCCTAAATACTTGGTGTCTTCTCTCGACCATGTATCTCTTTAAATATTCAAGATAATTTAGATGTTCCATCTCAAGATATGAAAGTACATAACTGGAAAGGTTGGAAATGCAAGATTAATCCTAATCAACATTGTAAGAATGCTAATCAGACTTGCCGATATGTTAAAGGTCCTCTAGTATCACCTACACACTCTATATCAAACATGGACCTAACAAAGGCTTCATCAGGACCACTCAAGTTGAAGATTTGATTTAAATATTCTAATGAAATTTCTTTCAGACTGTGCTATAAGTACCTTCACCATTTTTCTGATAAAATTCTTTATATTCAGAATAAGAAGGGAAATACATAATGGTAATGAAGTAGAACCAAGTTTTATAGTGAAAGGGGTACATATGGTTCTGATTTAGAGAAATATTTCCCATGAGATGAGGGATATTTTTCTCAGTTTGCACAAGAAGGATTTAAGAGTTGGAAGGGATTAGGAATAAGCAAAACTAGTGAATCAATATGATTTGATAGGAACCATGTGTGGAAATTAAGCCAATAAGACATGAAATAGAGTGTGTAACACCCAAGATGGATTCTTGAAAGGTAGATGAGGATATATGTCATATCAAAGTCATCTGGAAGTGCTCAGAGGTCATTTGAAGTGATTATCTAATCAATATGAGGAAATAACAATTAAAATAATTTTCCAGAAATAATGACCTGATATCCCAGTCAAGCACAAGTGGAACCAATTGAAAATACTTGCACTTTGTACACCTAGTAGTTTAAGGTAAAGCTTTTAAATGTCATGTTCTAGAACAAGTATTGTAAAAGGGAATATTCCTAGAATATTCGTGCTTTTGGGGAAAACTTCAAAGGTTAGTAAGTAAATGGAGTGAAATAAAAGTAAAGAGATAATCATGCAAAAGAAAGGGGGTTAAAATTTTCAGAGAATTGTTCAAAGAAAAGAAAGAGCTGAGTAAAAACCATTTCTCCAAGAGTTTATCTGAGAAACCTATTAATTCCTTTGTGTTTTTCAAATTTAATCATGTCAAGATGGTTGCAAGTGTTCAACCATTGACAAGATTTGAGACTATTAATAAAAATTTCCCTTGCTGATAAATTTGATGAACCTTGAATTAGTTATGTTAATCATGAACATCGTGGTGTCTGCTTTCATTTTGATGATGTTTCAAGTAGTTATTCATGTTCTTGTTGTAATCTTATGTTAGGAATTCCTCTGAATCACACAAGATCTTATCCTTGTGGTAGTATTGTGGTATTTACAATTGTGCTATGAAAAGAGTTCTCATTTCATCATGCAATAAACAATTTAAACTCACTTTATTTCCATTTTACTGATACAGATCATTTGTTAGTCTATGAGTGTATCTTAGACATGATGGACTAGGGATTTCTGATGTTTAATTGAGTTTTTGACATGAGCTTTTATGTGAAATTCTCAAATAATGTGTGAAACCATGTATCTTTGGGCCTCCATTGATATACATCTTCTGGTTGAAGGTTCATTGTTACTATCTGAGGTGTTTTTTTCATCTTTCTTGGTAGATTGCCTAACCTTTGTTGAAATTTCTTAGGAATTTGGTATAATCAACTTTATCCTGTTTAATTCCCCAATGAAATTTCATCTAAAAGTGATAAATCCTACAAGAATTACCCCTGCTTGCACTATTTGTCCATAAATGCAAAGGAGATTTGCTGAATTTACCCATCCTTTACTTAAAATATGCAGGAGCAATCAGGTTTTGTATGTTGTCTTTAGTAACCAAACCTTTTTAGGAGATATCTTCACTTTTAAAGTGACAACTCGTGAGAGTTAGACTATGTTGCATTGACCATGTTTCCTTAAGGTTTGTTTTAAATATCATAGAAGGACAATCAAATATTGTTGATCCATTCATATCCTTCACAAATACAGGTTACAAAAGGGGTCCTCTCACCCTGGTTGAAGGCACAACCTAAAGTAGTGAGGGTAGGTCAAACCCTCAACACAGTGATGCCTAATTTCTCCAAGTTTGAGTGATAAAGAGTCATAAAATCCATCCCCAGCTACAAAATGAATTGAACTCTGATTTATCTGTCTCTAAGAATCTTTCTCAACTTGTTGATGTTACTCGATTGTCAAAGAGAGAATAAATTTATGTACCAAAATAATTGAAGGAGATATTCAATTTATCCCACATAGAATTCCCACATCGATCAATCTATGAAAGAAAAAAGAAAAGAAAAAGTCAAGAAAATTAAAAATCTTTTGGTCATGGACTTACGTACTGGTTTTGGGTATCTCACAAAGGGGCATGTTGTCCCATAACAATGTTACACTAAATAAATCATTCCACATTACCTTTTATTTTTTTTTCTTCTATCTATTCAAGAGGCATGGTGCACATGTGACACTTCGTGATCATGTAACTTCTTTCACCCTTATAACTATTAATCATGCAATGCCTCTAGGGTTTTATGTTCATAAGCCTATCTTTGGTATGTCCGTTATGGTCCTTGCCACTTATGGGGCATTTTGTCTCTCTTTCAATTCACCCTTTTGCTTACTTATTGATTCTTCAACACAGGACAAGGCCTTCAACATCTAATATTTGGGTTCTCTTCTTATCATATCTACACCTATCTCGTGCTTACATACATCTCACGTACATATAACTTTGGACCTTCGATCAAAAAACATCATACATCCACCTACCTAATCAACCTAAATATCATCAATTTGACCTAATATGTCTTACCCATCCTACCTCACCTAAACCCACTAACTTACCTACAACCATCTTATTCTTCCCTATCCTATGGGAAAACTACATCGGCATGAGCCAAATTTCGTAAGGGCTATGTAGGCAGAACTCTTAGGGCATGGGGCCCTTTGAGGTTAGCTCAGCCACTCTTTTCCCCCTCATCATTCCCCCATCAAACAAAAACCTAGTTAGTTAGGTTCCATCACAACAATAATTTGGAAGTTAAATCAAAATTAAACCACACATCACTTATATACATCATCATTTATTTTTCATAATATAAAAACATTGAATCAACCATGCATATCATATAGTTTCCATAACATCAAAACAGAGGAAATAAACCATTTAATCTTTTAATCATAACCAAATTATGCCTACATCTAATTTCCATGACCTTAATATATTGGAATGGAAATCAACCACTCACAACATACATCATCATAAAACCATGTCTACATCTAGTTGCCATGATAAAAATACAATGGAAATTGAATAAAACACATCATCTACAAAAAAATCATCAACTATATAAATGGAATGTATGTGTGTAAATACATATATACATAGATATAAATACAAGTGTCTTAAAAACTCTCATATACACCTCACATATTCAACTTGCATGTCGGTATATATTTAACAACTCAAAAATAAATATCATCTCTAGGCCATATCTATGATGGGCCAACACCTATTCATCTCTCTCATGTACCTTGGCCATATCTCAAGGTCTTCGCAAACTCATCACCTCCCACTCACCCAACCCGTGAGACCGATGGCTCTCGAGATGCTAGAACTACAAGTCCATGAGCTGGTCCTCACACTCGCTTCCTTTTGTGCTCTATAATAACCATATATAGTATAAGTTATACCACTCTCTATCAAATGGTCTTGGTAATACCTATCCTCACCCAAAACGTCTCTATAACCAGCCATGGAAATAACTTGGGGAGGTGTCCTAGCTATGACACCTATCTATGACACCTATACTTGTACCGGTGGTCCCTATCTTGTTATCTATAAAATGGGACCCTATCCCGAGTCTGCCTAAGCACATGCAAAAACACCTTGTCCCGCTGCTGGTGCATGTGCCTAAGCTTGGTCCAACTGGCCTTGTAAAATAGCAACATGTGCCTTCATCCCTGCAACCTATCCCCCATCCCCTACTTGATCCTATGCCAACTCAACCTGTAACATGGCTACATGTGTACTGTAACCTTGTCACCTATGTCTGCAATGTAGTAACCCGTCCCCATCTCTTGGTGGTGGATGTGTGGGGACCTAAGCCTAAGCCTATGCCTATGTCAGCTTCCCTTGCAATCCAATTACCTGTCCCTAGAGGGTAGCCACCTATGTCTATACATATGTAAGTTGTATTTTTAATATAATCACATATCCCTATAATGCATCCCTCTGTATTACAATTATTACTAAGTTTGGTTGGCCTAGCTATGGTGGTGTTTCTTGTAACTAAGCTAACCACCACTATCTATAACCATCAATAATACTGACATCATCGATCCACCTATCTCGTGACCTACTCCTCCTACCTTGTGGCCTTGTTGGATGTGGTGGATACAAAGGTCTCTCCATGTCATCCCTGTGATACTGTGGAAATGGTGGAGGCACATCCTGCTGAAGCTCAAAATGACATCAAAATTAGTCAAATAGAATCATCTCATGCTCCCCAGGTCACCATCCATGTATCCATCTTATCGGTGTAGCCCTACCAACTCCTCTTCCATGCACCCATATGAAGGGTAACCAAGATATGAATGTCATACAATCTCAACTACTAATATACCCTTTAACAAATGTCTATAATATAACACATCCAATGAGGCTTTTCTACCCTCGGATGTGCACCTATCGGGACCCACCACATGTATCCCACTCAGCAAAATCCTTTGTGCCAATATTTTAGTGGAAATCATGTTGGACACAGATACACTATGTACTCATAAGCCCAATAATGAAGCATATAGGTGCATCATACACTAAACTATTGAATCCTCTGATATGCCCACAACTCCTTGTAAATCTATACGAGATATGTTAGTGCCCATGAAAATCATACTCTCTCCTTGATCATATCCTCCAAAACTCCCATCAAATCCCATGTAAATATCCCATCCTCCGCATCTAAGAGTGTGTAATAGCTAACACCCACAATCATCGCCACTTTGTCAATCTGGCCTCCTAGGGATGTGCATCATACATCTACCCATAACCGATGCTCACACTGTGATAAGTCAAATCACTCATCACCTCTCCAAATATTGTCACCATAGGCTCGAATGTCTTATCTAAATAAATATGATATAAGGGATCCCTAATAATCGGCAGCCACAAAATCCTTAAGACATCCTCTAGCGTGATCTTCATCTCACCGGTAGGTAAATGAAAGGTGTTGGTCATTGAATCCCATCTTTCGATGGAGGTGACCATCATGTTGTGATATCATACAATACACATCTATTACCTAATGACGTCAAGCCCAACATCTTGCATATGTGCCCACTCATCCTCTATGACACTAGGCCACATCTATACCAAAAGAGGTGGCACCTTGTCTCACATAGTCAACTACTAATGTGCTTATGTCATTACCATTTACACTTGTCAATCAATTTCCCCTTTTTGATCATCTATTCTATCCTACCTAGTCAAATCCCACCAACGAATTTACTAGCCTACTGTATATTCTATCTCGCATGATCGCTAAACTTAGCTTAGCTTGGTTCACTCCTTTCCCTTCACCAATTTGACCTAGCAGATCCTAAACTCCGACCCAATTCTATTTTTACAAACCCCTAACCTATCCACACCTATTTCACTACACATTCAACCATCTTATTTTTCTCTTCTACGTATCAATCCAAACAATTTTTTTGCCTATCTTACTTGTCACAGTGGTCGACATCAGTCACCCCAACCGATATCAATCCCCTTTTAGCCCCATCAATGTTGGCTAGCCTACCGACGTCGGTCAATGCCCAACTGGTGTTAGTCACTAGTTTGGCTCTAAGGACAAACCCCATGTCTCCATTATTTAAAAACTAAACAAAAACACCTAAAAAAACTACCCCACATCCCCCAAATCACATCTAAATTCTTCTTACCACCTACTTAACCTACATTTGGCCCTCCCCATACCTAATTTTACCCTCCTCTACCCAAATTTCAAATCAAAATTTACAAAACACATTCTTTAATTTTATAATTTAGTTTTTAGCAAAAATACCAATGGAGATTGAATCTTACCTCTACTTGGCATCGCCTCCTCGTGGGATGTCTAATATCCGAATTGGAGGTCCTCTAGCTCCTTATCCTACCTTTACCATGGCTGAATCAATCTCTATGCTATCGTCCAATCGAATCCCTTGTATAGATCTTGTGGGACCATAACCGAATCTTCCAACTACTCAACTCACCCCAACTCAGCCTAGAAAATAGTGTTGTCATTTTCTCCCAATTCAAAATCGTAAATCACCTCTCTCTCGTTATTTTCCAAATATAGCAATTCACAAATGAAACATTTTCAATGCAGCTTTTTCATTTTAAACCTATATTTTCCATATCTTGACATTGGTTAAATCATGCCCTAGAGACCAACGTCGGTTACCATACTTGACATCGATTTACCATCCACCAATATCACTCACCCTATCTAGCCAATTACACCTGATTTTCCCATAATCTTGATGCAGGATGCCATTTTTTTACTAACACCGCCCTAAGGGCTCGCCTCATTATTTTATTACCTAGGCCAAAAGCTTTGTTTTATTTGAGGCCCATTTTTTCCTACACCATGGACTTACCCACGACCTAACCTTGTGAATTTGACACTCAAACTCGCTTATTCTCTATACCTTGTGATGACGTTACTTATGTTGTTTATCATACTCGGCCTTACCTTTCCCGATGTCATAACATTTATCTAGAATAAACCTTTTAGTTCTTTAGAACACACCTAATGCTCATTCCTACACCTATACTCATTGTTTTTCAAGACCGTATCCTATACCTTGGATACTTGGATCACATCAACCTTGTTTGGATAAACCTATTGACATTTGATGATGTAGAGTTTTTGTGTTCTTTAACTTGGTGCCTTATCACATTTTATACGTGTGCGTGCATTTGAATTCCCCCGCCTATTACCCAAATCAAAATCACCATTACCTATACCCACATGTTACCTCATTTTTAAGCACCATATACCACTTTATCAAACCCGTCATCAACTCAGCTTGTCATCTTCACCAGTTCATAGTTTGAGGGTGATCACTTCCACCCATACCTGGGACAACCACCGTTGATTTTTTTCATCTTCTCTTATCACTACAAACTACACGATAAAAAGGGGAAAATATAGACACCAAAATTGGGTCACGATCCCCTAAACCCCCTTTAATTAATTAATTCAATACTACCCCATCACCATGCCCACTTGCACACATTTTAATTAATTTAATTACCCATAATTAAATTAATCCCCACCCCACCTCACAATTAATTTAATTACCTTAATTAAACTAATTTCCACCTCACCTAGCCACCTCATCTTTCCACCTCACCCTAGACCTATTCCAAGCTCATTAATTAGCCTAGACCAAGTCCCCACTCTCCCTAACCAACTAGGACTTATTCTAACCCTAATCTTAATGGCCTATTATTCCTCTAACTACTCTCCCACTCCATTTAGCACCATTCCACACTTGTGACCTAGAACCAAAATCTCAATCATGCCAAAATCAGAAAGAATTGGGCTATTTTTAACAAATATGACTTTTTCTCCCTAACCGACGCAGGTTATTCCTCAGCGGTGTCACCACCTAACCACCGTCGGTTACCTTTAAATAGAATTTACAAACTCTTTTTTAGGTTTTAAATCTTGTTTTCTAGCTCTTGTGACCTTATATACTAATTCTCAAGTTTACCAGTGATCTTGCGACATACTAGAGACCCTTACAACGTTCAAACACCACACCATTCATCAACAATTTGATCTAAAGATCTAGTGTACTCATAGGGAAGCACCATGCCCTCCTGCTATTGCTACATTCATTCAGGACCACCTTCTTCTGCAACCATCACCATCTCCTACTACTCATCCTTATTTCACAAGTATATCTCTACTTTTTCATTGGTTTCAGTAGATTATTTATTTACTAGTTATCTACTTCATCCCATCCTCTACAATACCCAAATCTCTCCCACAACACCTTCATTCAACCATTTGCCCATTTATCCTTTGTACCTTTCCCAAACACCCCATATTATGACCTCTGAGTCTTCTTAGAAATTCCACGACCTCATCCAAGTCTCCCTCACTCTCTATGCAATCACAAAGAGTTCCAAAACCTCTCATTTTAATATTCTTACCTAATTTCCCCTACTAACACTGGTCACCCAACCGGAAACAATCACTTACCAAGAGCTTTACATTAGTTGCCTAACCAATATCGGTATTTGTGATCATTAATATTTCCCAAACAAGTGAACTCATAAATTCTTCCCAACAACCCAAAACCTCACCAAATCTTGTTTCAACTTCATTTATAGCCTCTGTTACACCAACAGACCATCAACCACCTACTACCCTTCTTGGATTTAGTCTTACATGCATTTATTAAACTAGATTTGATTTACTTTACTTGTGTAGGATACCTAAACTATACAACTAAAGTAGATCTCTTTATTTCATGTTCTTTATTGGCATTAAATTGTTTTAAAACATGGATTGAAAGCCTTCTAGGAAGCACCTCACTTCCTAGATCTAGCTTCCACTAGACAATCCACCAATTGGTATTGTTAATTCTATTTTTTGGTCTTGTGTTCTATTCCAAGTCATTCCTCCTAGCCAAAGGGAAGCTCTCACAATCATCTTGGACAACATTCTACATGCACACAACACCTTCTTCGACTAATAACAAGTGTTCCTCCTTGACCTTACCTCTTATATGTTTTATCTCTAATTTGTGGTGAAATAACTTGCTGTTAGTTTTTATTGATAAACTTAGCTTGACTTAATCACATACATACACCATGCACATAAAATAAATCAGAACTTTTGCAACTTTTCGAAACCATTCCTCAAGCTCTAGGCCATCCAAAAGTAGCTTCAAAACCCATGAGAAACACAACTTGTTTACCTCTCAACCTATTATAGACACAAAATCACACAATTTGGGTAATTATCTAGTCTCGATCACGTACTAATATTCATATGGTTCTTAAGTAAGAAAAGTACTAATTGACCCATGTCTTTGACCAACTTTCTTTTCTTTATGCTTATGCTTTTAGTCTTGCAGTCTTACTTGTTCAATCTGTCTTTTCACCTTTAGCATTTGTCATTATAGACACCGGTTCCCACCTAGGTTGCCATTTCCAGTGCCCTTGTCCTCTTTTTTACTTTACTCACACTTTTTGGGTCTTTTCTAGTCATTTTAGAATCTTATCTTTTTGTTAGTTAGAATTTTCGGGTTAATTACAAAATTAAAGTGAAGCAATCATATAAATATAAAGTTATGTTATCATAATAAGGAATAGAGAACTAAGCATCTGCTATCTCCACCTAAGGTTGCATCCATCAAAGGTATCTATAGATCCATTTGCATCCATGTAGCTCCATCAAAAGGGACAAAGGTTGGTTCGTCTATATCACAGTTCATAGGAGGGGATTCTATTTTTCCATGCACACATTATTTACATTCTACATCTAGTTAATTTCTCACTACTCTAAGTATGAAACACACAACAACAACCTAGGGCACATTTCTACACACATACATAGAAGTAAATTGGGTCTAAGATGTAGTATAGTGCTTAGTTATAATTCCACCATTGTGGCGATTGAGGACAGTCCAAACCCTCATTTTGCATCTGTATTTTTGGGATTTGATGTCTATTTAAAGGTTTTACTGTGCTTTCTTCATGAATATTTACATGGCCTCATCAATATTACAATGATATACACACAAAAAGGTCAACAAGTGCACAAATCTTACGAAACCTCGGAGGAGGGTTTCATATTATCTACACATACCAAGGCACCCACAAGTTCCCTTATCCCTCTCCAAGTGCCCCAATCCAGTCAAATATGTCATATCTACATTTTTCCAGGCTTCGCTTGACGATCCTCTACCTTTTTTAGTTAGTCTCCACTTTGTGACACAATATAACAACCTCTTTGAATAAGCTAAGGATCTTCTAACCCTTTTTTTAATTGGGGTTTCATATTTTCATTGCTTAGTTTATTGGGTATTATTTAAGTATTTTAGTATTCATTAATTTAATGTAAACTTGCATTAGATTAGACTATTATTTAACATTTTAGCATAATCATTTTGGTAAACCCGAACTCAATCTTCATACTCCTAGGATGTCATACCCGTTAAGAACTATATGTTGTTATGGTATATTGTTGGCTATAGGTGAATGTGTGTTTTTTACTATCATGTTATACTTGATTTGAATGGAAATGTAAACCGTATGGTTTCTATTTGTTAGAATTTGAGGATTCTAATAAACACAGATTTAATCAACTTACATATTAGATAATGTTACAATAAATATTTAAATAGAGATTACATCATAACATAAGTAAATAAAGAAATACTTACAGAAATAAATAATATAGGTGACATAATATTTATAGTGGAAAACCCCAATAGGGTAAAAATGAACTTTAAAATGATCTTTTACTTGAGAGAACTTATTTTACATCTAGTAAGATCACCTCCTCCTTTTAAACCCTATTTACCAAGGGTAAAACCAAATCACTTGATTTACACACATTTAATATATTTCCCAAATATATCAAATGAGGACATAAATTCCTTTTTATATAAGGTGATTGGGTATGTCTCCGACCCACCTTTTCAACCTAAAATGGTTAACACATACACCTAGGTTTATAATATTTAATATTATAAATATAATAATTTCATGATATTAAATATTTAACCTAAAGTATATACCTAGGTTAGCATATTTAATAATAGAAATATAAATATTTCATATTATTAAATATTAACCTATATTTAGTGATGGAACCACATACATTAAGGGTTGGCTGACTACTTAATCATTATGTTCCAACACCCCCCTTAATGTTAAGTGGGATAACATAACATATGCCAATAGATTACCTACCCGTGGTATACTATAGAATTTACAATCCTTAAACCATAAATGTTTTAAGCTAGTATATCAGTTGAAGGAATTATAGCACCTTTATCATACTCAATTTACCTTTTGGTACAAAAGGATTTAGAATCCCAAAGATCATCCGATGATCAGTGGCTAAGTATGATTTTTGAGTTTTACATGTTCTCACAGGTTCTCATAAGAGGTTATTGAACTCAAGCATATAGGAGCCTTTTACAGCCAAGGACCTATTTAACAATATAATTTTATTAGATGTTTACTAATAAACTTAATAACACTAAACAGTTTACTAAAGATTGCCTTTAAGATATTTCTACACTTCTTTCTAAAAAAGAAGTCGATGAGGTATACATGCCCGAAGGTCTTTTTACACTTTCCCGAAGGTATTTTTTTACACTTTCCCGAAGGTATTTTTACAAAAACCAAGTTCCATTAGGAGGTGACATTATCATGCACACTCCCCCTCAATGGAAACTCCAACAATCCAAGATTTTCACGAAAGTGATAAAACTTTGTAGCACTCAGGGAATTTGTGAAGATGTCAACAACCTGCTCTTCAGTCAACACGAACTTGATATTTATGTCATCACTTAGCACCTTTTCACAGGTGAATCATATATATCTCAATGTGCTTCATCCTTTGATGTTGAACCAGATTCTTAATCAAGAGTAATATAACTCTGACCACCACATAGAAGATGAATACTTCCTTTAACTTCCATGTGTATCTCTATCAATAGCCGGTGTAGCCACATGGCTTCTTTACTTCTTCCATTATACTTTTTTTTCCTCAATAGAAGTAATAGATAATGTTGATTAAATTTGTTGTTCCAAGTAATGGTTCATATACCAAAAAAATTGAACACATATCTAATATATTTTATAACACAACATTAGTATGGTTAGAATCACACAATCCATATAAGATAGTATTTTCATTCTTATTATAATGCAATCCATAATTGATTGTTCCTTTAATATATTTAAAAAAATATTTTTCAAGATTCCAATGATCTCTAAAAAAATGTTCCTGCATAAACCTTGAAGTAATTCCTACTATATAGGAAATATCTGATCTAGTTATAGTTAGATAAATCAAACTATCAATTAACAACATATATAAAATATGACCAACCTTTTTCATATGCATATTTAGGGTCAATATTTATTTCAACTTCCATTGAAGTAGAAAATGGTTTACAATCAATCATAAGAAACTTTTTCAATACAATGGTTGCATATTGTGTTTTGAAAAATAAAAATAAAATGAAATACAGTCATATAAAAACATGATGTGAGAGACCTAACTCATTCATTTCAAAGTACTACTTCAATGTACCTTTAATCCTATGAATTAAATAAGAATTATCGCTACAAATCATAAGCAAATCATCAACATATATACGTATAATGATAATATGTGAACCTTATTGCTTGATGAATATATCATTGTTAGAAGAACAATTAATAAAACCTAACAGATTTAAAGAAGGAAACAATTTTCTCATACCAAACTTTAAGAGCTTGTTTTAAACCATATAAGATTTTTTTAACTTACAAATATAGTTTTCTTTACTAGTTTCTTTAAATTCTTTAGGTTGAAACATGTAAAATTATACTTTTAAATTGCAATTC
This sequence comes from Taxus wallichiana var. yunnanensis, assembly GCA_018340775.1. Taxonomy (NCBI): domain Eukaryota; kingdom Viridiplantae; phylum Streptophyta; class Pinopsida; order Cupressales; family Taxaceae; genus Taxus; species Taxus wallichiana. The sequence continues at coordinate 506,420,457 of CM031235.1, forward strand.
AAAAAAATATTTTTCTTATCCATTTGGTGGATTTCCCACCCAAATTGAGCACCAATTGAAAATAAGGCCCTAACAATACTCATTTTAGCTACAAGGGAAAATGTCTCAACATAATCAATACCAGATTTTTTATTAAAACCTCTAGCAACAAGTCTAGCTTTATGTTTGTTAATATTATCATCAATATTAGACTATACTATTTATATCCACCTAGACCCTATAATACTTTGCGTCTCAAGTTCATAAAAGGTAATTAATTCATGGTACATATGATGGCTTCTAGTCATTTTCCTAAGGTTAATAGGATTTGAACTTTCTAACATAGATTGAGCCTAATTTAATTTCTTATCTAGGAAGATAAGAGTTTCAGAAATATCTATAGCATCAAAACATCATCATGACCATTTACTAAATCAGAATCAAAACCATCATTTATAATTATTTAATGAAGTAACATCAAGAGAAGAAAACACATGTAAACCTTTCACTAGATTATATCTATACATTTCATATAAGCTTCGATAATTAAGATGTCCTAACTTTTCATGCCATAATTTTGAATTATTCAAACTCTGAGATATAAAACAAGATGTAGAAGAGAAATCATAAAAAATATATAGACTATTTCTTTGAATTCATTCAGCTATTATACTCTCATTACTATCTTTGATATACCAAATATCTTTCATGCATGGATTCTAGTCGTGTTCATACCTCTTTCAGATGTTCGATATTACCAATGTGTAGAAGGTACTCATCATTCACATTGCACAAAATCATAGAAAGAGCCTCATGCATTTATTTCAAGAATGCATTCATATTATCTACAGTTGTTTGAGGACCAGTGGGATCAACCTACGATCCAAAAAAATTCACCCAGAGTTTCGTCGCCACAAATTTTGTTTTGACTCAAATGTTGCACTTGGTTTCATTTAGGATCTAGGTTTTGTTAAGATAGAAATGGTGGGACTCCATTGTTTTGCTAAACCTATAAAACACACCCCATTATAATATATAATGTAAAACAAAGTTAGATACGTATTTATCTATAATAAAAACAACACTTTTAATAGAATGAGATCTAAATTTTATAGATCTAAAGAAACTATTTGATCATAACTAATTCTATCATTACAATGTATTTTAATTAACCTCTCATGATCAAAATAATAACCCTCAATATAAAGGGCTTTGCCTTATACCCCATATTTATATAAAAAATATTTCCGACCATATATAAGTGAAGAAGAGACCCCTAAGAATGCATAATAACTTCAAATTTATGAAAAAAATTAATGTCGAAAAGATCCAAATAACTAAAATTTGACATCTAAATGACCTGTCATAATGACTTATTTTTGGTCCATGTCATGGACGGTCATTTGACTATCAATTTTAACATAATGAAAGTTTTTAGAACCTACTAGCTTAAATTTGATGTTTAAATGACCGTCATATTGTCTTATGTGTGGTCTCTTGTGATGGTCATTTGACCATAAAATTTAATGAAGACAAAACTTGTATATTTTCGTAATGTGAAATTCCATAATTTCTTCTTCTGTATAATATTAGGGAGGTTATATTTTAATACATTATAATAGCCTATTATAATTTATAATATAAAAATATATACACTTTTTAAAAAAGAGGTATATAGTTTATAGAATGTAAATAAAAAACAACATATAGTTCATAAAAATTATAAACTATAGTATATTTTTATATAAAAAACACAATGACCAAATAAAAATATCGGCCACTTGGTATGTAATTATTATTTTAGGTTTTTATAAACATAAACTATGCCAAGGCGGCCCACATTAATATGGCATGATAATTTGGAAACATAAGTTAGGATATTAGTTTTTTTAATTAAACATGTCATACTTACCAATGCCACGTGAAAAACCTAAGAAAATGCCATATGATTTAAAAAACTACTTAGGTTTTAAGTTTAAATTTTTTTTATATCTCACTTAGAAAAAAGAATGGGGCTGCTTTAGAGTTGAAGTAGTTTTTACGGTTTAGGTGTCCATTTTTTTAATGAACAAGTATATGATTAAACTTAGTAATATTGATTACTAAGGCCACCAACCTTCAACTACCCACCATTCACTACATCGGCATTAATATTAAACAGTGTTTTATAGTTTAGGTATGTTCAAAACTTTTTTTTACGAAGCCCATATGAATGGGGTAGTTATAAACTATAGTATAAGAACTATATAAAATATATAGTTTTCAAATTATATAAATTTTAATACAATGTTTATATAAGTTATTATATAAACCTTATTCTATATATTTTTTAATTTAAAAAAATGTAGTTATAGATTAATTATAAACTATAGTTTTTCAAATCGTATTCTTTTAAGGGTTCAAAGAATACGGTTATGAATTTACCTTCCGAAATATTTAACGTGTAAATATTTAAAATTATAGAAAACATGAAAATTATTTCATATAGTAATAAATCATTTCATTTTCTATATGTCGTTTTCACACAAGTAAATATCTCAAGCCCCTTTCACTGCTGGCACGATCAATCTTCAAACAAACATTAATGCCATATAATTTACAAAATGTAAATGAAAGTAAGAATCATATCATACTACATCTCCCCCAAAATTATGGGTTTAAAATTGAAAAACCCTAAAAATTTTACCTAGAGTTTAATTGCACAAATATAGTGCCAAAATAAATTGGAGAAAAAAAGAAGGGGACCAGTACTTTTAATACCCTTTCGGGTTGGTTGAAAAAACTTTGTACAAATTAAATAAATAAAACTTTGATGATTCTAATAAATACGGATTTAATCAACTTACATATTATATAATGTTACGATAAATATTTAAATAAAGATTACATCATAACATAAGTAAATAAAGAAATAGTTACTTGAAATAAATAACACATGTGACACAATATTTATAGTGGAAAACCTCAATACGGTAAAAACCACTTTGAAAATAACCTTTTACTTCAGAGAACTTATTTTACATCTAGTAAGATCACCTCCTCATTTTAAACCCTATTTACCAAGGGTAAAACCAAATCACTTGATTTACATACATTTGATATATTTCTGAATATATCAAATGAGGACCTAAAGTCCTTTTTATATAAGGTGATCGATATGTCTCTTGACCCACCTATTAACCTAAAATGGTTGACACATACACCTAGGTTTATAATATTTAATATTATAAATATAATCATTTCATGATATTAAATATTTAACCTAAAGCATATACCTAGGTTAGCATATTTAATAATAGAAATAGAAATATTTCATATTATTAAATATTAACCTATATATTAGTGGTTGACCCATATACATTAAGTGTTGTCTAGACCACTTAATAATTATGTTCCAACACTTTGATCATGATAGTTTCATTATTTATGAAATTGTAGTGATGGCTTAATTGTGTAAGGTTGCTTCTTGTTTATCATATACCTATGTACTAATCTACATTTTGTAATTGTGTGCAGTTAATAAATTTTTACGACCCTTGTAAGGTGTATTAATGTGGTGACACCCTTGTTGGTGAACAAAGGTATAAACATCAGGATTTTATTTAAAATATTATTTTAAAATCCTTTAAGACGTACTCATAGTAGTGTCAATTGGTTCATAACGATTGCAAAATTATTTCTTAAGAACAAAGAAATACACACACACACACAAATATATATATATATATATATATATATATATATATATATATATATATATCCATATAGATATATAGGATATATATACATATATATGTATATAGAATGTATATAGATATATACTTATATTAATTGTTGTTTATGGTTTACATTTTAATTATGTATCTATGAACTTATATGGTCATTCTATAATCAAAAGGAAATGCAAAGTATTGAATGGATATAGAGTTGGGGTCAGCCACTCGATCAATCCCAACCCGAGCTCCAACCGAGATATTTGATGACTTGCCACCTATACTTACATTTTTTTTAAAATAGATAGAGCACTTCGGGTGTTTTGTTGGAAAGTGGGAATTAAGTTGGAAGTTTGGATGATTCCTAACATTCGGATGTTTTAAACCACCCAAATGTGGGGATGTGATTTCATGATGGATTGGATGGACATGCCAAAGGTTGTAGATGGTAGTTGGAAAGGAATTACCAAGTAATTTGGGGAGAATTCATATTATTTGCATAAAAACCAACACCGAGCCATGGGGCTAAGTCAAAATACTTGACGATAGATCACAAAAAAATCTATATACTTGACAAGGTTTGTATATTAACCATTACAATATTTTGACAAACAACCACCACTAAGAAAATAAATAGAAATAAAATAGAAAGGACAACTAAAGGTCAACAATTAGTTCTATCACCTTGCTTACAAGCCCTAGTGCCCAAACTACCATCCTTCTTGCAAACCACTTTTAGGATAACACTCTTTGGTCTCTTTCCCTCTTTTTCCTCAATCTGGGTGATCATAGGCTCTTTTATGCCATCCTCATCCTTGTATTTAACCTCGGTGTTCACCGCCTCCATGTTAGAGCCCTCATCCATGTCGAATCCTCACTTCCAAGCTACTAAGCATGAGTCTCATGTTTGGATTAATCTCTTTCTTGTCCCACTTGATCTTGTAAAATAGAGATATGTTATTCTTGCATTAAAAAATCTTCCTGAATACCCCCAATCCTCTTATGGTATACCTCTATCTTGTGTTGGCATTCCTTTAATTCTTGAATGGGGTTCTTGTTAATAGTCAGGATAGTATCAACAGTCGATTCCACCCATAGCGGTCTAGCTTCCCAATCCACGAAATCATGATATCTTTTACCAAAACTCTCCCCCACATGCTGACCACCCTTTTTTAAATTGCAAAGGATAGCTCTAACCCCCTCAATAGGTTCAATCCCTTTCCCTTTCCTTGAATGGTGTAGGGCCGAAGCCGGGTTTCATGATTTGACTCAGGTTCACTATTAATCATAGGCTAGGCAGGAATAATGGGTGGGATTCTTTAGAGTAAGAGAAGAATTAGGCCTTGATGGAGAGGGATATCAATTGTATTTTTTTCAAAGTCATCAATGGTGGAAAATAGATACCTATAGAGGAAGAAGGCTAATATCATGGTCTAGTTTACGAAAGAAGTTAAGAACGAGAAAGATGATAGGAAAAAATATTCCTAAATTTCCCCTCTAAGGTCAAGTATTTCGTGACCATGAGATAGACATCGTATCATCATTTAGGAAGAGAGGTATGGGAAATACCATCATCATAAGCCACAATGTTTGCACCAGCTTCAAAAAAGGTGGTAATTTCATGTTTTTGCATGTTTTATCCTTGAAAATTTTAAGCTCCTCCATTTTCAAACCCATTATATCATAAAATAGCTCCCTCATAGATACTAATTTGAATACCTCTGAAATTAAAACTACCATCAATCAATGCATTACAAAAATCCATAGAAAGAGCAGGTCATTTCAACTTTTAGATGACGAATATACCTAGTGAATCCTCCTTTGTGCAACAGCTTTCCACAAGACATTATCATTTTTTAGGTGGAGGAAAGTAGTGGGTTCGGTGCGGACCCTGTCACCTCCAATGGTTATTTAAACCTCATTGAATTCAAGGATGTAAAATCATTTTCCAATCTCAAAAAATTAAAGCAAATGCCGGATGAAATGAATCGTAACCATAATAAAAGAGAGAGAGGTCTTTTCAAAATCTCAAACGTGAGAATCTTGGTGATCATCATTAAGCCACCTCCTAGTTCATGTCATCATTAATATACTTATTAATGGGTTCCCAACAGATACATGTCCTTGTCCACATCATTAATTCAACCATGTCATTACCTTAATTTGTCGGGGCATCTGCGGTTTATTGCCAACTCTAAAAAAGTGTTCGATAACCACTTCATCAAATGAAGTGAAGATGTTGCAAGATTCCTTGATCATGTTACTAAGCTTCCACCCATACTTACTCGATACTTGAGAGAATCAATCATACATAAGGAGTCCCCTTATATGATGATGGCATTTAATGCCAAATCCTTACACATCATGACCCCCTAGAAAATTGCCTTATCTTCAACAACGTTATTGGTATGATTACCAATGGGTCCCATGTAGGTACCAATACAAATTCCTCTGTGATCATAGATCAAACCCCCTCCTCTAGTAACACTATTCTGCATATTATCTGATCCATCAAAATTGAGCTTGAATCTTCCATTGAGAGGATTTGACCATTTAACCTTTTGGTTAACCCTATCCTTTTTTGGGTTATTAGGGATTATATCCATGCTCCTTAGAATGTATTTTTCCCAATTTGGGTAATTTTTAGCCTTTTTAAACTTTAAAATCTAAGAATTATCTTTAAGGAACTATTTCACCTTTTCAATCACCTTCTCCAAGTTGTATGCCTTGTTCTTGATAATCTTGTTATTTCATTCCATCCATAAACCCCATAATGTGTGAGGGAGAACAAGTTTCCAAATTTATTGAATCAAAAATTTCTAAAAATTGAAACTCCATTGATTAGGAGAAAGGGCCATGTCTCTAGGGAGGACCATGTGTACCTTAAAAATGTCGAGGACAATAGAGAAACCTAAAAGGAGAAGGGGCATTCAAGGAAGAGGTGCTGAATAGATTCTTCATTACATTTGCAGATGCTACATCTATTGATTATGATCATTCCTCTTTTTATAAGCCTATCCACAATTAGAATATTACCTATAACCAATTCCTAAAATAAAATATTTATGTTGGGAATAAGATTCTTATTCTAGACCTTTCTCTAGAGGGTGTTGGGTTCAATGTGTTCAAAATTTAACAAGTAACCATATTTAACACCATACTCCCTGAATCCATGGTCCTCAAGATCAACTTATCTTAAGCACTATCATGGGGGATATGGTAATATTTTATCCTCTTTTTAAGTCTTGAAAGGGTTGCATATCCCCTAAGAAGTGGGTGGAAGGAGGAGGGGTATCCATTTACGTTCTTCATCCTAGTAATTACAGACCAGTTCACCCTATTCCTGAGTGTAAAAATCCAAAGTTTACTCCATGGCTCAACCAATTTCAAAGCACCATCCACAATCCAAGGGTCCTCCCAAAAATTTATCTTAGATCCATCTCCAAGATTCCACTTAATCCCCTTTAACAACAATTCTCTAGTTTGAAAGAGGTTATTCCAAAATATGGATCCTCTAGGAAGCTCCATATCAAATAAGATACCTAGAGTACTGCCAAAGGGCCACAAATATTTTACTTTTAGGATTTTGATCCAGGTTCCTTTGATCTATGCAACCTCCACCCAACCTTAGCGATAAGAGCTTGGGTCATGATCTGAGTGTTTTTGAGCCCAAGCCACCCCTGTCCTTAGGTTGAGTGACTTTATCCCAAGAAACTAGAGGAATTCTATTCCTTTCCTCATATCCAATCCATAAAAACCTTTTCTATATGCTCTCAATAACCTTCTTAACTCTAGCAGGAAAAGTGAAGATGGACATAATGAAAACAACAATACTCTATAAGCATCTTTAAAGAAGATGCCATTTTCTATCCTATGAGAGCAGTGTTCCTTTCCAAGAGGAAATTTTTTTATGAAGTCTTTCAATCAATTTATTCCAACCTCCTTACTCAAACTTTTTCCCACAAAGGGACATTCCTATATAAGTATCATAGAGGGTCTTGATATTACATTCTAGAATATTGGTTAGTCTGTTTTGTTGCTCCTCCCCCGCATTAATGAAAACACATGAGATTTTTCTTAAGTTGATCCTCTGCCTCATGGATTTTTCATAATGTTTGGTGATACCCTTGATATCTCTAGCCTCCTAAACAACTAATTGACCTAGAAGGATTGTATCATCCAAAAATACTACAAATATTAGTTTTCGACTCCATGAGCCACTTTTATACCTTCCATAATACCCACTCTATAAGCCCTAAAACATAACCTGCTCAACATTTTGGCAACTATTATGTATAGGAAAGGTGATAGAGGATCACCTTTCCTCAACCCCCTTTCAGATTTGAAGAAGCCATTGATTTTTCCATTAATTATAATAGAAAATATTGGTTCTTTGGTGCAAGATTGAATCATTTTGATGAAGTGGGGATGACATTCCAACCAAATTAAGAGGGAGTACAAGAAATTCTAATATATTCTTTCATAAGCTTTATGCATGTCAAGCTTCACAATCATAACCTCCCTACCAGATAGCTCCACAGAGTGTATCGTCTCATGAATATTAATTATGTTGTCCATGATTTTCCTACCAGGCACAAAGGCCCCTTGATTAGGTGAAATGAAATTGCTAAGTGTCTCCCTCAACCTGAAAGCTATAATTTTAGAAATGAGCTTATACATAGTATTGCATAAACTTATGGGTCTAAAGTCCCCAAGGTCCTTAGCTCCAGTATTTTTAGGAATGAGAGCAATAAAGGTGTGGTTGATTTGTTTGAGTAGACTACCAGATTGGAAAAAGTCTTTAACTACTAAAAAAACTTCATTCTTAACAATATCCCAATACATTTGAAAAAAAAGCAAGGAAACCATCTAGTCCTGGGATTTTATCCCCTTCCATAGCATCAAGGATAGATTTTATCTCATCCTCAGAGGGGATGGCTATAAGTTCACTATTCTTAGCTTGGCTAATAGTAGGTTGAAAAATATTAAGGATCTCTGCTCTAGATATTTCATCAGAATGAAGGTCTTCTACAAACAAGTTCTTGAAGGACACAATAGTAGTAGAGATATCCTTTTCCTCTATAGCCATTTCACCATTGTATTTCTTTATTTATTGAATTCTCACCTTGTTGGCCTTAATAGTAGCTAAGATATGGAAGAATTTAGTGTTCCGGTCTCCCTCTTTAAGCCAAGTAATTCTATATTTCTGCTTCCAATATCTCTTCTCTGCGTAGGATATTATGGTATTCAACAAGTAAATATTTTTATTTTAATTTTTCCTCCATGCACCATCCTCCATATTCCATGACTTCTTCCTATTTCACTAATATGTTGAAGCTTTCTAGGATGAAATAGATAGAAGGTAAGTCATTAATGAGGAATACCTATGAATCAAATGTGGAAGGTATAATGTGCACGTTGTTGAGATTATCCAAGTTGATCGTAGAGAAATCCTTTTTATCTAGGAAGGACTACCTATAAATACAAAACAAGACCACAAAAGAGCATTAAATAGTATATGACAGTGGATTTCCTAGCGTATGTTAGATCTAGGAAGCGTGATGCTTCCTAGAGAGGATGTCAATCCATTATTTAATTTAACGTAAATAGGAAACTAAAATAAAAGGTCCTATTGTAATGCAATGATTTAGGTTTCTCAATACAAAATAATATGCTATATTTAATGTTAAATATGAAATGTATCACTAAATCTAATGAAACCAAAGGTTTTTTCGGGATGGGTAGGTTTTTCAGAGGTCTGTAAAGGTTTGGGACTGATTAGGTGAGGTCTAGGTTGGTTTTGGTTGAATAGAAGGCTTGTTGGTCTGAGGGTGTAAAATAACAGAGATAATCGGTATCGGTTGGGTGATTGATGCCAATATAGGGATAAAACCTATGATGGTAATGAAAATTGGTGTTGGTAGGGGCAATGGGTGATAAATTAATAAAAAGGATTTTAAGCCCTCTATGATTACATAGAGAGTGAGGAAGGTGTGGTTAGGCTTATAATATTGTTAAGAAAACTTAGGAATGTAGAGGAAGAGGTTAAGAAAGGTGGAAATACTTGAAATGGTTGGGTAAGTGGATTAAGGGGAAGATGGAGATATCCCGGTAATAGAAGAAATGGAAATACTAAAATAAGTAAAAATCTATAGTGAAGTAAGCACAGATGATGAAAACCATGTTACTTACTTGTTGCTATGAAGATATCGTGAACAAATATGGATAGTGGTTAATAGGAGAGGTGATGGCTGGTTCGGTTTCACGACATTATAACTGTGTGTGTTCCCATGGATACTTCAATGATCTATAAGAGAATTTGTTGCTTGTGCTACACTCTAGTGGTGTTTCGTCATCATTTTGATGTAGGAATGACTTTGAGACTCACGCTTGATTACAATATAAATTCCCAAAACTGAATGACCAACCCATGTAAAGAGTTGTAAAATTGTATATAAAGGAACCAATGGCAATTTAGGTGATCAAAGTTGGCCAAGGATAAACTGGGTGTTAATTAGGGTGGATTATTTAAAGTTACCAAAAATATCCTAATCTTTACTATGTTTCATGTGATCTTGATTACTAATCTAGGTATCAAGTGAGGGTTTGAACTTAGATAAGTGGGAGTGTTGTTGGAGAAGGAATAAGACTTTAATTTCAAGGTTTTAAAGAGTCCCAATTGTTTAAGATAAGTAGAGACTCAATCTTAGTTAATTAATAGGCTAGGAATAAGTCCATGGTGAGGTGTCTAGGTGAGGTGTAAATTAACTTAATTAAAGTAATTAAGTTAATTAATAATGTGAGGATGAACATTAATTCAATTGTAAGTAATTAAATTAATATGAATGTGGGGTAAGGGGTCATGGTTAGGTGAATACGTTACGTTAATTAATTAAAGGGGACTAAGGGGAGTGTGACCCAAATTTGGTGTCTACATTTGTCCCTGTTTTGCGTAGGTTGCATTGATAAGCAACGCTGACAAAAACAAGAAGTCATTGTCTTAGGTATGAGTGAAGATTAGGTTGCCCCAAGTATGGGTGGAGGTGATCCCCCTCAAACCAAGATCTGATGAGGTAATAGATGGAGTCAGTGAGTGGTTTGATAAATGTGTAAGTGATGAAAACAAGGGTAGGTGGGTTTTAGGTAAGGGTGAGTTTGGTTCGGGTAATAGGTAGTGGCAGTATAACACACACACACACACACACAGATATGGAATGTAATATGGTACCAGTCAAAGAGCTTGCAAAATGTATTTTTTCAAAGGTCGTGAGGTTTATCTAAACAAGGTTGAAGTGGTTCAAATATCCAAGGTATAGGATATGGTCCTAATACACAACCAAGTAAGGTGTAGGGATGGTAAATAAGTTCATTCTAGGGAACCAAAGGTTAGGTTGGGATAAACAACATGACATTAGGTAAGGTAAGGTCATTAGGCTGAACAACATGAGTAGCATCATTACAAGGTATAGCTAGTAAGTGAATTTGAGTGTCACAATGGGCAAGGTTGGGTTGGGTGATTTAGGAAAGGCTATAGGTAAGGCCACGTTAGGGGTGAAAACATGCCCCAACTGATTGTGAGGTTGGGTTATAGGTAATAAGGTCATTAGGTTTAGTGGTAAGGCTGGGTTCAAACTTGGGTAAGGTGATATTTATGAGATGTGGTATTGTATTTTGATTTTGATATATATATCATCCTACATGCTGAAGATTGTAAGATTTTAGATGAGATTTTTTGAGATACTTTGATTATTTATCCCTATGTATATATGTATTGATACACAAACACTCCCTTTTATATAGTTGATGATGATTATTGGATTGATGATGTACTAGTTTTCATTTACATTGTTATTGTTATATTATGGAAAATAGGTGAGTTAGGCATGGTTGAGTCTAGGTCATTTAGGCATGGTTGAGTTAGGTGTAGGCATGATGGAGTTTGAAATTTTCCAAGTTATTGATTTTATGGAAATGATGTGTTGTAAGTATGTTGTGTTTAAATTTCCAAGTAATTGATATCATGGAAATGTTAAATGATTGATGTATGATATGGTTGAGGTTATAAAATGGTAGGTATGATGAAACAATGTATGATTTTGTGATATATTAATCTCCAAGTTATTGTGTAAATGGAAACTAACTAGGTTAGAATGTGAATGTAAAAGGGTGAAAAATGGTTAGGGGTAAAAGTGGTGAGCTAACCTCTAAGGGCCCCATGCCCTAGGAGTGCTACCTACATAGCCCTAGTGAAAAGGGGCCTCATGCCAATGTAGTTCTCCCATAAGCTAGGGAAGAATATGATGGGGTAGATGAATGGGTTGGTAGGTTTTAGGCATGATTGATTCTAGGTCATTGAGGCATGGTTGAGTGTAGGTTATTTTAGGCATGGTTGAGTTTAGGTTTAATAGGCATGGTTGAAGGAGAAGAAATCCCAGAATGTAGGTGTCAAAGGTCTAGTCATGCATAGTAGAATCAATAAGTAAGAAAAGAGATGAATGGTAAAAGAGGTGGAATGCTCCAGAAGTGGCAAGGACCATAATGAGCATACTAAGGATGGGTTGATGAACTTAAACCCCTAAAGGTAGTACATGATTGATTGTTCTAAGGGTGAAGGAAGTTACATGATCACGAAATGTTACATTTGTGGCATGTCCCTTGAGTAGGTAGAAGATAAGAAAGAAAGGAAGATGAGGTGAAATGGGTTGTTTAACAGAGCCTTATTGCGAGATATCATGCCTCTTTTACAAGATACCCTAACCTAAACAGAATAGGCAAGTTCATAACAAAAAAGTTGTACTTTTTCTTGATTTTTGTATTTTCTTTTTGCTTTTATTTTATAGATTGATCAATATCGGAAGCATATATGGGATAAATAGAATGACTCCTTGAGGTCTTTGTGAAGCTGGTCAATGCAAGAAGCTTCAAAATATTTTATTTTTATTTTACAGAAATAGTGTTCTTTTTTATAGACTACATACAATATGAATAGCTTTGTATAGTTGTCCTTCAAGCGAGAGAAGTCTATTCATAGCACCAAGATAAAAAGATATATTTTCTTTTTGAGGGATTCATCTATGTGCCAGAATTTTGACTCAAGGATTTGAATTTGAAAATCTCATATATTACTTTTGAATTTTTGTTTTTAACTTTTAGGTCATGAACAAGACTATAAAGGAGTATAGGCTTATTTTATGAAGGAAAACCATAGCACGCAAAGGTTAGCTATAAAATAAAGGTTTTAAGTGACAAAAAAACATGGAATTCCATCCTGAAAAGGATGAAAAGTATCCATGAGAATCATGCCATGAGTAGATCGGTGGTACTCATATTGAAGATAAGGCTGAAAGGTGATGGATAATCACATGATTCTTGTTTAGTTGTTGATCCTTAAAATAGGTAAGTGAAAGGTGAATGTTGCTCAAGGGATGAGTTTTTAATAGACAAAAGGTGATATAGGAATTGATTCAACAATAGAATGGTCGAAGATGCAAGGCATTGAGGGTTCGAGTTCGGTTTATCTTCTAGGAAGATAAATGATAAACACCCAATCCATAGGCATGAGTAATGATATAGGGTCCAAGCAAGTTAGGAGCGAACTTTCCCCGTTTACATTTCTCCTCTTTTGTTACATGTTTATTTTCCTTCATGATGAGGTCACCAACATTGAAGGTTAGTTCTTTGACATGTTTATTATAGGCACATTTGATACATTTTTGGTAGATTTGAAGGTGATTAAAATCATTTACATGACGCGTCTATCTAATAACTCGAGCTATGCCAAATGATATTAGTAAAACATTTTATTGTTGAGCTTATCTTTGAGTAAGATACTAAGATATAGAATTTGGACTTCGAGAGGCAAGACATCCTCTGTACCATAGACAAAGAGAGAATGTGTGGTAGCACTTGAGGTGTGAATACTAATGTGATAAGCCCATAAGGAAAAAGTAATATGTGTGTTCCAATCCTTACTAGTATCATCAACCACTTTCATAAGAATTTTTTTTAGGGTTTTTTTAGTCGATTTAGCTTGGTCATATATTTGAGAATAATAAGGTGAAGAAAACTGAGTTGAATTCTAAAGGAATCACGAGTTTCTATAGGGTTTTGTTTTTTAATTGTTTTTTGTTATTAGTGATGAGGTGGTGAGGAACACCAAATAGACAAATGATGTGATGGTTGATGAATTCACAAATTTTATGGAGTATTTTTAGAAATGAGAGGTATAGATTCCACCCATTTAGTGTAATATTTAGTAGCGGTAATAATCCATTGATGACATTAGGAAGAATGAGGGTTAATATCTCCGACAAGATCCAAACCCAATTAGGTGTCTTATGACATATAAGGTGTGACTAGGGGTGACGAAGATTAGTGTGTTGCTCAAATTTAACACAATGTTTGACATAGTCACAACAGATCTTGTTTTAAGGTTGGCTAGTAATAACCAAGAAAAAGGATGCACTTAGCCATAGGGAAGCCACTTTGAAATGACCTCTATAAAATCCCATCATGAACTTCCTTGATGGTGTATGTGATTTCATAACTTGTAAGGAATTATAAGAGGATATTGTCGAATCCATGTTTGTATAGAATACCACCCATGATGACATAACGAGAGAAAATTTTGAGGATAGCTCATTGTCCATTGTGAGTAAGATCTAGAGGTAGAATTGAAAGGGAAATGTAGTCAATAAACTACTTATACCAAAGGTCACGTGGGGAAATTTCAATGTTTCCTACAAATTTAACGTCTAAGAATAGATAAGAAGGTGATTGCAACCTTTTTACTATGAAAAATATTTTTGAGTCAAAGGGTGAAGCGAGATTTTGAGAAGCGAGATAGGCCATGGTGACCGCAAATTTTTAGTGGAACATGGGGTGGTTTGAAGTTCATAATGGTCAAAGGTATTGAAAATTATGTCAACATGATGTTTATATGTTTGAAGTATCTCATTATGATACTGGTATATACCATTGACTTAGTTCATAACCAATTGAGATTTGCCAAATATATTTATTGATTTAACATCTAAGGCTATGGTGGTTTGAAGACCTAACATGAGTGCTTCATATTCGGCGATGTTGTTAGTATAATAAAAATCTAGTTTGAAAGATAATGACATAGGATCACCATTAAGAGGAATGAGGATAACTCTTGCACCGCCCCCAAGCTGAAATTTTGAACCATTGAAGAATAACGTCATCTAGTAAATGGTATCATCCAAGGAGAGGGCAGCAATGGATTCATAAAGGAATTGAAGTTACAAGATTGGTTTCTACGGAGAGTGATGCATCTACGAGTTGGTCAAAAATGGTTTGTCCTTTGACATACTTTTGATGGATGAATACGAGATCTAGGTTTGCAAGAAGCATGAGCCAATGTGTAACACATTGATGTTGGTAAGGCTTAGCGTACATGTAAGGTAAGGGGTTAGTATTGGTGACATCAAAGGTGTTTTGGTTTAGTAGGTAATGGCGAAGCTTAGTGGCAAAAAAAGACTAAGGATAGGAAAAAAATTCAGCATGAGTATATCTAGTCTCGTATTCTAAAAGCGTACATATTATATAATAAACCACTTGCTCCCTATGTTTCTCATTGCAATGAACGAGCATGGCACACAAGGAATGATTAGTGGAAGAAATCTAAAGGTAAAATGGTTGGTCATCCTTAGGTGGAATGAGAACAGGTGGTTAGAGGAGGTATTTTTAAGGCATTGAAGGCTTTGTGGCATTCATCATCCCATTTGAAGGAGACATCCTTTTTGAGAAGATGATGAAATGGATGGCAATGGTCAAAAAAATGAGAAATAAAGAGATGAATAGATTGCACTTTTCTTGCAAACTATGAAGTTTGCGAAGGTTAGTAGGTGGATGAATCTCAATAATATCCTTGATTGTAGTGGGATCAACTTTAGTGCCATGTAAAGAAACGAAAAACCAAGGATCTTTCCTAAGAGAATAGTGAAGAAACACTTCTTAGGTTGAAGGTAAACATAGTATTTGATGAGATGGTCAAAGACAACCTTAAGGACTGCAAGTTGTTCCTCTTGATGTTGGGATTTAGTAAGAAGATCTTCGACGTATTCTTCCTATATGTTATGCATGAAGTCATGAAAGATAAATTCATAGCCAGCTAATATGTGGCACCAACATTTTTAAATCCAAAGGGCATGACACGATAGCAAAAGGTCCCCCAAGGAGTGATGAAGGAAGTTTTGAGTTGATCTTTCAGGGTGAGTAATATTTGGTTATAACCCGAGAAACCATCCATGAGTGATAGCATCTCATAGCTAGCAGCAAGATCAACTAGTTCACAATAATAAGTAGAGGAAATTCATCTTTTGGGCAAGCCAAGTTGAGGTCATAGAAATCCATGAAAATGTAGAGTCCCCTTATCACTTTTGTGACAGGATAATGTTAGATATCTATTGGGGATAATCAATGGGTAGAATGAAGGAAACAAAAAGGAGGCACTTTGGAGTTTTTTTTTTTACAAGAAGGGAAATGCAAGGATGCATTTTTGTAACTTTAATTTCATGGGTTTGGAATCAAGAAGGGTTGTGATATTGTAGGCCACAATATTTGGGTCAATATCGGGCATATCAGCGTAGGACCAAGAAAATTGTTTCTATGATCCCGGAGGAAAGAAGTGAAATATTCTTGTTCGAAACATCTAAATATTGGCCTATTTTTAGAATGTGTGGGTCATCTTGAGTGTGAATATAATAATATTCCGCACTTTGAGGTAGGTGAGATTAAAATCATCATCCCCGACATTAAATGATGTTATAAAAGGCATATCATCATCGATCATGTCAAGACATGGGAAGCGAAGAGAAAAGGGAGCCTCGTCATTGTGCTTATAAGTTAGAGGTCTCATGGAAATGGTTCTCATGATTTTTTTAGGAGGAATGGATTCTAGATCCATAGACTCTATAGGTGAAGGTGGTGAGGTAGGTGAATGGGGTGGGGAAGGTTTATCGTCCTCCATGAGTTTGACTCGGCCTTCTTGGAAGGTGGTTCAACAAATCTGATACCACTGCGATATTTATGCTTACGGGTGGTGCAAGGAATGAAAGTATGGAAACATTTTTCATATAAACTAAATCAAAATCCCTTTTAAGCACAAAAATCGAGGAAGGTGTAGGTGAAGCGACGATTGGTGAGATATTGAAGGTTGGAGGAAAATCGTCAAGTTTGGGAAGGTGGCTCAAGAGAGTAGGTAGAAACATCAAGTCCCCATACATTAAGTTGGTGCCAAGGTGGGGAGGACCATAGGGGAAAATTTGACCTATGTGGTGATCATAGCATGGATGTTGGTGAATATTACCATACTCTTAAGGAATAGGAATGTGTCAATGTTATAAAGGTGGTACTCCCCTAGTGTGAGGCATTGAAAAACACCTTCTAAGGGATCAATAGTTGGTATGTGGGTAGCGGGAATGGATGAATCACTAGATGGATGGGAAGAAGAAGCATTGGATGTTTGAGAAGTAGATGGGTTGGCTGATGGGTTAACTACGGAAGCTTGAATCAGTGGGAATAGAGGAGTTGGTTGTGGAAGATGTAGCAACAAAAGTGGTGGATGAGGCATTGGTTGAAGAACAAGTGGTAGTGGTGGTAGATGCCTTAACTGGTATAAGGACATCATTAGGTCGGTAGAGCATGTTATAGGTTTTAAATGGTGAAGGATAACTAGGATGGTGTAGTTGTTTCCTTCATGTTCAAATTTTAAACAATGGTGTAAGGTTGATGTTAGGAAATAAGGGATAAAATATGAAGAACAATCCCTCACGAGAATCACAACAATAGAAACTAATAAGAAAAAAATATTACATATCTTGAATAAAATTATAGAATAAAATAACACAACACAAAGAGACAGATATTTAATGTGGTTCACCCAATTTGGGCTACGTCCACCAAGAATCAATTTCTTATATTTTATTACAAGCCACCGCTCTCTCAATACAATACCCAAATCTATTTGGAGCTATGCTTAAAAAACTCTACAAATTCACACTGAATTCAAAACACATCTGCAATGTTACATTATACCTATCATATGTATAAAACCATATAAATAGACAACTACTTAAGTAGTTGTTGCAAATCAGCAACACCCCCTGGATGTTGATCAGATTTCTAGTTTGATCATACTAGCATCCAATTTGATTGCACAACATTGAATCCTCTTCCCAAGTGTGGGACTTCCAAAATGGAAGAGGAATCTCCAAATTAGAGGCTGGTTCATCAACTCCTCTGATCAGCTAATTCACTTGTACAATTGTAGAGGTTTAAACTCCTAAATCTACTCTAAATTCCAAGGAGACAGAGATAGAGAATGTAAAAAGAAAGAACTAATGCTAATAGGTGATGCACCAAAGGATTTGTAGACACTGATGCTACATGAAATACATAATCCATAAGGAAACACAAAGCAAAAACATGCACAAATGCTCAAAATGTAATGAAAGATCAAGAAAGCAATGATAAATATATGAAAGGATTGAGGATTTTAATCATAGAACATATATCAACATCTCGATCCAATACAAGACATTACATTCTGATCCGAGGCAAGAAAATATGCTGCATTATGTGGAAAGGTAAAATTTCTTCACAAATTCTGCCAAGGAGGAAGAAAAGGAAGTTGCAGAGTGAAAAAGTGTCTCCTTTGCAAAAATGAACTCATTCTAGCTTTTACAAAGGCAAACCATGACCCCAAGAGAGAGAAACATGGGAAAACATGCAAGGGGTTCAAACATTGACCAAAATTCCATCAAAATAGCATGGGCACTTTGTGAGACCCATTCCCTGACATTTTTAACCATGCTAGGAGAGAATGCGAGCCATTCTTCATTAAAAACTGGTTGAAACGTCATTTTTGTCTATGACCACGTGCGAGAGGAGTTTATTTATTTTCTCTCTCTAAAATCTGCTAAAATGCAAAAATGGCCCTATAATCTTGTAGATAATTTTACCAACTTTCCATTGATATAAAGAACGCGAAAAACTGAGCTCTGGATCGAAAGATATGGCGATTTGAAGTTTTAGGGCAAAACAGGGCCAAATCGGGTCAGTAGGCAAAAACTTGAATTTTTGCACCGTTTTGGTCATTTAGAAAATTTTCCAAAATTTCCCGTGCTCCACCACACTAGGTGCCATGTGGTGGCATCTCATTGGCCGTGGGCCTTTCAGGGGAAAATTGTTCCAAAAACACCGCCGAGCCATAACTTCAAAAATACATGGAGTTAGGAGGAAAACTTTACCTTTCTGGAAAGCTAAGAAAGAGATCTATCCAATGGTGTCATTTCCAGAAGGTTTTGAGTTCCTAAAAAGTAAAATATTATGACTGAGGCACAAGAGAGGAAAAAATTAGAGGAGTTAGCCACAAATGAGCGAGGGGCACATTTTGGATAACAATTTTAGCGACTCGGAGGGTCATCTGCCTCTTAGATGAAGTTACTTTGCTGAAGCATCCATTGGGCATGGAGTCATGAGTTATATCCTATAAACTGATCTAAACTTTGAAAACCTCCTCTCTGAGCCACTTGGAAACCCACTAAAATGGACTATGCAAGAGCAAAACCAGCACCACAAAAACTATGTACAAAACTAAAGGTCATACATGCTCCAAAATGGAACATGCAGAGTATGCACAAGCACTTCTTTTACTGAAAGAAAAACTACCTATCCTACTCTAACTGGAAGCAAAAGTGGGCTAAACAAACCCTGCAACTGGTTGGGAGAAATAGCTTCCCTTTCTCAAAAGTTGCAACCATGCAACTGATTTGGCACTGAACATGGCTGATTGGATGAGTGGAAAATCAACAAGAAGCTGGTCTTCTACCCAAATCATCAAGGTGTCAACTAAAAAAAAATCCAATACCTCTTTTAGTTGCTCTGCATTTGGATTGAAGAGGTATGACAGCTGATCCTTGGTACTTTGTAGCTCACCCTCATGCTTAGAAGCAAGCATGACTGGTTGTGACTTCTCCTTTGACTCCAATGAAGTCAAATACCTTATTGGGCAAGGTATGATCCATTTGATATGCCCATAGCTCTGATTTTCAACTCCAAAAATGGAGTCTTCTTGTAGACCTTCTTGGGTGGGTGATGTGGAAGCAATGGTAGGACTTTTCTACCCTTTCTCTTCCTTCATGGCAACATGGAACTCTTCTATAGTGTGCAACTCCTCATTATTGATTGCAACATCCAATGAAGTTGCTTTTACATTATTGTTACCTAATGCAATACATTATTGGATTTGGAGCTCCTCCATTGTAGCTTTTGGAAGATCAAATTCTTCCAGCTTTGATTCAAGAGGTATGTTGCAAACTGTAGGCTATTGTCCTTGAACTCTATTGTCCATGGCAGCAAGTTCTTGTTGTTGGAGAACGAATGGTGAAGAAGGAAACGTAGTAATTTTAGCTAGCTCTTCATCTAAACATTCTTCTAAGTCGATGGCAAATAAAACTCTTGAATGTCTTACTACAAAAAAGTCTCTCCCTCTTGTATGGTGGCCTCCAAATCTGCATTTTCTTCACCCTGTATAACTTCATTTTCAAACATGAAACTTGTCAATCCAAACTCATCCCAAAAATCAGATTGTTGGAGAGATGAAGTGGGAGAGAAGCATGAAATTTATTGTGCCTTTTGCTCACAATTTGGACCTATTTTGTTCACCTCTATAATGGCTTCATCAATCAGATCAGCCCCTTCAAATGAAAGAAAAAACGTATCAATAATGCTTCCTTCTTCTACTGTTGTAAAAATTGACTTGACCCCATCCATTTGCTCCTCAAAGATGGGGTTTTGAGATGATTTTCCTTCCTTCTCGATGGCTGATTTTGCAGTGCAAACTGGATCAGCATTTTCTTTGGGCAAAGTGCCAACATGGACACCTAACTCATCACCAACAAACTCATGTTTTTCTCACTTCACTGCTGTTATAAAATCATCCTTGTTTTCCACTTGTTCTCCAACTTCAACATCCTCTATTGGTTTCACCATCAAGGGGATTTTTGTAGTCCCAAATTTAAGAGCCCAACTCTTCAGACTTTGAATTTCTTCATCCTTGTTTGGCTCTTCTTTCTGCTGTTGTTTTCCTTGATTGGCATTCTGATTTTTATCCTCCCAACATGGATTTGGGAATGCAAGAGGAGAAGTGGATTGTAACTCAATTGATTTTGCAATTTTTTGTGGTGGTGGAGGAGGTAGGAACTCTTGTTTCTTTGGAGGGAATGGCTGTTTGGAAGGGAAAAGGATAGAAGAATTGAGATGGGGTGGAAGACTAGGGAATGGAGAAATGGATTCAACACTTGGGACAATAGATGGAGAGTTTAAAACTTGACACTACTGAGATAAAATAGATTGGGAAAGAGGGAGAGAAAAGGCATGAGATGGTGTGCTTACCTGTTGACAAGGTTGTTGAATACTCCTCTCATACACCTTTATTCCTTTAGTCCACTTTGCAAGCAATGGTAGTGTTGTAATCATGAAGGCTAGCTTCTCTTGAGGGCTGTAATGCCTTGGAAAAGGTCCCACCCATGGACAAGGTGCTCTACAACCGATTCTAAATGCTTTCATTTGTGCTTGAGCCCTGGATAACAACATGTTTACCTCCATCTTTTGGATTTGTTCCAGTAGATCTGCATTTTCTTCTTGAATTCCCTCACAACCAGCATACCCTTGTGCTATACATGCTTCATATCCAAACTAACTTTGGCACTACTGCTCATATGGGTAGACATGCTGATTTTGAATTTGATCAAAATGCTGATTTGGAGGATTTGTAAAACATGTTGGAGGTGTGATATACTACTGTTGTAAATGTGAATTCCATGATGGAAATGAAGTCATGATTGCACAACTTCATGGAATGGAAAAGAATGAAAATGATGGAAAGAAGAATGGATGGAAATGAATGGAAAACAGGTTTGCAACTTAGAGAATGAGTTGTTTACTAGATGGAGTCACCAGATGTGCTTTTGAAAGTGCCTCCAAAAGGTTGAATCTTTAACAAGAACACACCAACCTATCAAAGATAAAGTGGAAGACCTCTAAGGTCCCACCGAGCATGCCAAAACTGTTGTTGCAAATCAGCAGCACCCCTGGATGTTGATCAAATTTCTAGTTTGATCATACTAGCATCCAGTGTGATTGCACAACATTGAATCCTCTTCCCAAGTGTGGGACTTACAAAATGGAAGAGAAATATCTAGATTAGAGGCTGGTTCCTCAACTCCTCTGATCAGCTAATTCACTTATACAATTGTAGAGGTTTAAACTCCTAAATCTACTCTAAATTCCAAGGAGACAGAGATAGAGAATGCAAAAAAGAAAGAACTAATGCTAATAGGTGATGCACCAAAGGAGTTGTAGACACTGATGTTTCATGAAATAAACAGTCCATAAGGAAACATAACACAAAACATGCACAAATGCTCAAAATGTAATGAAAGATCAAGAAAGTAATGATAGATATATGAAAAGATTGAGGGATTTTAATCACGGAACATATATCAACATCTCGGATCCAATATAGTACATTACAGATGATCTAGAGGCAAGAAAAGGTGCTACATTACGTGGAAAGGTAAAATTTCTTTACAAATTCTACCAAGGAGGAAGAAAAAGGAAGTTGCGAGAGAGCTGAAAAAGTGTCTCCCTTTGCAAAAATGAACTCATTCTCGCTTTTACAAAGGCAAACCACGACCCGAGGAGAGAGAAACATGGGAAAACATGCAAGGGGTTCAACCATTGACCAAAATTCCATCAAAACAGCATGGGCACCTAAAAACCCATTCCGATATTTTTAACCATGCTTTAGGAGAGAATGCGAGCCATTCTTCATTAAAAGCAGTGGTGGTTAAAACATCATTTCTATCCATGACCACGTGCCAGATAAGTTTCTTTATTTTCTCTCTCAAACTCCACCAAAATGCAAAAATACCCTATAATCTTGTAGATAATTTTACCAGCTTTCCATTGATATAAAGAACGTGAAAACCTGAGCTCTGGATCTAAGGATATGGCGATCCAAGTTTTAGGGCAAAACAGGCCAAATCGTGTCGGTGAGAAAAAATCAAATTTTTGCACCTTTTTGGTCATTTGGAAAATTTTCCAAAATTTCCCCATGCTCCGCCACTCTAGGTGCCATGTGGCGGCATCTCATTGGCCGCGGGCCTTTCAGGGGAAATTTTTCCAAAAAACTCCGCCGAGCCATAACTTCAAAAATACATGGAGTTAGGAGGAAAACTTTACCTTTCTGGAAAGCTAAGAAAGAGCTCTATCCAATGGTGTCATTTTCAGAAGGTTTTGAGTGCCTGAAAAGTAAAATATTATGACTAAGGCACAAGAGAGGAAAAAATGAGAGGAGTTAGCCACAAAAAATGAGCAAGGGCACATTTTGGATAACAGTAGTTTTACAAAACCATGGGTATTAAAACCATGGGCCAAAATCTGTCTCCGTTAAACTATGGGTCAAAAATCCCGATCATATGAGAAAAGCATGTTTCTCGATTAATCAAGCATTATTTAAGGCCCAAAAAAATTTTGGGGGTTGCGCCCCCAAACCTCGGTAAGATGACTATGGAAAGTGTATAGTACTCTTAGTGTATAGTCTTCAACACTTTCTCACATGAAAACAAGCTCCACAACCTAACAATCTCCCACTTGGAGACTAGTTTTCCTCTGAGCAAGCTTCTCAACCCTTCACTAGTTTCGTGAAGACCAACCAAAGTTGAACATAGCTTCAGTTTTTCCCTTGTGACCACCTTGGTCATCATGTCTACAAGATTCTGACTGGTATGAATCTTCTCTAGCTTCAACTTCTCTTCCTCCAAAGTTGTCCTGATGAAATGGTACCTTAACTATATATGCTTTATCCTAGAGTGGAAAGTAGAGTTCTTAGCTAGGTGTATAGCACTCTGACTATCACTATGCATCTTTCCTTCCTCCTGCTTATGCCCCAACTCCTCAAGCAATTGCTGTAGCCAAATCATTTCTTTTCTTGCCTCTATGGTAGCAACATACTCAACCTCTATGGTTGACAAAGCCACCAGCTTCTGTATTCATGAAATCCAACTTACTATTGTCCCACCTACAGTGTAAACATAACCTGTCGTGCTCCTCCTGATGTCTATATCTCTAGCCATATCTGAATCTACATAACCACACAAAGTGGTGTCTGATCTAATACAACACAAAATTGTCCTCATGGTCCCTCTCAAATACCAAAGGATCCACTTTATCGCCTACCAGGTGATCTCTACCTAGATCACTCATTAAACTACTCACCGCTCCCAAGACATGGGAAATATTAGGCTTGGTGCACACCATAGCATACATAAAATTACCAAATGCTCATGAGTAAGGTAACTTGGACATATAGTTTCTCTCCTACTCTTTCTTGGGACACTGCTCATTTGATAACTTGAAATGGCCTGCCAAAGGAGTCCCAACCGGTTTAGCATCCCGTATATTAAAACTCTCCAAAACTTTCTTAATGTACTCTTCCGAGATAAAATCAACTTTCATTCCTTCCTATCCCGAGATATTATCATACTAAGGATTTGTTTGGTTGCCCCCAAATTTTTCATAGCAAAGGATTCACTTATCTTCTTCTTGAGTACTTTTGTTTCCTACATGTTTTTACCTACAACCAACATGTCATCCACATATAGACAAAGGATAATATAACTACCATCCTCAAATTTCTTTGTATACACGCAATGGTTAGAATGAAATCTAATATAACCTTGCTCCATCATGAAGCTATCAAATTTCTTATACCATTGACGTGGAGCTTGTTTCAAGACATACAAGCTCTTCTTTAGTTTTCACACCATCTCCTCTTTACCTTTGACCTCATAGCCCTCTGGTTGTTGCATATATAGTTCCTCCTCCAAATCACCATGGAGAAATGCAGTCTTTACATCAAGCTATTATAAGTGTAAGTCTTCTCACAGTAACTATTCCTAGAACAATTCTAATAGAAGTTATTTTTACTACAAGAGAAAAAAATCTTATCAAAATCTATACCTTTTTTCGTGTAAACCCCTTGACCACCAACAGTCCTTGTATATTTTCTTTCCCCCTCCTTCTTCTTTGACTCTAAACACCCACTTGCTCTGTAATGCTCTTTTGCCTTTAGGTAGCTTCACCAAATCCCATGTCTAGTTCTCCATGAGAGCCTAGTGTTCCTCATTCATGGCTTGCACCCACTTCTTCTTAGCATCTACCTACATTGCTTCATCAAAGCTCTCTGGATCTCCACTATCGGTGAGTAATAAATAATAAAGAGATGGAGAAAACATTTAGGTTCTCTTCTTATGTTAGAAGACCTTCTCAATATAGGAGTTTGGGTTTCCTGTTGAGGAGTTTCCTGAACTGATTCATGTGTCACTTTCCCATCCGAAAGATCCTCTACCGCTGCATATTCTTTCTTGGATTCTTCCCTATTTTCCTGCAACTACTGCTTATAAATGACTTTCTCATTAAATACCACATCCATAGATCGAATGATTTTCTTGTCCTTAATACTCCAACATTTGTATCCAAAGTCATCACCACTATAACCGATGAAAGTACATTTTTCTCGATTTAGCCTATAGCTTGGTCCCGTCATCCTTGTCTATATGGATAAACACCTCACATCCAAAGACTCTAAGAAATGAATAATCAACTTTCCTACCATACCAAGCCTCCTCAAGTATGCCTCCATCCAAGGCACTTGAAGTTCCTCTGTTTATGAAGTACATAATTGTGCTCACCGCTTCGCCTAAAAATAAAGAGGCAGTCCTGCATATAACCTCATGCTCCTAGTATGTTCCATTATTGTTCTGTTCATCCTTTCTGACACCCCATTCTACTGTGGAGTTCCTAGAACTATCTTTTTCTTGGGGATTCCATTCTTAGAACAAAAATCATCAAATTCATTGCTCTGAATACCCCCTCCATTATCCGACTTTTGAGACATTTTAGCTTAAGACCCGTTTCATTCTCTACCAAGGCTTTCCATTTAACAAAAGTTTCAAATACATCATATTTGTTTCTAATACAATAAACCCAAACTTTCCTTGTTGTATCATCAATAAAGGTAACATAATAACCTAAACCCCTAAGACATGATACAGTGGCCCCCACACATCGAATACACCAGCTCTAACTTACTCTCTTTCTTTGTAGGTCCAACCTTAAGAAACCTTACTCTCTTATGTTTCCCATATATGTAGTCCTCATAGAACTCCAAAAATTTTTCCCAGTATATCCGGGAAAATCCTTCTTTATGATCTCCATGCCCTTATGGCTCATATGGTGAGCCTATAATGATACAATGTCGTATCTACTTCTCGAAGCCACAAGATTACAAACATTAGTGCTATAAGTGGTTAAATACAAGGTTCCAACCTTCTTACCTGTTTCCACCACAAGAGCACACTTAGTAACCTTCTAAGAGTCCATCGTAAATATCACAATACAACCATCACTTCCCAAATACCTTGTCGATATCAAATTTCATCTTAATATAGGCACATGTCTGACATCCTTCAATAGCCAAGTATTCCCATTCTGCATCTTAACCTGAACAAAACCTTTTCCAACTATCCTACAAGGCTCATCATCACCAAGAAAAACATGCCCAAAATCTCCTTGAACATAATCAACAAAATAATGCATATGTGGAGAAGCATAGAAAGAAGCCCCCAAATATAAAACCTAAGATTCAGTAATATTATGCAAAGAAAGAATCAAAGCATCCTGACACACATTACCCATCACAACATTTTCCACCTTGTTTTCTTCCTATTGTTTCTTCTTGTCCTGAATCTCCCAATAGTCCTTCTTTGCATGCCCAGACTTTCCATAGTGCCAACATACTATCTTGCTTTTGGATTTTGACCTTGCTCGATCCTTTGATTTTCCACGGCTTCCTATATTCTTCTGTCTCCCTCTAGTTTCCACTGTCAACACATTTCTTGAAGTAGAAGATTCACCAGATATTTTTCTTCACATTTCCTTGTTTATAATCACCCCTACAACATCCTCAAACTTCAACTTTGAGTTAGCTAGAACCGAGTTGCTTACCGCCATTACCAGGTTATTCCAACTCTTAGGTAAAGAGCACAAAACTAATAAATCCTCAAATTCTATTATAACCAAAGCTAGCATATTTACAACCGTATTAAAATCATTTAGATTATCTACTAGTGAACCATTCTCAGACATATTCATATTAAACAACTTTTTCATTAAAAACATCTTATTAGAGGTAGAGTGTTTTTCATAAAACTTCCTAATACATCCATCAGGTTCTTTCATAGTCTTTTCCTTTGAAACATTAAATAATACCGAAGATACAAGACACAGCCAAATTGTTCCAAGTGCCTTCTTATATAGTAAATCCCATTCTCGCATCCTTCATTCTTGAGGGTTTGTTCACCTTCTCGGATAGTAGAATATAAAGATCCTTTTGATAAAGGTAATCTTCCATCTGCATCTTCCAAAGACTAAAATTCTTCTGTTGAATTTATCAACCCTAGATCTTCCATCCTCTACCATAGCTCTTCCCTACGATTCAAAACTTCAACAAATCAAACCAAGCTCTGATACCAATTGTTAGGAAATAAGGGATAAAATATGTAGAACAATCCCTCACAGAATCGCAACAATAGAAACTAATAAGTAGAAAAATATTACAGATCTCAAATAAAATTGTAGAATAAAATAACACAACACAAAGAGATAGTATTTAACATGGTTCACCCAATTTGGGCTATGTCCACTAAGAATCACTTGCTCATATTTTATTACAAGCCACCACTCTCTCAATACAATACCTAGATCTATTTGGAGCTATGCTCAACAAACTCTATAAAATTCACACCCGAATTCAAAACACATCTACAATTTTACATTATACCTACCATATGCATAAAACCATATAAGTAGACAACTACTTAAGTAGTTTTACAAAACCATGGGTATTAAAACCATGGGCCAAAACTATCCCATAAACCTATGGGTCAAAAATCCCGACCATATGAGAAAATCGTGTTTCCCGATTGATTGGGCACGTTTTAAGGCCCATTTTTTTTTGAGGGGTGCGAGAGAGACAAATGTGGAAAGTGTATAGTACTCTTAGTGTACAGTCTTCAACACTTTCTCATATGAAAATAGGCTCCATAACCTAACAGTTGAAGGAACACAACCCATGGTGTGAATCCGAGGTCGACCACCAACAACAGTTAATTGGAATTCCCTCTCTAAGACATAGAATAATTCAATAATAGTATAGGGTCCCACACATATGTGGTTAATGATAGTGTTGAGGGTGGAATTTATGGCATCGTTAAATGAATGCAACATAACTGGGTTGTTATGCATGCTATTAGAAGGGATGCACATTTATTGATACACATGGGAGGAAATAATGTTGATACTAGCACCTCCATCACTCATAACGCATCGAACACGTACATTATCAATGTAGACAAAAATGAATAGGGTGGGGTCATGATCATCCAATTAGAGAGGTACAATATCATCATCAAATGATATAAGAGTGGCTACTTGATGAGTGGTAGCAAGAGCAGAGGAAGGGGGTGAAGTGGTGAGAGAGGCAATGTGGTGAGGAGTGATAATTAATGTAACAAGCATATGGTTATTAGGTAGAACCTCAATAGATTGTAGGACCTCAATGAGGGCCTAATGGTGAGACTCAGAGGTTTAGATGAGGTCGTATAAATAAACTTTGAGAGGATACTGGTGTAATTATTTAAGTATTGTACTATGGGAAACCACAGTAAAAAAGGGTGTGCAGGTCCAAGGATGGTAATTTTGGGTGCAAGTGTAGATGGAATGTTGGGTAAAGGAGTAGTGGATGAGATGGTTGTTTTCTCCTTTCCTTTGTCTTTCTATGATTGAGTGGTAACTTGAACTATATTGATCTCCTATGAAGGAGATGGTGAGTCACTAAAGGTGAAGCGATAGGACGAGAAAAAATATGGTGAGGGAATATAATGGTTTTGTGAAAGCAATGGGGCACATTGGAATTTTATTGGAGGTTTGGCTAGCTATCTCGATGCGGACCATATTTTTCTCATATGTTGGAGGAGGATAAAATGGTTGTGGAGGTATATATGGAGGTTGTTGAATAGGTATGGGATGAGGCTATGTCAAAATAGTTACAGATTAGGATAGGGTCCTCATCTACAAGATGATCATTGTCAAAGTTTTCTTTGAGAGGACATAGTTGGAGAAGAATAGTCTTAATATCCTTATAGTTTTACACATCATGCCTTGAAACATGATGGTAAGTGTAAATTTTTGTATCATCAAACCCTTCTGGTTTAGGTTAGAGTGGGTCATAAGGTCTAAGCAGTGGAAATCTAATGAAAAAGGTTTCCAAAAGGTTAGATAAGATGTTGGCGTAAGACCCTACCAATGGATCACAATGTGAAGTAAGTCTAGGTCTAGATAGAAGTGTGGGTGAATTTGGTGGGAGAGGCATCACTAGAGGTGGAATCGGAGGTTGAGTAAGTTTGATTACTTTTTTGGTAGATAGGATGGTTTTGGATTTGGGTTACACCTTCATGGGTAAAGGTTTAGCATGTGAAATAGTTTTTGGAGGCGATGTAGGTTTAACTACCTCATTTGAAGGTAATGGGGTTTTGAGCTTGGGTTGCACCTTCTTGGGTAAAGGTGAAGAAGGAGTGTGTGATGTAGAAGGGAAGGAAGATGGCGAAGGGGATGGGTTAGCCAAGGTGATAATGGAGGTGTGGTGAAGGTGGTGGTAAGAGGCAATGTGGAAGGGACTATTTGAGGAGAAGGGAATGGCATGGGTAATGATGAGGATATAAGAAGTGGTGTAGGTATAGGAGGTAGAAAGGATGTAGGTAATGGAGAAGGCGTAGGCTATATAGGTAATTTGGGTGGAACATAGGATCGTGACAAGGAGGTGGGCTCTTTGTGTTTTTGGTTTACCTTGGGTAGGAGGTTGTTTGACCAAGGTTAACTAGTGGGGACCTAGGATAGATGGAAGTGGTGAAAGTGATAGAGGGTTAGTGGGTGAAGCCAATGTATGCAGCCTAAGCGGTTGGGTCTTCCTCTTAGGTGGAGGAATAGTCTTTATGATGACTTGTGAGGATGTGGCTAACTCTATTTTGGTAGGAGGATGGATTAGGCTTGATGTCAGCTTGACTCCAATGTGGTAATGGGTCTGGATGCGGAGGAAGATATAGGTGTAGGTAGGGTTTTAGGCATAGGAAAAATTTTGTTTGATGGTAATGTTTTAGGTGTGGGTGAGGGTGATGAAGAAGGGGTAGCTAGAACTGGCATGGGCATGGTGGGTTTTATTATCTGAAACACCTTTCAATAGATCATGGAAGTGTCGTGAACAACATCTACATTTTTGTTGAGACATGCGATCAAAGGCATTGCCAAAACATGGAATTGTCAACATAATCCAAGCCATAGGCCAAACGTGAGAATGGAACCGATGTAGAGGAGGATGATGTTGATTTGGTAGTAATCCCTATAAATAATGTCTTTGAGATAGGGAAATGGTTGGCTTCGACTCCATGTGTAGAAGATATGAGAGAAGATCAACAGGATCCTTGAAATCAAGTGGAGAATTATCATCAACAGGAAGGGGCGCTACTAATAGATCCTTCGTTGGTAGGGGAGAAGAAAATGTGGATGATGTGGGTTCTTCTTTTGGTGAAGAAGAAGGTAAACATGACTCTCCTATGGGTAGGGGAGTAAGTACTGCAGGTTGTTTATCAGGTTGAGAGGTGAGTGGGGAAACTACATTGGTAGATATGGTGGACTCCTCTTTGGGTTCTCCTATGGGAGTATTTTTTTGCTCCCGCTTGAACTGAAAATCCTGAACAAGAGAAATATTGGAAGAAGGTTTTGATTGGTTGGATGGATGAGATGGGCCGGCTTTCAAAACTACTACGTTGGTAGATCCTTTTTCTTTAGAATAATTATTTTGTGGTTTGGAAGAAGAAGAGGTATCATTTTATTTAAATGCAATATTCTTGTTACACAATTGTATCTTCTTCTCTTCAATGACACATATTTCAATTTTCTGGGCCATGGTGAATGCCTCATCAAACATGTGGAAGGTTTGAAATTGGAGATTTGGTGAGATGTGTCTAGCACAAGCTCTAGTGAACAACTCTATCAAATCTGTCTAAGGTAATTGGAATGTGATTTGGTTGATCAGGCTCGCCAACGAGTGAAAAAAATATGCGATAGATTCATCTTCATATTGGCGTGTCGCATACAAGTCGGTCATGGTGACCTTCTTGACAATGTTGATAGAAAAGTGGTCTAGAAAATCCTAAGCTACCTAATTAAATGAAAAGATGGAGTTCTTGGGTAGAGCACTATACCAATCTAAAGTTAGTTTCATCAAGTTATCCAAATGTGCCCCCTGCTCATTTTGTGGCTAACTCCCTTTCATTCTTTCCTTCTATTGTGCCTCAGTCATAAATTTTTACTTTTTAGGCACTCAAAACCTTCTGGAAATGACACCATTGGATAGAGCTCTTTCTCAAATTTCTAGAAAGGTAAATTTTTCCTCCTAACTCCACGTATTTTTCAAGTTATGGCTCGGTGGAGTTTTTGTGGGAAATTTTCCTCGAAGGCCCGGCAGAATCGGGAGCTGCCATGTGTCCAAGGGCAAAAAAACACCAAGCGACCCGAAGAAAAAATGGTCAGGAAGGGCCGCACCTAATCAAAATGTGCCATGTGGCACCTGGAGTGGCAGAGTGTGGGGAAAATTTGAAAAATGTTCCAAAGACCAAACGGGTAAAAATTCAAACTTTTTGCCCGCCGATCCGATTTTGGCCTGTTTTTGCCCTAAAACTTCAAATCGCCATAACTTTCGATCCAAAGCTCAGATTTTCACGTTCTTTATATCAATGGAAAGATGGTGAAATTATCTACAAGATTACATGGTCAATTTTGAATTTTGGTTCATTTTGGAGGGATAAAATCAAAAAATTCTTTTGGTACGCGCCCATGGACAGAACTGACGTTTCAACAACCAATTTTAATGCAAAATGGGTCGCATTCTTCTCCAACATGGTCAAAAATGTCAGGGCATGGGTTTGTAAGGACCTCCATGCTATTTTTAATGCATTTTGGTCAATGGGGAATGGCTCCCACATTTTTTCACATTTTCTCTCTCTTGGGCTCGACCCATGCACTGTAAAAGCCAGATTTGGCTCATTTTTCAAAGGTGGAACACTTTTTTACACAACAAGCTTCTGTTTTCACTTTCAACAAGTGATTTTGGCAAGTATCAGACCTTCCAGGGATTGTAACAAGTTTTTCTACCTCTTTGGTGTTGGAATACAAGGATTTTGATGTTGAAAATCACAATGCAGGCTCTGTGAATGCTTTCAGTCCTTTGTATGTGTTGTTTGCTTCATTTCAAACCCTTGATTACAACTTATCAACCTGTGCATGATGTTTTATGTTGTAATTTCTTATTTGTGTCAATTTTCATGAGCAATAAGTGCTCACCACTCCTTTGGTGTATCACCCTTATTAGTTTAGTTTTAATTTTTGCATTTCTTATCCCTGTCTCCTTGCAAATTAGGATAAAATTAGGATCTAAACCTCTGTAGTTGTGCAAATAATAGATCTAATCAGAGGAGTTTGAGGAACCAGCCTCTAATCTAGAGATTCCTCTCTCATCTTGCAAGTCCCACACTTGGAGAGAGGTTTCAATGTTGTGCAATCACACTGGATGCCCTAAACATCAACTTAGAACCTTGATTTGCATCCAGGGGTGCTGCTGATTTGCAACAACAGTTTTGGCACACCCGGTGGGACCTTAGAGGTCTTCCACTTCATCTTTTGTAGGTTGGTGTGTTCTGTGAAGATTTCAGCCTTTGGAGGCACTTGCAAACACATCTGGCGACTCCATCGATCAATGACCCATTTAAAGTTGCGAGACACTGTTTTCATCCATTTCCATCCATTATTCTTTCCATCTCTTTCATTCTTTTCCATTCCATGAAGTTGTGCAATCATGACTTCATTTCCATCATGGAACTCACATTTACAATAGCAGCAATGTTTCCCACCTCCAACATGTTTTTTAAATCCTCCAAATCAGCATTTTGAACAAATTCAAAATCAGCATACATACCCATATGAGCAGCAATGCCAAAATCAGTTTGGCTATGGAGCTTTCCAAGAGCAAGGGTGTGCATACAATGAAGACAATCAGATGCAAGATGCTGGTCTATTGGAGAAAATCCAAAAGATGGAGGTAAACATGGTGCAATCCAGGGCTCAAGCACA
Source organism: Taxus wallichiana var. yunnanensis (assembly GCA_018340775.1). NCBI lineage: Eukaryota > Viridiplantae > Streptophyta > Pinopsida > Cupressales > Taxaceae > Taxus > Taxus wallichiana. The sequence goes on from CM031235.1 coordinate 506,453,483, forward strand.
AATGAAAGCATTTGGAATCGGTTGTGGAGCACCCTGTCCATGGGTGGGACCTTTCCCAAGGCATTATAGCCCTCAAGAGAAGCTTGACTTCATGATTGCAACGCTGCCATTGCTTGCAAAGTGGATTGAAGGAATAGAGGTGTATGAGAGGAGTATTCAGCAACCTTGTCAACGGGTAAGCACACCATCTCATGCCTTTTCTTTTCCTCTTTCCCAATCTATTTTATCTCAGCAGTGTCAAGTTTTAAACTCTCCATCTGCTGTCCCAAGTGTTGAATCCATTTCTCCACCCCCTAGTCTTCCACCTCATCTCAATTCTTTTGTCCTTTTCCCTTCCAAACAGTCATCCCCTCCACAAGAGCTAAATGAAACACCCTCTCCTCCAAAGAAACAAGAGGTTTTACCTCCTCCACCACCACAAAAAATTGCAAAAATCAGTCATGAAGGACAACAAAAAGAGAAGCCAAACAAGGATGAAGAAATTCAAATTTTGAAGAGTTGGGCTCTTAAATTTGGGATGAAGAAGATCCCTTTGCTGATGAAACCTTCAGAAGAGGTTGGAGTTAAAGAACAAATGGTGGTCAGGACTGATTTTGTTGCAGCAGAAGAAGAGCAAAAAGGAGTTACAGATCAGCAATCAATTTGTTCAGAATATAGTGTCCATGTTGGCACCCTATTTGAAGGAAATGTTGATCCAATTCAAATTGCAAAAATCAGTCATGAGGGACAGCAAGAGGAAGGAGAAGCTGCTCCAAATCCAAAAGAGGAGGAGCACATTCCAGCTGTGGGGGAGAAAAGTGCAGATCTTAAGGCTTTGAGCACAAAGCAGGTTATAGAAGAACCTTCAGTTCTTCTCTCTACTTCATCTCTCTCAAGTTCTAGTACTGAAGAAGAGTTTGATCCCTCAAACTCAATGCTGGAGGATGAAAGAAACCATGGTGATCAAGTTGTAGATCAAGAGAACACCATGGGAGAGGTTGAACATTTGCAGTAGGACAACAATGAGGCAGTTTACCTGTCTGATTTGGAGGACTGTTTTGATGAAGAAGAACCGGTTGAGTTTCCACCATTCTCTCTTTCATCATCCATCTTCCAAACACAAGAGCCTGCTGTCATGGAGGAGAGTATTCATTTGCAGCAGCCTGCATCTTATAGAAGCTCTTTGGAACCAAGATTGGAAGATTTTAATCTTTCATGTCCTTCATTGGAGGAAGAGAAAGGGCAGAAGGGTTCTACCATTGCTTCCACACCATCCATTCAAGGTCTACAAGAGAACTCCATTCTTGGAATTGAAAATCAGAATTATGGGCATACTCAATGGATTAGACCTTGCCCAATCAGGTATTTGGCTTCATTGGAGCCAAAGGAGAAGCCACAACCAGTCATGCTTGCTTCTAAGCATGAGGATGAGCTACAAATTTCCAAGGATCAGCTGTCATACCTCTCCAATCCAAATGCAGAGCAAATAAAAGAGGTATTGGATTTGTTTTTAGTTGACACCTTACTAATTTGGGTAGAAGACCAGCTTCTTGTTGATTTTCCACTCATCCAATCAGCCATACTCAGCTCCAAATCATTTGCATGGCTACCAATTTTGAAGAAAGGAAGCTATTTTGCACAACCAGTTGCAGGGTTCGTTTAGCTCACCTTTGCTTCCAGTTAGAGTAGAGTAGGTAGGTTTTCTTTCAGTAGAAGAAGTGCTTGTGCACACTCTGCATGTTCCATTTGGAGCATGTATGATTTTTAGTTTGTACATAGTTTTGGTGCTGTTGGTTTCGCTCTTGCATAGTTCATTTTGATGGCATTTTGGTGGGAACAACTCCATGTCCAGTGGGATTCAAGCGGTTCAGAGGGAAGTTTTCAAAGTTCAGATCAGTTTTCAAGCTACTACTCATGACTCCATGCCCAATGGATTGCTTCAGGATCTTGATCATTCATCCAGTAGGTAGATGACCCCTCTGAGTCACCAAAATTGTTATCCAAATGTGCCCCCTGCTCATTTTGTGGCTAACTCCCTTTCATTCTTTCCTTCTATTGTGCCTCAGTCATAAATTTTTACTTTTTAGGCACTCAAAACCTTCTGGAAATGACACCATTGGATAGAGCTCTTTCTCAACTTTCCAGAAAGGTAAATTTTTCCTCCTAACTCCACGTATTTTTCAAGTTATGGCTCGGCGGAGTTTTTGTGGGAAATTTTCCCTTGCAAGGCCCGCAGCCAATCAGGAGCTGCCACGTGTCCAAGGGCAAAAAAAACACCAAGCGACCCGAAGGAAAAAATGGTCAGGAAGGGCCCGCGCCCAATCAAAACATGCCATGTGGCACCTGGAGTGGCGGAGCATGGGGAAAATTTGAAAAATGTTCCAAAGACCAAACGGGTAAAAATTCAAACTTTTTGCCCGCCGATCCGATTTTGGCTTGTTTTTGCCCTAAACTTCAAATCACCATAACTTTCGATCCAAAGCTCGAGATTTTTACATTCTTTATATCAATGGAAATCTGGTGAAATTCTCTACAAGATTCCATGGTCAATTTTGAATTTTGGTTTATTTTGGAGGGAGAAAATCAAAAAATGCTTCTGGTAACCCCATGGATAGAACTAACGTTTCAACAACCAATTTTAATGCAAAATGGGTCGCATTCTTCTCCAGCATGGTCAAAAATGTCAGGGCATGGGTTTGTAAGGACCTCCATGCTGTTTTTAATGCATTTTGGTCAATGGGGAATGGCTCCCACATTTTTTCACATTTTCTCTCTCCTGGGCTCGACCCATGCACTGTAAAAGCCAGATTTGGCTCATTTTTCAAAGGTGGAACACTTTTTTACATAAAAGCTTCTATTTTCACTTTCAACAAGTGATTTTGGCAAGTATCAGACCTTCCAAGGATTGTAACAGGTTTTTCTGCCTCTTTGGTGTTGGAATACAAGGATTTTGATGTTGAAAATCACAATGCAGGCTCTGTGAATGCTTTCAGTCCTTTGTATGTGTTGTTTGCTTCATTTCAAACCCTTGATTACAGCTTATCAACCTGTGCATGATGTTTTATGTTGCAATTTCTGATTTGTGTCAATTTTCATGAGCAATAAGTGCTCACCACTCCTTTGGTGTATCACCCTTATCGTTTAGTTTTAATTTTTACATTTCTTATCCTGTCTCTCTTGCAAATTAGGATAAAATTAGGATCTCGAACCTCTGTAGTTGTGTAAATAATAGATCTAATCAGAGGAGTTTGAGGAACCAGCCTCTAATATGGAGATTCCTCTCTCATCTTGCAAGTCCCACACTTTGAGATAGGTTTCAATGTTGTGTAATCACACTGGATGCCCTAAACATCAACTTAGAACCTTGATTTACATCCGGGGGTCTTTGCTGATTTGTAACAACATAAACATATGATGGAATAGATGTGGAGGGAAAGTACCTTGGGTAAGTGGTAGATGAAATAAGGGGTTGTTGGTGATAGGTGTAGGTGGACGTGAAGACTCTTGTAGCAATCGGAGGAAGAGACTATGGGATGGAGAGGACAAGGTTTTGGAAGGGAGTATGGGTTGTCGACACTAGTGGTGGTTGAGATGCAATAGGTATATGAGAAGTGGAGGATGTAGATAGACCTATATTAAGGGTGGTTGATGAAGGCATGGTGGATGTCATAGGGGCTACATACATCGAAGGCACGATAGATGTTGTAGTTGTAACAAATATCGATGATGTAGGGTCAAGCTGGGAAACCATAGGTGGTAAGGTGGAAGAGGCTAAGGCTATGTTGGTAGTACACGATGCATCTAGAAGGTGGGATTTGATTTTGTTTTGATTTAAAAATAAGAACATAGAGACCGATGTCGATTGGGTAACCAATGTTGGTATGAAAGGGTAACCGCCACCATTCACTAGATCAATGTTAATTACTGGGGAGAAATGAAAGGTTTGCAAATCTGGTAATAAATGATGAAAATGAAGTGAAACTAGATTCTAAAGGTGATATCAAAGACTCAAATTATATTGAAGTGACAGAGGAAGTCACAAAAGGTGATAGGTGTGAAAAAACCATTATTTGGGACATTAACCATAATAGCTCTAAACCTGCAATGTTCATTCAATCAATGGAAGTATCATGGTATAACCAATGGTGGTCAATGGACCAATACCGGTTACTGTGAAATCTGTGAAAAGATGGAAAAAGTGAATTTTGGTGATTTAGATCAAATAAAAGGACCAACTCAAAAGCTAAGTATGGAAATGATTAATCCCAACACACTCGAAATTTTCGAATACACCAACTATGATTGTGGAGTATGTAGGTAGAGAAAAATGGATAAAATGAACTCACACCTCAAAACACAAATCAAGCAAAAGCTAGCAAACACAAAATCCTATGTTGTAGATTTTATGTTGTGGCTTATGCCATTTAGGACTGACTTGTGAATAGAATAGAGTTTTGGTTACCGAAGGTGCCCTACGAAACTAACAACTATGGTTGGTTTCAGGTAAATTTTGGCATGGTGTCCCCAATATATACTTTACAGTACATGAGGCCCTACTCTGATATGATGACTGGCCAAAAAACTAGCTGGAGCCCACTGTCAATCCTCTGATCATGTGATCGTTGACATCTTCTTCCAGAAATATGTTTTTTAAGAAATGTGTAGTTTATTTTCAGTGGTTTGGTATAGAGAGAGAGTGTGTAAAATGTGAGCTACGATTCAATTTGTCAACCATCAGTTGGTCATGACTTCTAGCATATAGGTTGCCCACAATTTAAATGAGCTATAATGCAGCATACAAAAATGAGATGCAAATATTTTAAACCCAAATCCACAATGAAATTCAATGAGAGAAATAATGAATAGGCAAGAGTATTTCTTTCACTAATACAAAACATAATAAAAACAAGCGTTTTTTAATCCAAACTACAAGTTTCACTGAGACAAGTAGGAGAAGAAGAATGTTTCTAAGGGAGAAGATTTAATGTGAACTCTCTTTCAAAAATAAATAAACACACAATGATTCCCTAAGAATGAACAATGAAAATAACCCAAATGGGTCCCACCAGGCGTGCCAAAATGTTTCACCAATAAGTTGAAGCTTTATAGGACAACACGATAGAAGGTAAGTGATTAAGGAGGAATAGCTGTGAAGAGAAGGTGGAAGGTAGAATGCACGTGTTGTTGACATTATCTAAGTTGATTGTAGAGAACTCCTTTTTTTCTAGGAAGGACTACCTGTAAATACAAAACAAGACCACAAAAGAGCATTAAATAACATATGACAATGGACTGCCTAGCGTATGCTAGATCCAAGAAGCGTGATGCTTCCTAGAGAGGCTATCAATCCACTATTTAATTTAATGTAAATAGGAAACTGAAATAAAAGGTCTTATTGTAATGTAATGATTTAGGTTTCTCAATACAAAAAAATATGCTAGATTTAATGTTAAATACAAAATGTATCACTAAATCTAATGAAACCAAAGGTTTTTTTAGGTTGGGCAAGTTTGTCAGAGGTTTGGTAAAGGTCTGAGACTGATTAGGTGAGGTATGGGTTGGTTTTGGTTGAATAGAAGGATTATTGATCTAAGGGTGTAAAATAACATAGAGACTAGTATCAATCGGGTGACCAATGTTGGTATAGGGATGAAACCGACGATGGTAAGGTAAACTGACATTGGTAGGGGAAATGGGTGATAAATTAATAAAAATAGATTTTTATCCCCTCTGTGATTACATAAAGAGTGAGGAAGGTGTGGTTAGGCTTGTAATATGGCTAAGAAGACTTAGGAATGTAGAGGAAGAGGTTAAGAAAGGTGGAAAGAATTGAAATGGTTAGGTAGGTGGATTGGTGGGAAGATGGAGATATCTAGGTAATAGCAAAAATGGAAATACTAAAAGAAGTAAAATATCTACAGTAAAGTAAGAACAGATGATGAAAACCACATTACTTACTTGTTGCTATGAAGATCTCATGAATGAAGGTGGTTGGTGGTTGATAGGCGAGGTGATGACTAGTTCAATTTCATGGCGGTCAACTTTGTGTGTTCCCGTGGATACTCAAACGCTCTAGAAGAGAACCTGTTTCCTGTGCTACACTCTGGTGGTATGTCATTGTTGTTTTGATCTAGGAATGGATATGAGACTCACGCTTGATTTCAATAGAAATTTATAAAACTAAATTACCTACTCATGTAAAGAGTTATAAAATTGTATATAAAGGAACCAATGTTTGTTTAAGTGACCGACGTCAGCCGAGGATAAACTCGACGTTAGTTAGGGTGAATTAGTCAAAGTTACAAAAATAACTTGATATTTACCATGTTTAGCATGATCTTGATTGTTAATCCAGGTCTCAAGTGAGGGTTGGTGCGTACATAAGTGGGGAGTATTGTTGGAGAATGAATAGGACTTTAATTTTGGGGTTTGAAAGAGATCTAATCATTTAAGATAAGTAGAGACTCAATCTTACTTAATTAATAGGCTACGAAAAAGTCCATGGTGAAGTGTCTAGGTGATGTGGCTAGGAGAGGTGTAAAATAACTTAGTTAAAGTAATTAAGTTAGTTGATAATGTGAGTATGAACATTAATTCAATTTTAAGTTATTAAATTAGTATGAATGTGGGGTAAGGGATCATGGTTAGGTGAATACGTTGCGTTAATTAATTAAAGGGGACTAAGAGGAGTGTGACCCAAATTTGGTGTCTACACTTCCATAAACGAATATCTTATGCTATTCTACTTTTTGTGAGAAATATATTGCCAAAAATTCCTGTTCCAACTTTTGAGATTTATCTTAATGTTTTTAAGTTTGACAACCACCCTAAACATGTTATTGCCTTTTATTTCCACACTCCACCATTTTTCTATCTTTTTCTCCAACTTTGGGTGAGTGTTCCACATTTTTTTAAACCTAAAAGGTCTGCCAAAAGGTTGCTCCCTAATATTGAATTTAAGAATCAGTGGATTGTGATATGATTCAATGTGAGCTAGAGAGGAAAGAGTATATTGATTCTCCTAAACCCATTGGGTGTTCACAAGAAAATGGTCCAGTCTTATTTGAATCAAGTTCTCCCCTTCACACCTGTTAGACCAAGTGTATTTTGAACCACTAAGATTTAGATCCATCAAATCATTCCACCCCAAGAAATTTCTAAGGTCCTCCATACTCTCAGTGAAAACATTAATTCCTCCTTCTTCTTTCGAGGGTGTTGAATATTGATAAGGGAAATACCTCTAATATATTCTTATTGCATATGCACAAAATACCTGGAGGCCCCGTGAAGATGGTTGATAGTTGAAACCAACTTCTTTCCAAAAAAATAGAAAGTATTTCATCCTATCTAGATTCATCTTAGTTTCTTGTATCATAATAACATTATATTTTTCCTTCATTTCGAAATCAAACAAAATCATATGCTTACAAGGATGGTTTAGGCCCCTTATATTCCAAGATAAACAAATCATTTAGAGTGAGAATATTTATGACCCACCATCACAGGTTTTTTCCACCCCTCTATAATGTCCTTCTTAGTAGCTCTCTCCCTCTTTTACTTTTCAAATGGTTTTCCTGGAGATGATTTATTGGAACCTAAATCCACCTTTGATCTGGTTATCAGTATTGGTATCCATTTTAGAGATGGTATAAAATCTATCCCTCGGACATACATTAGAGCATACCTTTATGGGGCTTTATTTTACCACATCTATAACTCGCAATGTCTTCACTAGATTTTCCTTTTTATATTATTATAGGACTCGATATTGATTTGGATATACTCCTCCACTATAGGAATATCCTCAAGAACAATGTCTAAGATCTTGAACATATTACTTACTAGTAATGATTCTCCAGGTCTTTGGGTGAAAAATCTTGCATCCATAGTATCCGGGACTATGGATCCAACAATACTATCCTCTTGACAATCTTCAAAAACCATTGCATCTTCCTCCTTTTCAGGATCTTGATTTGCTTCCATCTTACTTGACCTCCTCTTGACCTTTTACAACTAATTCTTCTTATATTGGGTTTTCTAGTATAGGGTCCTTAATCTCTAATGGTTTACTTATCTATTTCCATGTAGGATTTACCTTTGATGGACCACTTCCATTTGGTTGCATGAATCCCTTACCTTTTAGATCTTCCTTATTAATGCCTTTATTTTTCTTAAGCAAAGATTTTTGGGTTGCCTCTTCTTTAGCTTTGGGGAAATATTTTATATTGTGGTCTTCCTTAAAGCTCGAAAAGCACATAAATTATGTGAAATCATAGTCGATCTTCTGGGTATGAATCCCCTAGGGTGCCTTGATCTCAATACTTCTAGGTAAGGAAGTTTTAGGGGACACATTAACACATAACTATGTGAATAATAGTCTAGTTTTAGCACAGGTGATCGGATCTATAATAACCACAACCCCAATGGCTTTTGCAATGCCCTGCAGGATATCCAAATCCCAATATTCCAAATGTAATATTGGTAACATAGCCCAGAAAAGATACTCTTTAATGACTATTTCCAATGGGTTGAAACCAGGATAGCCATTTTTGAACTAAAACCACTACCCTACCCATAAACCATGGCCCTCTAGCTAGGATTCGTAAGAAATCCTCTTCCAAAGATAAGTTGATCACAAAGAAGGCATTAGCGTGTGCTGCTATTTCCATCGAACCTTTGGGAATCCACTTTCTATTAGCCCATTTCCTGAACTCCTCAATATTCATCACTACTAGGTATCTTAGCTAAAATGGTTTTGCACATTGAAGTATTCACTCGGTTGACTAGTTACTCTAGCATTTCTAAGAAAATAATGTTTTCATTACAAACATGGCTAATATTGATAGAATGAGATACTTTTTTTGTCTTCTTTTCTGACCACTCATGGCACCCACGTGATAGGGGTCTCGTTTCTTACTCCACATTGTCCCTTTCTATTGTAAACCGTTCATCCTTCCTACCATCCTACAGAATCTCCCCGTGAAAACCTACACTAGTCTATCTCACCTTTTCTCATTCAAAACCATTTTCAAAATTACTCCTCTCTCTATCCATCGTAACCATTTTCCTAGATGTGAAAATTGTAGCTAGAATGTAAGTTAGTATGGTTATTTTGCGCAGGCATATTATTGGCCTCTATATGTGAAATCTTAACTCTAGTTTGAGAAGGGGATTATAAAGTTGATAATGATGGATCTTATTGTGTTCTTGGGTCGATTTGAAGTTCTTGAATTGTATAGTTTTCTATGGAAGCCTTGGAGGATTTTTGAGGAAAGAAGAAAGTAGGTTTAGCCTTCTTCAAGCATATTTCGAATGGAATCATCTCTTGCTCATATTTATCATTTTTAGCATTAAAATATTTTAATGGAAATGGAGAAAGTCTATGTTTCTTCTATATTATCATTTCTCCTTCATGGGTATGGTTCATTTTTTTATCCTAGTCATGGTTGAATGAGTATCGACTTGATGGATCTTCCTATGATTGTATAAGATTTTAAATGCAAATATGTTATTCTATTTTTCTCAAAGTCGAGATATATATGGACTGTATGTTTAAAAATGTGGTAGTTATGATAATGATTATGGGTGATGCCTAGATCATGAAGGAATGAATGTAGGGTATTAAGGGGTTTTATAAGCACTTGGCCTTTTCATTCACCCATTTTGCAAAAAAACATTTGCATGTTACTATGAGCCTTATATAAGAACTTGGGTTCATCTTTAATGGATATTCAAACACCCATTTGGGGTGGGATTGAAGTATCGACTATTTGTTATTTGTATTTCATTTACCTTTTTTGTTTTTCCATTCTAGCCAATATTTTGGCTATTCAAATGACTATGCAAATTTTATTTACGAGCTTTATCTCTTAATCTTGTAGCTTATCATTTATGGCATTGTTATGTGGTTTTGGGTTTCTCATTAGTCTCTAGTTTTATCATAATGTTTCCTTAATGACATATGCAACTTGGTCACCACTGTTATTGGGTTTGTGTCATTCATTTTGTCCATTGTGGACTGAGATGATTCTCTAGTCGATATGCAAGATGAACGGTTCATCTATTCTCGTACATTTTATCTTCATTATTTCAGACCACATAGTGGTATATGTAGTTTGGGCTTGGTTTATCTTCTCTTTATATTGTTAATATGGTCGATTCGATTTAATCTTATTATATATTACCAAGTGGTGATAGTCTGTGAGCCTTTTGGTTAACATGGTCACTGTTTTATCTCCTTAGAACCCCGTGGTCGATGCTTACTATGTGTTTTCTACCATTCACCATATGGGTGATGGCTCATGGTCTTCGACTAACCTTGGTTCAAATACATAGTTATATTTCAGTGAGATTAAGGTTATTTTGTATAAGTTAAGGTAATCGATGGGATACAAATACATTATTTAATAAAATACTATCAATAAACAATGATTATATTATTATATTCTTTCGAAGAATATGTATTCTATTATCAGAGATTATTAGTAATTCGATTAACGATTAAGTATGATAATATTAAATTATTAAGTTGAATAATTTTAATATTATCTAATCATAATATATTCTTAATAATATTATTATTAAGATAGTATTAAATATTAATATACTCTACTCCTTAACAATCGGTTATATAAACCTTGAATGATAAATTGAGTGGGTTGTATGACTGTACTTGATTCGTATTATTATTATATGAAAATGATATAAACAAGTATGTATGTTTTTTTATAAAATACTTGACTAATATTTTATATAACCCTTTCGGGTATAAAAGACAATGGATTTTTGTAATTTGAATGATAATTTTTATCCCTTAGCAATCTAAATCATTCTCTTATTGATTAGAGTTGGAAAATCAATTGTTTCTTTATGGATTATGAAAGAAATGAGAAAGAGAAAAGTTATGTTGTATCTTTTATGATTTTCAGATTATGTGGATTATGTTTCATTGAAATATTTATGTGCTTTAAATGGTAAAGATAAGATGGTAGAATTTTTCATGCCAGTTCTTTTGAACTAATGGTTGCCTAACATTTTTACAGATGGAAAATTTTAGATCTTATCTGGTGGATGAATTGTTATGGATTTGTTAAATTTATATTACATGATTAAAATATGTATTCTTATTTAAATGTATGTGTTTCATCGAATAAGGTTTTTTTAAAATTATAGCATGTGATATTTTGTATCAATCTCATGAACGGAAATCAAATTTATATTCAGTTTTGAATATTATTGTAAATTTATCATGGTTGTTTATATTAATTATTTAGATTGTGTACCTATTGGAATGTGAATGTGATTAAATTACTCAATCATTTTTCATGTTAAGTACTTGTTATTTTTTTATTAGTGGTAAAACAAGGGTTAAGGGGACCCTATCCCATACATTAAGAAAGCTCCATGAGAGTAGATTAATCCAAATTATAATAACATCAAAACCCCATAGTATAAAAGTTCATAGTAATAAGGGAACTTAGAAACCCATATAGTGAAACTAACAACAACAAAAAACCATAGTGAAACTAACAACATCAAAGGAACTAACAGCCAAAGATAGAGATAGTGAAAAATAGAACACCCCGCACTAAAGTCATTTGTAGGCTTTTTCAAGCCCCTCCAAGAACTTAGCCCATGCTTTTGAAGGGCATCAATATTAATAGCCAAATATTCTAGGTCTAAACCATCCAGGGGTTGCCTTCTTTCCTTCCTTGATTATCCACAAAGACAATAAGAATTGGCAAGTGGCCCTAGAGTTTGAAGGTGAAGTATGGTTGACTTGATAGTCATAATGATCGATTCCATATAGCTATGGAGGATAGCTTTAACCTAATCTATATCCATGGTTATGGCCCCCAAGTTTTCCTTAAGGATCTTGATCTCGCCACCTTGACCATTTCTAACAGACTTCTGCGCTTGATCCCTCATCTTCGCCAATCATTAAAAAGAAATTGGACCAAGTTCTTAGTGAGCCGCATGTCCCCCTTAAGCTCATCAATATCAGCAACCATCCTAGCCAAGTAATTATCCCCTTTGATCAAGCCGACCTAACCCATAGCCTCATAGTGTTGTTCTAATTGAGCATTTATAGGAGTTGGGGCACCCTGTTTGCTAGAATCACCCTTAGTGTTCAGCTCAGTGCTTGGGGTCTACTTAGATTTTAGGTCCTGAAGGTTTTGGGTCATGACCACCTCTCGCCTCATCCTATTCTCGTGTTTCCATCTATAGAATCTCCATCATCGCACGAATCCTTCTCCTCCGAATCGACTCAACCGTCCGCATAAGCTTCCAAAGCTAGCTTGAGAGCATTATTTTTTTCAATGTCCAAGGATGCCTTTTGACCAGGCAAGGATAAAACCCGGTGGAGAGGGACAAAGATCCTATGTGATTTAAACTACAAACAGAGGCACATAGAGAATGATATAAGAAATAGGGAAAATAAAATCCTACCCCCATCTAAAATGGTTTAGCATAGGGAGGTGGTAAGCATAGATGCATTTTGGCATTCTTCCAAGGTTGAGAATTGAATTAAGGTGAGAGCCACCTTATTAAATGGTTTAGGTAAATACATTATAAGGTAGCCAACAAAATGGGAGGTGAGATTCTCATTACCTTTAAGAAATAGGTTTAGTTCTTCAGAGGCTTTCTTCTTTGGTTTTAGACCTCCTCCCCATTGTAAGAATGCCCATAACTTTAGCCACTAAATCCACAGTGATCTCTAGAGTGATCCCTTTCATCTCAACAACAACACCTTTTTGGTCACTTTCCATGCGCTAGCAAAGTCTTTGCTGAGATTCTCATAGTGCCCTTCAAATATTTTTAGAAAAGGGGTAAAACCCTTGCTATCAAACAAGGACATAGCATCGGGAGTGACCCTAGTGAGGTCAGTAGGTTCAGTCTTGATGAGATCCCCACCCATACTACTAAACAACAAAGGCCTCTTCACAAAATGACTCAGAAACCAGAGAGTCAAGAGCTTACTCGCACACCAAAAAATGATTCTATAGTAGCGGTTTCTTCCAAATAAAGTTCTCCAAAAATACGTGCAAATCACAACCCCAATCTTCTCATAATTAAGAAATAAATACAAATTCATCATACAACAAAAAATCATGACAGGATAGACACCCCATGAAGAGACCTTATACGTGAGCATTAGTGTCTTTTAATAAGTGTTCCCGCACCTTGGGATCGAGAATTTCCACCTCCCTCAAAAGTGTCAAATCATGCCCATTAACCCCCATATTAGCAAATAAATCCACCACAACATTTGCTTCCCTATACACATGTTTGAAGGAGATAAAATTAAAAGAATGGGCCATTTTCTTAATACTCTTAATAGAGTTAAAATTGGCAATAGAGATGGGACCTTTCTTATTTATGTTGTTAATTATGTTCAGGGAGTTGCCTTCCACTTCTAGATTAACAAATTTGTGTTGAAGAGCTATAGATAGACCCCAAAAGACCCCAACAGCTTCAACAACATTATTAGTTTGAGTGCCCAAATTGTAGAAGTATCCAAGAATAAAACTTCTTTCGTAAATCACAAAAGACCCCACCACAGCCAAAGACACCCATGATTACCTTTGGAGGCACCATCAAATTTTAATTTTAAATAGTACTTACTAGGTTTGACTCATCCATTTAGTCTAGGGTTTAGACCTGGGGCCTAAGGGTAGAAGGTTTCAGACCCCAATTTAAGGATAACTAAGATTCGTACTGAGAGAAAGAATTCTTTTGGGAGTTCAAGATAGAAAAGTTAGCCAGGATGGATCTCACACAATGGGATCTAATTTTAACATGGGACTCTTTTTTCCCTTTAAAGATTCTTCTATTTATTTCCTTCCATATTTCCTAAGCCAAATGAATTAAAGAGAAAATCCATAAGAGTTTCAAACCTTGGGTCTTAAAAGGACTAGTCCATTAGATCCACAACAATTTTATGGACTCTAGGAAGACCTAATTGACATCCAAGATGTTAAGGATGGTTTCCCTAACTAAAACAAGGAAGGGATGATTAAGGAACAAGTTTGATGCATCTTCACAATCCGATTCACACAAAATACATCTATTAACCATGTCAAAATTTCTCTTGTTCAGATTTCCAACAGTTAGAATCTTATCATGGATTACCAACCAAAAAAACATATTAATCTTGGGGTTTAATTCTTTGATCCATATGCTTCCCCAATTAAAAGTATCACCTATCTCCTCCTCATGAAAGAAGGAGTGGTAGGCACTTTTGACCGAGAAAATACCATTTTCTTCCTTAGACCAATATAACCTATCTTCAACAGGATTCTCTCTATTAATAATAACTCCTTTTAATTTGTTGTTAATGGAAGAGATCTCTAAAATGTAAGAATGATCCAAATATTTGGTTTTCCACTGACCCAAAGGATCATCCAAATTGAAATAATCTTTCATATTAGTCCCATATTTGGACATAGAGTCTCTGTAGATAGTAGGGAAGATAGTCTTGAAAGGAAAATTCTCCAGCCAGTTGTCCTCCCAAGAAGTTAATGGTGTGACCATTTCCAACAAGCCATTTGCATCCTTCAGATAACACATGTTTAGCCCAATTTAAGGACTTCTAGAAGCATGAAGAAGCATTAGAGTTCTGGGTACAAAAGAACCATTCATTAACATTAGGTTAGGCCAAGTATTTACATCTTATGATACTAGTCCAGACATTATCTTCCTTTAACAGTCTCCAACTCATTTTGGCTAGCATAACTTTATTCATTTTAGTCTAATCTTTGATACCTAGGACACCAAATTTTTTGGGGAAACAAACCTTATCCCAGGAAATTAGAGGAATTTTGTCTTTTGATTCAGTTCCACTCCATAGAAATATTTTTGTATGCTCTCCATCTTACATGCAATATCAGAGGGTAATCTATAGATAGACATCGTATAAACCAGTAAATTCTATATAGAGCATTTAAGAAGGACAACTTTTCCCACTTGAGATAGAAGCAAACCTTTCCACCCTTCAAGTTTCTTCAGAAATCTATCAATTAAGAAATTCCATTCAACATTCTTTGGTTTTTCCATCCCAATAAGCATACCAAGGTATCTGGTTGGGAGGGTTTTTGAGGGGAAACCAAGAATACCAGCAATTTTGATGCTTCTTCTTTCAGGGGTATTGATAAAGAAGACAAATATTTTCCCATAGTTTATCAATTGATCTGAAGCTTCCTCATAATCCATCATTAACTGCTTGAATTATCTGGCCTCAGGGATAGAAGAAAATCCAATTAACATGGTATCATCCACAAAATTTTGATGAGAAACCCTCTGACAGTTTACAACAGGGGAGATACCTCTGATTCTTCCCTCCATGGTAGCCTTATTAAGAGTTCTACTTAGGGTTTCAGCCAAAATAATGAAGAGAAAGGGTGATATAGGATCACCTTATCTTAAACCACGTGTGCTATTAAAATAACCATAAGGAGTCCCATTAACTAGGACCAAGAACTTGGTAGTGGAAATACAAGATAAAATCATCTCCTTAAAATCCTCACCAAAGCCAAATCTTGAGAGAATCTTCAGAAGGAAAGACCAAGAGACTCTGTCATAGGATTTTTCCATATCCAACTTAATGAACATAGCTTCTTTCTTGTTCTATTTCACAGAGTGGAGGGTCTCCTGTATGGTGATAATTCCATCTTGAATCTATCTACCCATAACAAAACCTCCCTACTGATAAGAGATAATTGAAGGTAGCACAACTTGGATTCTTAAGGCCAAATTTTTTTAGCACATTTTATAAACACAGTTGCAAAGACTTATGGGCCTAAAATTTTTAAACTCCGTAGGATCATGATTCTTAGGAACCAAAGTTAGAAAAGTGCTATTTAGCTCCTGTAGCATCTTTTTGTTCTTGAAAAATTCCTGGATAGCACTACAAATATCATCTCTCACAATATCCCAAAAAGTTTGAAAGAAGAAAGCCGGAAACCATCAGGTCCCGGGCTTTATCAGGGTTTAGATATTTGACCATGAATTCAATTTCTTCCATCGAAGGTATTTTAGTGAGCATGAGATTGTCTTCATCATTTATCAGATGGGGAATCACATCAAGAAATTGCTCTTCCTTAGTGTTGTTAGGAACCCAAGAAGAGGTCAAAAGCCTGCTAAAGAAATAACATGCCTCTTGTTGAATTTTCTCAGAGTCATTGATCATAACTCCCTCTCCATTTTTTATGCTTAGAATTATATTAGAGCTCCTCCTTTTGAGATTAGATATAATTAAGAACTTTGTGTTCTTGTCACCCTCTTTAAGCCAAAGGGCTCTAGATTTCTGTTTCCAAAAATTTCCTCCTTTCGGAGGATGTTATGATACTCAACAAGTAAATCCTTCTCATTATTTTGGGTAAATATAGAATTACAAACCTCCGGCAACTCCAAATCTTTCTGGAGCGAAGAAATATCCTTAGCCAAGGATTGCTTCTTTTTGAAAATGTTTCCAAAACTTTTTTTATTCCATTCTTTCAAAAAAATTTAACATGAGAAAGCTTTTTAACAATTCTGAATAAAGTCATACCTTTGATTTTTATATTCCACCACCCCTTCACCAACTCAGTAATATCCTCATCAAGCAGCCACATCTTTTCAAATCTGAAAGGGACTCTCCTCCTATCCTTATCCTTGATCTGGAATAGGATAGGATTGTGATCAGATCCTATGCAAGGAAGGGAAAACAACCCGCTTCTTTGTTCAACCAACCCCAAGAGATCAACACTCTGTCAAGTTTAACCTGAATCAGCTAGTCACCCTTCCTTCTATTAGTCCAAGTAAATCTACTTCCTCTAAGCTCAACATCCATAAGATTATTGAGGGAAATAAAATCTTGAAAGTCTTCCATACTTTCAGTGAGATCTATATGTCCCCCTTTTTTCCCCAAACACAAAGGAGTGTTGAAATCCCCCAAAATCACCCATTTCGTGCCTTTGATTACATTATGAAATTTGGATAGATCAGCCCACAGTTTTTTCCTTTCACTTTTACTATTAGGAGCATAGATATTAGATAAGATCCAGAACTCTTTAGATATTTTATCCTAAAAAAGCACCGCCATATGGTTTTTTCTGTTAAGGAGCTTCGTACCTTTGAGTTTTTCTTCATTCCAAATAACAACCATTCCCCTGGCTCATGTACTATTGAACTAATAACAAAACCCCTAAAATTTTTGTAAGACCTACCACAAGTCTCAAGAAAAGGGCCCTCCATCATCTTAGTTTCTTCTGGGGCCAGGATATCAAAATTGTGATTCTTCTCTAGATCTTTTATCAATCTCCACTTGACCAGGTTGTTCAAACCCCGATATTCCAAGATATTATATTCATTTAGTCACTTGATTCTTAGTTCTTCTAAAACTCCTTAGATCCAGTTTTGATTGGGTACTATCATCTATTTCCTTTTTAATTTGTTTCTTTCTTGCCACTTGTTTGGAGTGTCTCCCAGATCTAGCTTTTTTAGGTTCCCTTCAGAGTTTTACCCTTTAAGAGGAGTAGTAGAAGAAGAAAAAATAGATAGGGTAAAGTCCTCCTTACCATGCTTAAGTAGATCCAAAACCTCGACAAGTTGAGAAGGGTCCTTTTCTTTAAAGATTTCATGAGTGTTTTTTAAAACCAATGGGTTTTCATTAGTCACAATATCCTTTTCCTTTTCCTTAATCTGAAGATTTTCAAAAGAATTAGAACACAATTTTAAAGCCTCATTGAGGCTACCTTCACTTAGATATTTTGATTGAAATATTTCCACTTCCTTCAATAGATTTTCCAATTTTTTTGTGGATAGAGCCTTTTCCACTTGAACATGGGTCATAGCCTTTTGGAATGGGGTTCGAATGGGCATTCCATTGGAACTTCTTATTCCTTACTTCTATGAAACCTTCTTCATCCATAAAGACAGGCTTTCAAGATATTTTCCTCTCTAGATTCATTTCCATTATTTTCTGTTATTTGGATGCCCTTAATTGAATTTACCTTCTTTGGAGTAGCTAATGGGGCACTTCCTTTACCTTTTTCCATATCCTTTGGATGATTTTCTCTGAAAACCTTGGAGATATTCAGTTTACATTGGTGCTTTGCATGCCCCCACCCCTGACATTTCTCACATCTTTGAGGGAAGTTTTCAAAATCTATTTTTTGTTCCTAGCTTCCCAATTTCGAACACAAAGATATGGATTTAGGAAGGGAAGATCCCATCAGAGAATAAATACAAAATCTCACACAAACCACTCTAGATTTAGTAAGCATCACATTATCCATAGCAACAAAGGTTCTAAGGGTATTAGCAACTCCTTTTATAATATCCACATCCCATAGTTCTAAAGGAAGACCTGGGAGTCTCACCCACACAGGAACTGATTAATATTCTCTTTTCAGGGTTGAAATTTAGATTCCATTTCCTAAGAAAGAGGCCAAGTTTCCCAAGAAACCAAGGGCCTTCAATGAGTATCCTCTGAGGATCTTCAGAGTTGTTGAAACTAAACAAGAAAAATCCATTAGGAAGGGCAATGACATCCATATGCCCCTTAGGTTTCCATTTAGCTCCAACCCAAGATCTAATGGAGCCCAAGATCTAATGGAGTCAATATTAGGTTGCCCTCCCACTAGTTTTCCTATCAAGGCATTCTCCATTTTACTCAGATTTTGGTCAATAATGATATCTGGTATTTCTAAAAATTTACCTAAAGCATCCTACTTGAGTTGAGGGATGATTCCAAGACTCTTCTCTTTCTCCAAGTTCAAAATATTCACATAAGTCTTGGGGGACCCAGACACCACGTGATTCCCACCCAAAGAAAGGGTTATGTGCATATATTTATCCCTCGAGGATTATTCCATCATATCTGAAATTCCAGGTGGGATCTGTCTATTGTTAGTTTCCCTACCATCGTTGTCCAACCCTTCTTCCTCCTCCTCATCCTAATCATCCTTCCCATCAATCCCGCCTTCCTTCTCAACTTTCCCACTCTCCTGCTCATCCTTCCCGCTCGTCTTTCCTTCTCTCCTTCTCATCCTTAGCTTTGCATATCCTCATATTGATGATTAAGTACTATTATTAAATTGAATATTGATTGAGGATAATATCTTAGTCGATTATATTTAATATTATGAAATAAAATAAAGCTATAATATAGATATAAGAATCAATTTACTAAATTAAATAATTATGAATGTCATCTAATAGATTGTATGATGGGAGTATTAAAGGATGACTTATGATTAATGATTTGATATTATATAATCATTATTGACATGAATTAATGTATTAAATACAATTTGTTGAGTTTAATATTTATTCCTAAGTATGTAAATGTTATGGATATAAATGATTGTATACATTCAATGAGGAGCTCTATAGTTGTGTACTTAAAAAATATAACAATGTCATAATTTAAATACATTAAGGATGACATAATTAATGTAGCTTAATTCCCTAATAAACTTTAATGCTTAATGATTATACATAAAAAAACTAATGGAAATTTGTTACGATTGATTAATTGAAACTAAATTATGGACCTTAGGATCAAATAATTAATGCAATGAATATCGTTGCATTTTGAAGTATAAATTGGTCGTAAAACTAATTCTATAAGGTGAATAGTTACAAAAACTTGATACATGGTACTCGAAGGCCAAATTGGGATGGCATTTGTAGTGTGTTGTTCATTGAAGGATGAGGGTCATTTAAAGAATACTTGCCATACATCAGTCATCTTAAGTTGTCCCTCGAGTTCCATTTATTACACATGTTGTAATCAACATGAACTAAGTTGTGCTAAAATCCAAAGGTTGGTCTATTCATTCACTCTAGTTCCTCTGTCATGACTTACATTGGCCATGGGGAAGAAATTGATTTTGTGATGATGCAAGTCGTTACATGAGATTTTTCTTACATAGGCAGCCTAAGTTGGCTCAAGTGAGTGCTCATCTTAATGAATGTACAATTTTTTTATATTGTGTACATAACTTGAATTTTATTAAATTAAAAAATGATTCGGTTCTCATAATGGAATCAAGTGACATGGTGATAGGACATGTTTTAGAGACATTGTGTAGTCTAGAAACAAGGCATGTAATGCATGACCCATAAACTTTTACCGAAGTAGTGTATGTTGGTACATTGTCAGGTTCACCTAATTATAACTAAAGTGTGAGATGTCGGATGGGATTCGATTGACTGAACCCTAGGTAGACACTTTGAAAAAACACTTATAAAATCAATGCCGAGAAGGGAACTAACAAGTATACTTTGTATACTGACTCGAAAGAGTACTTATGGGGGATTGATCGGATCTAGTTGACCCATGAATTTGCACATGCTTAATTGATTTTTATTTGAAGAATTACAATTATTTGATGTTGGATTTAAATGTTAGTTTGTACATTTAAATCATTGAAGGCATATGTTTAAATTGGGAAACAAAAAAATATTTTCCATAATTATGGTGTTTGGAAATTGGTTGTTACATTTTGGTATCAGAGCTAAAGGTTACAACTCTTGGACCTATTGAGTCCTTATGCTAACACAAACTTAAATTATTTTCTAACAACAAACATGGTTAGAACAAGAGGAAATGTTGCAAATGACCAACATGTGAATGGAAAGGCTACCACAACACAAAATTTGGATGAGATTCTTGTTACCCTTCAGACACGAGAAATAGGATGGATGTCATGGAACAATAGATCCTAGGAAATGTTAGTGATCATGAAAGTGATGGTGAAGAATCATCACATGAGCATCTGAATGTTGAAAACAACAATGTTGCAAACCCTAATGAAACAAATAACAATGCAGCAAATGAAAATGCTAAAGAAAATATGAATGTTTTATTTCATCAAAATTTAAATCTAAAATTAAATAAAAACTAATTTTATGAAAGAATCATGAACTGTTCAATATGGGAACAATTTTTTCCACACTTTTAAAAACTTCCTATTTGGCACAACTCTCAAATTACCAATCTTTACCTCTGAAGTTGACCTATATCTAGCTCCTCTAGGTTCATATGGCATAGTCATAGGCATAAAATAGTGAGCTCAACATAAGGCAACTGTAGACTTCCTAGAAAAGAGAATTAAGTGTCTCGATGATCTATAGAAAAAAGTAGAAATTCAAGGAGTAAAATGAGGATTTTTAGTTAGATAAATCATTGTAATGCATCTTAATAAAGGTAAGAAAAAGGATGCTTGCTATATGTATTAAAAATTACATATTTAGGTGAAGAAGGTAAGTTTTTTGCGGAAGAAAACTTGTTATGTGAGTACAATGATTTATTTTCCAATGAACTAGTTGGTCTTCTCCCTAAAATAGAATTTAATTTCACTATAGACATCAAACCGGAACCGAACCAATTTCTAAGGCTCCCTACAAAATGAAAATAACAAAATTAGTTGAATTGAAAGTATTACTTTGTGAATTTTTTTCAAAAAATACTTGATCGAGAGACCAGTGTCTCTCCTTGTGTTGCATCGGTCATATTCATAAAGAAGAAGGATGGAACACTTAGGATTTGCATAGACTATCGAATGATTAATAAATCCATGATAAAAAATAGGTATCCTCTCCCTAGGATTAATTATATCTTTAATCGATGGTGGAGCATCGCTTTACTCTAAGATCGATCTTCAATTAGGATATCTTCGATTAATAATAAAAGAGGAAGATATTCACAAAACTACTTTTAGAACAAGGTATGAACACTATGAATTCACCGTGTTACCCTTCGGGCTTACTAATTCTCTGAATTTTTATGAATTTGATGAATAATATATTTCAAGCATACTTGGATAAGTTTTGGATAGTATTCTTGGACGATATTCTTATCTATTCAAAAATAATTGAAGAGAATAATGAACACCTAAGAATTGTCTTATATGTGTTAAGAAAGAGAAAATTGTATGGTAAACTTTCTAAGTGTTCGTTTTATCAAAACAAAGTGCAATACCTGAGACATATCATTAATAAAGATGGAATTTTTGTAGATCCATCAAAAATTACAACGTGATAACTGAATGGCCAACACCTAAAAATGTACATGAAGTTAGAAGTTTCATGGGATTGGTTGGATATTACAGGAAATTTGTAAAATATTTCTCAAGAGTTGCAACTCTAATTACCATGCTGCAAAAGAAAGACAAGAAATTTGTATGGTCTGAAAAGTGTGAAAATGATTTTAATTTTCTGAAAGAGAAATTAATTTTAGCACTTGTATTAAAAGTTCTAGATCCTAATGGGAACTTTACAGTTGTAAAAAATTCCTTTGGTGAAGGTTTAGGCAGCACTATGCTACAAAATGATCATGTACTTATGAGAGTAGGAAGCTCAAGGTGCATGAGTTGAATTATGCTCCCCATGACTTAGAGCTTTCTACCATTGTGCATGCATTGCAAGTATGGAGACATTAACTTTTGCGAAAACCATTTGAACTAAAAATATCATCTCGGGTTGAAATACATCTTCACACAACCAAACTTAAATGTAAGACATCAAATATGGTTATATTTTTCATCACAATATGACTTTATTATCAGCTACACTAAGGCTAAGGAAAATAGAGTGGTAGATGTGTTAAGTTGTAGGAAGCATATTTCCACTCTTGTTACCTTGAGAATGCAATTCAAGGATGACTTAAGAAAAACAATGTTGGATGATTCTTATTATCAGTAAGTGAAAACAACACTTTATACAAATCCAAATGATAAGAGATATAAAGTATTCATGTTTGACGACGAAGGAGTCCTTAGATTTGAGAATCGATTTTACGTACCTTCAGAGAATGAACAAGGCCAAAAGTGATAAAGTAATTTAATGATGTTCCTTATTCTAGACTTCTTGAAGTGACTAAAATGCTATCTGAATTAAAACAAAAGTATTTTTAGAAAGGGATGAAGAAGGATATAGTGAACTATGTATCTCATTTCATAAAATGTTAGTGAGTCAAGGTGAACATTTTCATCCAACATGTTTTTTGTACCCTCATAGCATTCTCGCACTATAAATGACAAGTAATCAGTATGGATTTTATGCAAGGACTATCTATGTCAAGGAATAAACATGACGTAATTCTTGTTGTAGTTTAAAAATAAAAAAGTGTCTCATTTCATACTAGGGAATCTAAAGGATGATTCACCTATGCTTGAAAAAATTTCGTGCATGAGATTTTTAGATTACACAGTGTACCTAAATTGATAATTTTAGATAGAGATCCTAGGATGACTTCTCATTTTTGGAAAACTTTAAATACTACTTTAGGAAAAAGTTGAATTTAAGTTTTATATATCATCTGAAATAGATGGAAAGACTAAAAGGGTAAATCAAGTGTTGGAAGACATGCTCAAAATGTACTTGCATGGATCAATAGTACAAATGGGAAGAATAACTTCCATTGGTTGAGTTTTCCTATAATAACACTTATCACTCCTCGCTAAAAATGGATCCTTTTGAGGCCTTGTATGGATGTAAGTGTAGAACACATGTCATTTGGGACAACATGGAAGATAGAGAAGTTATAGGACCTAAAATTTTAACTGAAATGGAACAACAAGTTAAACTCATTAGAGAACGTCTAAAAGAGGTTGCTTTGATAAATAGAAAGCTATGTTGATTTAAAGAGAGTTGAAAGAAATTTTGAACATGGAGATAAATTTTTCTTAAGGCTTAAGCCTGATAAAATTTCAATTTATTTTTTCAAGGTAGCCCAAATATCACCTCTTTATGTTCAACCCTTTAAGATTGTTGAAGTAATCAACCCTATAGCATATTGACTAGCATTGCCTCCCGTACTATCCAAGTTATATGATGTTTTTCATATCTCTTTGCTTAAAAATTATGTATTAGATTTATCACATGTGCTTAATTGGAACTCTTTACAAGTTTTGGATCCGGGTGTCATCGTAGTTGAACCCATAAGAGTGTTGGAAACTCACAAGTTACACTTACAAAATAGAGAAATAAGTCGTGTAAGGTCCACTGGGACCAATTTTCTGAAGCAAGTTCTACATGGGAGAATATTGAAGAAATGAAAACTTATTTTCTGCATTTATTTGAGTGACAATTATGAGGATTTTATATTTGATACTATGCATTTGATATTTATATTGGTTAAAATACTGAAAAACTCATGAAATTTTGTTGTTTTGAGCAAAAATTGGTAAAATAAGGTTGTTATAGCCTAATAAAATTTTGATACAGTTCTGAAATTGCATTAATTATAAGCTACAGTTATGATATTCTGAGTTTATAATATTTCTATATGTGTAATTTTATCTTGTTTATCTTAAAATCTTAGCATGATATGAACTAATCATCGGGGACAATGATACTTAAGGGAGAGGTATGTCATACCCCGTTAAGAACTTTCTTTGGTTATGATATATTACCAGATTGTAGGTGAATGTGTTTTTGTTATTATCATGCTTGACTTGATTTGAATGATTGTGTAAACCGTATGGTTGTTGTTTGATCATGATAGTTTCATTATTTATGAAATTGTAGTGATGGATTGATTGGTGTGTAAGGTTTATTCTGATTAATAATATACCTATGTACTAATCTACATTCTGCAACTGTTTGCAGTTAATAAATTTTTATGACCCTCATAAGGTAGATTAATATGGTGACACCCTTGTTGGTGAACAAAAGTATACGTCAAGATTCTATTTAAAAAATTATATTAAAATCCTTTAAGTGACACTCATAGTAGTGTCGACTGGTTCATAATGATTGTAAAAAAATTCTTGGAGATAGAGAAATATACATATATACCCACACACACATAGATACATATATATATTTATGTATGTATGTATAATATTACACACACACACACACTCACACACACACATATATAAGGAAATATATATTGACTAAGATATATATATATATATATATATATATATATGTGTATGTATGTATGTATGTATGTATGTATGTATGTAGATATATTAATTGATGTTTATGGATTATGTTTTAATAACATATCTATGACCTTACATGGTCATGCCATAATCAAATGGAAATGAAAAGTATTGAATGGATATAGGCTTGGGTTCAGCTAGCTCAACCGAACACCACCCAAGCTCCAACCGAGTTGGCACCTATTCTTATGTTTGGTTAAAACAGATAGAGCACTTCGAGTGTTGTGTTGGAAAGCGGGAGTTAGGTTAGAATTTGGGATGATTCCCAACTGTTGGATATTTTAAACCGCCCAAATGTGGGCTTGTGATTTCATGATGTTTTAGATGGACATGAAAAATATGGTTGATAATGGTTATCAAGGAATTAATGAGGAATTTGGGGATAATTTGTATTGTTTGCATTGAATGGAAAATTAACGAGGATTAATCCTTGGGAGAAGCACAAAGGTTCTCGAGGAGCGAATGTTCTCAAGGAAGCCATTACCAAGCTAAGAGATTATTTGGTTTTGCATTTTTGGTCTTTTTTCTCCTCCATGCGAGCTCTACATGTAAGTTATTATGGCTATTTTCAGGCATATTGTTGGCCTCTACATGTGAAATCTTAACTCTAGTTTTAGAAGGGGGTTATAAAACTGATAATGATGGATCTTATCGTGTTCTCGGTTCAATTTAATTTTTTAAACTATCTCGGTTTTGTGCGAAGCCTTGGAATATTTATGAGGAAAGAAGAAAGATATTTTTAACCTTCTTCAAGCATATTTCAGAATGGAATCATCTTTTGTTCATCTTTATCATTTTTAGCATTAAAATATTTTAATGGAAATGGAGAAAGTCTATGTTTATTTTGTATTATCATTTCTCCTTCATGGATATGGTTTGTTTTTTTATCCTAGTCATGGTTGAATGAGTATCAACTTCATGGATTTCCTATGATTATATTATATTGTAAATGCAAATATATTATTCTATTTTTCTCATAGTCGAGCTAGATACGAACTGTATTTTTTTTTAAAATTATTGTTATGAGAATGATTCTAGGTGATTCCCAGGCCATGAAAGAATGAATGTAGGGCATTAAAGGGGTTTTATAAGCACTTGGCCTTACTTTTGTTGGCCTTTTCGTTCACCCATTTTGCAAACAAATGTTTGCATGTTACTCTGATTATTTGATTAGAACTTGGGTTTGACTTTAATGGTTATTCAAACACCCATTTATAGTGGGATTGAATTATCAACTATCTGTTGTTTGTATTTCATTTACCTATTTTTGTTTTATTGTTCTAGACAATATTATGGTTATTTAAGAAAATTATGTAAATGTTATTTATGATATTTAGCTATTAATCCTATAGCTTATCATTTATTGAATTGTTATGTGATTTTGGGTTTCTCAAGAGTCTCGGGTTTATCAAAATGTTCCCTTTATATATATATATATATATATATATATATATATATATATATATATATGTGACTTGGTCACCACTATTATTGGGTTTGTGCCATTCTTTTTGTCCATTATGGATTGAGATGATGCTCTAGTCAATATGTAAGAGGGATGGTTTGTCCATTCTATACGTTTTACCTTCAGTATTTCAGACCACATAGTGGTAGATGCATTGGGCTTGGATTATCTTCTCTGTATATTGTGTGGTTTAATCTTTCAGAACATAATATGGTCGATTCAGACTGAGATTATTATAGATTACCAAATGGTAATGGTCGATGAACCTTATGGTTAATATGGTCGCTATTTTGATCTCCTAACTAACTTTGGTTTGAATATGTAATTATATTTTGGTGAGATTAAGGTTATTTTGTAGAAGTTAAGGTAATCGATGGGATACAAATACATTGTTTAATAAAATACTATCAATAAACAATGCTTATATTATTATCTTCTTTCGAAGAATATCTATTCTCTTATTAGAGATTATTTGTAATTCAATTAATGTTTAAGTATGATAATATTAAATTATTAAAAATTCTCTTTGTTCTAAGACCTTTGTCTCTCAATGGTCGGGAAAGGTGAAAAGGACAAGGATAAGGATGAGGATGAGGGTCTAAACAAAGATGGGCAAGAAACTAATAGTAGGAAGATCCCTCCGGGAGAGAAGACATATGCTCTAGATCGGTCTTCAAGGGAGAAAGGTACATGCAATACTTTATTTGTGGATGGGAGTCATGTGGAAAATGGGTCCCCTAAATCTTATGTGAATATTTTGAACTTTGATAAGGAAAAAAGCTTAGGAATCATTCCTCAACTTAAACAAGATGGAACATGTAAGTTCTTAGATATCCCTGATATTATAATAGATTAGAATCTGAGAAAAATGGAGAATGCCTTGATAGGTAAACTGGTAGGGGAAGGCCTAATATTGATTCCATTAGATCTTGGTCTATCTTGAAATGGAAACCCAAGGGGCATATGGATGTCACAACCTTACCAAATGGATTCTTCCTATTTAGCTTCAACAAATATGAAGATCCTCAGAGGATCCTCAATGATGGCACGTAGTTCCTTGGGAAAGTTGGCCTTTTTTTAGGAAATGGACTCTCAGGTTCAATCATGATAGAGAGAATATTAATCATTTTCTTGTCTAGGTGAGACTCACAAGTTTACCTTTGGAACTATGGGATGTGGATATTATTAAAGGAGTTACAAACACTCTTGGTACCTTTTTTGTTGTGGATAATGTGATGCTTACTAAATCAAGAGTAGTTTGTGTAAGATTTTGTATCTACTCCTTGATGGGTTCATCTCTACCTAAATCAATCTCTCTTCGGTTGATACTAGGAAGTTGGGAATGAAAATTTGAGTTTGAAAATTTCCCTCAAAGATGTTAGAAATGCCAGGGTTAGGGGAATGTAAAGAAACAGTGCAAGCTCACTGTCTCAAAAGCGTACCAGAGAAACAAACCAAGGAACTAGACAAAGGTAAGGAAATCACTCATTTGGTTACTAACACTCCCAAGAATACTAACCCTAATAAATGTCTTCAGATAATGGAAAATAATGGAGATGGATCTAATGTGAAAAAATCCTAGACATTTAAGATTTTAGATGAAGAGGGGTTCATAGAAGTGAGGAATAAGAAAACCCATTGGAAAGTTTTTTTGGAACCCTAGTTCCAGAAGGCTAAGGTCCACGTTCAAGCTGAAAAAGTTTTTTCCTCAAAAGAACTAGATTGTCAAGGAAAAGATCTAGTCAAAATAAATGGATGGAAGAAGCATCAATGAATCTATATAAATGTTTTCTATTCCATTTTTAAATCTACTAGAAAGTGAAAATGTTGTTTTGACACTTGAAAATGAAAACCAACAAGTTTTTAACAACATTCATAACATTATCCAGGAAGTTATCTCTACTCAAACAGATCTACTCTTTGAGCTGAATGATTCTAAAAAGGGGGACCCCAATCAAGTTGAAAATGAGACTTCTATGGTTACTCTTTCCAAAGGGGAAACATCTGAGGTGATACCAAAAGATAAAAATTGGCTCTGGGCATCCCTCCAAACAAGTTACAAGGAAGAAATAGAGTCAAAAGGAAATATATGATGGAACCCAATCTAAAATTGATCTTAGGAGCTTTAGAAGAACAAAGAACCAAGTGGTTAAATGAATATTATATCATGGAATTTCAGGGGTTTGAACAACCCTATTAAATGGAGGCTGATAAAGGATTTGGAGGTGACTCACAATTTTGACATTTTGGCTCATCAGGAAACCAAGATGGATGAAGGCCCTTTCTTGGAGGCTAATGGAAGGTATTACCAAAAAAATAGGGGTTTTGATGTTAGTTTGATTGGTACTACTGGTGGAATGGAAGTTATATGGAATGAGGAAAAACTCAAAGGAACGAAGCTTCTCAGTAGAAATAACCATATGGATTTTCTTTTTCAAGATAAGAATTCCAAGGAGTTCTAGATCTTATATAATATTTACGCCCCAAATATTAAAGGTGAAAGAAAAATATTTGGTCCAATCTTTCTAAATTCCAGTATGTTATTAAAGGGATGGAATGGGTGATTATGGGGATTTTAACACCCCTTTGTGTCCTAGGGAAAAGAAGGGGGGAAATATTGATTTTACTTGAAAGTATGGAATACCTTCAAGATTTCATCTATCTTAATAACCCTAATGGATGTTGAGTTCTAGGGTATTAGATTTACTTGGTCAAACAGAAGAAAAGGTGATTAGTTGATTCAAGTTAAACTTGACAGAGCTCTAATTTCATGGGGATGGTTGAATAAAGAAGTTGGTTTGTTCTCCCTTCCCCGCATCGGTCTGATCACAATCCTATCCTCTTCCAGATCAAGGATAAAGAGAGGAGGACCCCCTTCATATTTGAGAAGATGTGGCTACAAGATGAGGATATTTTTGATTTAGTCAAGGGCTGGTGGAATGTGAAAATCAAAGGAACAACTTTATTCAAGATTGCTAAAAAGCTAGCTCATGTGAAAAAAATATGAAAGGATGGAATAAAAGAAGTTTTGGTAACATTTTTGAGAAAAATAAGTCTCTTCTGAGGAGATTTCATACCTTCAAGGAAATATAAAATCCTTTGTTGTGTAAAATCTACTTCTCGATCAAGAAAAAGAGAAGGAATTATTAGCTGAGTATCATAACATTCTCCTGAAGGAGGAATTTTTTTGGAAACAAAATCAAGGATCCAATAGCTCAAAGAAGGTGACAAGAACAAGAAGTTATTTCATATCTCAACTCTAAAAAGAAGGATCTCTAATAGAATTATCTGTATCAAGAATGAAGAGGGAGTGTTGCTCAATGACACTAAGGAAATCCAACAAGCTACTAGTTCTTATTTTAGCAGGCTTTTGGCTTCTTCTAGAGCTTCTAACAACATTAAGGAAGAGTAGTTTCTAGATTGTATTCCCTGATTGATTAATGAAGAGGAAAATTATATGCTCACCAAAATCCCTTCACTGGAAGAAATTGAATTTATGATGAAATCCCTAAATCCTGACAAAGCTCCAGACCGGATGGGTTTCCACTCTCTTTTTCCAAACTTTCTGGGAGATTGTGAAGGATGATACTTGTAATGCTATTCAAGAATTATTTAAGAATAAAAAGATGCTTCAAGAGTTAAATAACACTTTTCTATCCTTGATCCCTAAGAATCATGATCCTAGGAATTCAAAAAAAATAGACCTATAAGCCTATGTAACTATGTTTACAAAATGTGCTCCAAAATCCTAGCTTTAAGAATTTAGCTTGTCTTGTCCTTCGATCATTTCGATTAGCAAGGTGAGGCTTTGTTATGGGAAGATAGATCTAGGATGGTATAGTCATTATTCAAGACACCCTTCATTCGATTAAGAAGAATAAGAAAGAAGCCATATTTATTAAACTTGATATGGAAAAAGCCTATGATAGAGTCTCTTTGCCCTTCCTTCTGAAGGTGCTTACTAGGTTTGGCTTTTGGTGAAGACTTTAAGATGATGATTCTTTCATGTATTTCCACAACTAAGTTCTTGGTCCTGATTAATGGGACCCCTTGTGGTTTTTTTAACAACATGTGTGGATTAAGACAAGGTGATCCTATTTCTCCCTTTCTTTTCATTATTATGGCCAAGACCCTTAGTAGAGCTCTAAATAAGGCTTCCTTGGATGGTAGGATCAAAGGTATTTCTCCTGTTGTTAACTGTAATAGGGTTACTCACCAGCATTTTGTTGATGACACTATGTTGGTTGGTGAAGCTTCTATCCCGGAGGCTATGGAATTCAAATAGCTAATGGGTGATTATGAGGAGGCGTTAGATCAATTGATCAATTATGGGAAAAGCTCGGTTTTATTTATCAACACCCCGAAAGAAGATGCAATAAAATTATTGGAATTCTTGGTTGTGTGTCTAAAACCCTCCTAACTAGGTATCTAGGCATGCTTATTGGGGTGGAAAAACCTAAGAATGCTGATTGGAATTTCTTAATTGATAGTTTTTGAAGAAACTTGAAGGTTGGAAAGGTTCTCTATTATCTCAAGTGGCAAGGTTGTCCTCCTCAAATGCTTGATTCAAAATTTACCTGTTTATACGATGTCTATATATAGGTTACCCTCCTCGATTGCTAGTAAGATGGAGAGTATTCAAAAAATATTTCTATGGAGTGGCTCAGAACCCAAAGATAGAATTCCTCTAATTGCTTGGGAAAAGGTTTGCACCCCCAAAAACTTGGAGGTCTTGGTATCAGAGATTGGACCAAAATGAATAAAGCAATGTTGTCGAAAATGAGTTAGAGGCTGGTCAAGGAAGAGAGTGTTTGGACTTCTATTATCAGAGGTAAATATTGGCCAAATCTATCCACCAATGAATGGTGCTTCTACATCTAGGATTCTAATGGTTCTTCTTGTTTCTGGAAATCTATAAATTGGGATAAACATGTAATCTCTAAGGGTAGAAAATAAATGGTTGGAAATGGGAGAACGATCAACTTTTGGAAGGAAAAATGGTTAGGATACCTTCCTCTTAAGTTCATTTACCCCCCATAGTCTATAGAGATTCTACGACCAAATATAGGACTAAGGTCAGATATTTTTTCAACTTTGATGAACCCCTGGGACAATGGAAAACCATTGATCTGGATGATTCTAACAACATCAAGATCTCTTCTATTAACTACAAATGAAGAGGAGTTATTGTTGATAAGGATAGTAATAACTAGTCTAAGGAGGACAGTGGAGTCTTCTTGGTCAGAAGTTCCTACAACTCCTTTTCTGAGGAGGGGGGAATGGAAAACTTCAATTGGGGAAGTGTTTGGATCAAAGAGTTAATTCCCAAGATTAATATGTTTTGGTGGTTTTTTATCCATGATAAGATTCTAACTGTCAACAATCTAAATAAGATAAATTTCCATATGGTTAACATATGTGTGTTGTGTGAATCTGAGTGTGAATACTCCTCACACCTTTTTCTTAGCTTCCCCTTTCTGGTCTCGGTTAGGAAGACCATTCTCAATCTTTTTGAATTCAATTGGGTTTTCCTTGATTCCATAAAATTGTTGTGGTCCCAATGGTCTAATCCTTTTAAGAGCCAAGGGTTAAAATATTTGTGGACCTTTTCTATTATGCATTTATCTTGGGAGATATGGAAGGAGAGAAATAGAAGAATCTTCAAAGGCAAGAAAGACTCTTCCAAGAAAGTTGGAGCCCATTGTGTTAACACCATTTTGGGTAATTTCTCTAATATGAACCCTCAAAAGAAGTTTGTATCCCGAGAATGAATCAAAATTTTCCTTAAAGTGGGGTTTGTGATCCACATCTACTAGTACCCCTTCTCTAAACCCTATACTCAAAGGATGGGTGAAACCTAGCAAGGATTGTTTTAAGATGAATTTTGATGGTGCATCCAAAGGAAACCCCTGGTAGATCTGGTTGTGGTGGGTATTTCTAGGATTCTGAAGGAATATTTATCCTTGGGTACCATCACAACCTGGGCACTCAAACAAACCATGTTGCTGAAACAAGGGGGTTTTTTGGGGTTGTTTATTACTCTCCAATACAATTTTTCTAGTTTGGAGGTGGAAGGAGACTCTTTCAACATAATTAACAACATAAATGGGAAAGGTTTTATCTCTATTTCCATCCATAACTCTATTAAGAGTATTAATTAAATTTCAAATTTATTACCTTCAAGAATTTTTATAGGAGGCTAACTATGTGGTGGATTGTTTTGCTAATATGGGGGTCAATTGTGATGATTTGATAGCTTATCAATGAAGTGGAAGCTCTCGATCCTAAGGTGGGAGAACACTTACATAATGACATAAATGGACACATCACAAAATAATTTCAGCTCATGGTGCATCAAATTCATCATGGTCATTTGTCATAGGAATAATGTGCATTTATTTCTTAATAATGCGAAGATCGGGGAGGGATCCACTCGTGTGTCTAGAAATCCTTTGATGCCTCCCATTCCTAGAGAAATTTCATTTTTAGGCTTGTGTGTAATCCTCTGGCTACCTAGAATTTGGGATTTTTGTGGAGTGATTTTTGTGTAGCCAAATGGGTGGTGATCTAGTTAGAACTGAACTTGCTGATCTCAAAGGGGTGACGCCTAAAGCCATGGCTCTGTTTGATAGCAAGGGTTTTACGCCCTTCCTAAAAATATTTGAAGGTCATTTTGAAAATCTTAGAAAATATTTTGCTAGCACCTGGAAGACTACTAAAAAAGGTGCGGTGGTTGAAATGAAGGGGATTAGTATGGAGATTATTGTGGATTCAGTCACCAAAGTGATGGGTATTCTTGCTATCGGGAGGGAGGTCTATAAACCTAAAAAGAATCCTCCAAAGAGATGAACCTATTTCTCAAAGGTAATGAAAATATCACCTCCCATTTTTATGGTTAGCTTTGTTTGTCTTTACCCAATCCTTATGAAGAGGTGGCTCTCACCCTTATCCAATTTCTCACTCTTGAGGGTCGCCACAAATTTATTTATGCCTACCACCTACCTATGCTTAATCATTTTAGATGTGGCCAGGCTTTTAGCTTCCCCTACTTTCTTTATCATTACCTTTGTGCCTCTATATCCCAGTTTAAAACCATAAGGGTCTTTGTCTCACTCCATCAAGGCTTTATTTTTTCCCTTGTTAAAATAACCACCCTAGATATTGATAAGACCGAATCCCTTATTAAATCTCTAGAATATTATGTGGATGGATTCGAATCGACTCAAAGGAAGAATATTCAAGTGAATATTTTGACTCTCAGGAAGGTGACTCGGAAGAGGATAAAGATAAGGTTGAGATTATGGTGGCCTAGAATCTTATGGAAATTAATTCTAAGCAGGATTCTAATGTCCCTTTGAAAACCAAGGGGGATTCTAGTAAACAAGATCTTCTGACTTCTATCAATGTGCAATTAGAACAACAATTCGAGGCTATGGGACATGTTGGACCTATAAAAGGGGAGAACCATTCAACTAAGATGGTGACGGATATTGAGGAACTCAAGGACATATGCGGCTCACCAAGATCTTGGTTCATTTTTGTTTAATGATTGGCATAATATTAAAGTGAAGGTTGAGGAAGTGGTCAACAATGGGCATGGCAAAGAGATTGAGGTTTTAAAAGCCAACTATGGTTTCATAACCAACGAGTTGGACCATGTTTGTGTTATTCTCCACAACTACATGGAGTGGAGTGTAGTCATAGTGAAATATACTCTGCAACATCTCCAGACTCTGGGTCAGCTCACTAATGCCTATAGTGTTGTGGATAGTCAGGGTAGGAAAAGAAAGGTGACTCCCGATGGTTTCAACTTGGCATCTTTGGCTGGTAACATAGATGCTCTGGCTAAGGAATGGGCTAAGGTGCTGGAGGGGCTTGAAAAATCCTATAAATGATCTGGGGAGGGGTGTTTTGTTTTATTTACTATCTCTGTAGCTTTTTGGTTGTTAGTTTCTTCACTGTTGTTAGTTCCACTGTGTTTTTTTTGTTGCTATTGTTTCACTACTTTAGCTCCTGGGGAGCTCGTATTATTATGAACTATTATATTATCAGTTTTTTGATGGTGTGGTAATGTATTTATCTTCTCTCATGGAGAGGTGACTGTGTTCGGGTAGGGTCCCCTCAACCCTTTTTACCTCTCGATTAAAAATAAATAAATTATTAAGTTGAATAAGTTTAATATTATCAAATCGTAATAGATTCTCAATAATATTATTATCAAAATAGTATCAAATATTAAAATAATCTACTCCTTTATGTGGATTATAGAGTTGGATTATGAAAGAAATGAAAAAGAGAAAAGTTATGTTGTATCTTTTATGATTTTCAGATTATGTGGATTATGTTTCATTAAAATATTTATGTGCTTTAAATGGTAAAGATAAGATGGTAGACTTTTTCATGCCAATTATTTTGAACTGACGGTTGCCTAACATTTTTACAGATGATGAAGTTTAGATCTTATCTAGCGGATGAATTGTTATGGATTTGATAAATTTATATTGCATGATTAAAAGATGTATGTTTATTTAACGATGTAAAGCGGCGTGTGTTTCAATACATTTTTTTATAAATATTATAACATCTAATATTTTGTATCAATTTCGGGAAAGGAAATAAAAGTTTATATTCAATTTTGAATATTATTGTAAATTTTATCATGGTTGTTTATATTAATTATTCATATTGTGTACCTATTAGAATGTGAATGTGATTGAATTACTCAATCAATTTTCATGTTAAGTATTGTTGTTAAACTAAATATTGATTAAGTGAGGATAATATCTTAGTGAGTTAGCTTTAATATTATGAAATAATCTAAAGCTATAATATAGATATAAGAATCAATTTACTAAATTAAATAACTGTGATTGTTATTTAATAGATTGTATGATGGGACTATTAAAGGATGGCTTATGATTAATGATGTGATATTATATAATCATTATGGACATTAATCGATGTGTATTAAATACGATTTGTTGAGTTTAATATTTATTCCTAAGTATGTAAATCTTGTGGATATAAATGATTGTGTACATTCAATGATGGGATTATTAAAGGATGGCTTATGATTAATGATCGATATTATATAATCATTATGGACATGAACCAATGTATTAAATACAATTTGTTGAGTTTAATATTTATTCCTAAGTATGTAAATCTTATGGATATAAATGATTGTATACATTCAATGATGAGTTCTATAGTTGTGTACTTAAGCAAATATAATGACAATGTCATAATTTAAATAAGTTAGGGACTATGTAATTAATGTATCTTGCTACCCTAATTAACTTAAATGCTTAATGATTGTACATAAACAAACTTATGGAAATTGATTACGATTAATTAATCGAAACTAAGTTATGGACCTTAGGATTGAATAATTAATGCAATGAATATTGTTGCATTATGAAATATAAATCTATTGTAAAATTAATTCAATGAGGTGAATAGTTACGATTAACTGATCCATGGTACTCGGCAGACCAACTTCGGATGGCTGTTGTAGTGTAGTGTTCATTAAATGATGTGGGTCATTCAAATAATATTGTCATACAACATTTATCCTAAGTTTTCCCTCGAGTTCCATTTATTATGCACGTCATAATCAACATGAACTATGTTGTGCTAAGATGCTAAGGTTTTCTATTCATTCGATCTAGTTACTTTGTATGAACTTACGTTGGCTACTAGGAAGAAATTGATATCGTTATGATGCAAGTCATTACGTGAGCTCTTTCTCTCCCATGGGCAAGCTAAGTTGGCTCATTCATTCTCATCTTACTAAATGTAAAAGTTTTTGTATAATGTGTGTAACTTGATTTTTTTAATTAGATAGAGTAAAAACAAGCCTAGAGGCCAGTACATGAAAGATAACATTGTGAAATCTCACAGACAACAAAAAAAAGAGTAACATGACCAAAAAATGTTAAACAAGCTTAACCATAAGATAAAAATGTCCATAAAACCAACCAACTAGAGAAACAGATACTACATACTAAACCAAAAATAGAGACAAGCTTCACCAAAAAACCTCCTAAAGTTCAAGAGTAGCACCATTAATTTTTCTTTTTATTCTTGGAGAATTTGGCCTCCATGGTCTCGGGTCTCCTTGATGTGCTTGAGATGTATCTTCTTTGTAGGTGAATCATCCTCTTCATCTCCCATAACATCTTCCTATTTCTCGTTCTCGTCCTCCTCTTCTTCATCGTGAGCCAAGACCTGTAATATTATCTTTTCCTCTTCTTTTCTTCAACCATTTCCAAACAAACCTTAATATCCTAAACAAGTTTATCTAGACCATTGATTTCCCCCTTAATATTCTTTTGGGCCATGAAATTTTTGTAGTGGCTTTGATGTTGTTTATCATACTATTTGAAGTCACCGAATTTGCCTCCTCCATGACCTGAACCATAGTCTCCAAGTACTACACTTTTTTCTTCAAGTCTGCATGGCTTTGCTCATACTACGAGATAATTTTTCCTTCACATTTCAAGGACTTAGCTTCCTAACTATCCAATCCCACCACATTCTTCCCTTCCTCACCTCTTTTATGGCCCAATTTTCCCTCACACATCTTAGTAAGACATTCAGCCAGTGATATCCTCCTCTTCCTCGATTAGGGGCATGGATTTTTTTGGCACGGTTTACCATTTTGAAATAGAAGGAGAATGAGCCCCAAATGAATGGGGTATCCAACTTACCCTCTCGAAAATATTTCACAGAGGTAGTCAAATACATGAACAAAAAGAAAGGGATACTTAACATTTTCTTGTGCCTAAACATATTTAGGAGAGATAAGTGATGAGTGTAAATATTACGATACTTTCCTTCCAAAGTTAAATACTTCATAATGTGAAGGAAAACCTCCCTCCACACACTAGGGATGCAGGACCGAGCAATGCCATTAGTGAAGTAATGCACCTTTTCCTTGCCAACAAAAAAGTGTTAATTTCATGCTCACGTCTATTCCTATCCTTAAAATTTTTTAGGCCATCCATATCCATACCAGTAATCTAGGAAATGGCTTCCTCCGAGGTCTCAATTTCCATACCCCTGACCACTACCTTACCATCCTTCCATGCCAAGCCAAACTCCTGGTTAACAAGGGATCATGCCCTTGTAACTTTATGATATACTTTCTGAATCCCCCAACTCGGAGCATGTGCCACATAGAAGGGTTGTCCACAATATTGTCATGGCTAGATGGTTCCACCCTAACTCTGTCTCCTCCCATGGTTGCCAAAATATTTTCTAGAATCCCAACTAGATAGTTCTTACAAATTTTGGTGTTAAAATGACCTTTTAAAGAGAAATAAATCCAATAATGATCTTGTTGTTTTGGAAAATGGGCCAATTTTCCTCGCTTGTGTGGATGGTAGTGAAATTACTATGATTTTTCATGGTGAGTAATGTCATTAATTAGCGCAGGGATGACATCACCTTTATGCCAAACTTTGACATCACCTTTGTGCGTAACTTGAATTTGATTCACTTACAAAATGATTCAATTCTAATAATCGAATCAAGTGACATGGTGATAAGACATGTTTCAGAGACATTATGCAATCTAGAAACAGGGCATGCAATGCATGACTCATAAAATTTGGCCAAAATAGTGTATGTTAGTACATTATCAGGTTCACCTAGTTCTAACTAAAGTGTGAGATGTTAGATGGGATTCAATTGACTGAACCCCAGGTAGACACTTTAAACAAACACTTGTAAAATCAATTCCGAGAAGGGAACTAACAAGTATAATTTTTATACTGACTCGAAAGAGTACTTATGGGGATCAAGCAAGATCTATTTGACCCATGAATATGCACATGCTTAATTTATTTGTTATCTAAATAATTACAATTATTTGATGTTGGATTTAAATGTTAGTTTGTACATTTAAATAATTGAAGGCATATGTTTAAATTGGGGAAAAAAATTCTTTCCTGTAATTATGGTGTTTGGAAATTCATTGTTACATAGGATCCTCACCCTTTTTATTTCTCATCTTCCTAGGGTCTTATCATCATGAGTATCTCAATTAATGACTTCTTGCTGGCCAATCCTGAATTAAGACATAGATTATAACATATCTTTGATACTACTTGCATTCATTTTGATATGCATCCATACTCCATATATAACTCTTTTGTTGATGCATTTTATCAACATATAGCTTTCCCATCTAATCCTCATGTTTATCTTTCTATTTTTGACAACGATCCATCTTTTCACATCATGATTTTCATTTCCAATATGGGTATCAAGTGTACTTTAATCAATAATAGATATGAACTCAATCTATGTCCCATGTAATTCCTTGAAAAGATTGGTCTTTTGGTTGCTAATGTTAGTCCATCATGTGTCTTTCTTTGTGCATATGATGGCTCTATTCAGCAATTTGTAGGTCATATTTTTACCTATCAATGTAGGGCCAAAAACTCTCAACATAGTCTTATATTTCATTAATTTTTTGGTTTCATATAACTATTTACTTGATAGGCCATGGCTCCTTTCCATGCAAGTTGTTACCTCTACCATGCATCACTATGTCAAATTCCTACATGAGGGTGTCGAGTATATTATTCTTCATGGCCATCATCTATACAATTATTGTGACCATGATCTAAATACTACACTTCCTATTCCACAACATGACACTACTGATGACCCACAACCTATAAATGAGATACTGCATTTACCACCACTTGAAGGTGTTATTTTCATGATATATTTCATGTCAATTTCATCTATGCCTCCCTCTGCTTCCACGACTTCTATGATTGTTTAATAGGGTAATGTCCATACAACAGACGTCACTCTAGCTACTCCACCTTCTCATGTACCACCTCCATCAGTACCTTCTTTCATATGCACACTTTTCATGAATGACTATTATTGGGAGCACATTCCATTCATTCCTACTTGTGATGATGCATTATGTACACATGATGGTATGACTCGGATAGGTCTCATTTTTAGTATCTCTATCCTTTGTCACATTATTCTCACCTTTATCATGGAATAACTTGCATTACTACCACTTATGGTCTACATGTCTTTCATCTCATAGTTTTCATTTTGCAAAGTCCTCACTTTTCTTCACTTACATTAGGAAATCTTGGCTTGATTACATTAGGGGCATGTTAGATCCTAATCACACTGATATATCATTTCCCATGCCCTTGGTCATGTATTCATCTGCAATAGTTCCTTTCTTGGATATATGTAGAATACCACTCGCTATTATGCACATGGGTTCCCATTACCACCCTTCATTGATGAGGAATATGCCATGGGCATGTAAAAATTATGTATCAATGGATCATTACGTGATCAACCCGACACTATTTCTTACCAAGTCTCTAATGCTTATTCAATTGGTTTTTACCATGACAACAACAACCTCTTACATTATATTACATGATTTTTTTCTACATCATATGCACTTAGGGATCATTGCACTTATCCCCCTCCTAACATTTTAAAATATCTATTTATGTCATCGCTGCACATCTAGACCTATACACACAACACATGCGTCTGTCACACACCCTAGTATCATTATTACCTAATGAAATACTCTTATGCTTTGGTTCACACAATATTTAGGGCACCCTATACATATGAACCTCACACACTACTTAGTAGACACTACACATAATGCATCTTCACACATCTTACACTTTGATACATACACATAATCTTACATTTTAAATCCTACATCGTACATGCATCTACACATCTTATATCTTATACGAATCTTGAATTAAATTCTATAGATCCTATGTGACAAACTATACATTACACATCACATGACAATTTCTCATCACCACATCTACTACACATATTCCACATCTAACTCTTATACTTATATGTGTTGCACTCACTACCGTATGACACGCTTTAGTCCCTCAGTCTATACTCTAATGTTGAGGGTGTACAAATAAAATGGACCTCACCACACTCACACATTTAACCATTCAACCCTTTTATCATGTGACGTTCCTAGATTAGTGATATACGTTATAGGCTACATTATCACTTCTTCTAGCTTTCTTTATTGAAATACGATTTAGGATAAATCATCACTTCTTCTATTTTCCTGTTGTGATATACACTTTAGGTTAAATCATCACACATTCTCACACCTCATCTCTATATCACATATCATCATTACACATTCATCACATCGCGCTATGCACAACATATAGTTTGACCATTTCTTAATGACACACTCTCATTTATGGTTCATTCTTGACTATTGAGGGGGCATAAACAAATGAACCTCACTACATATATTTCCATTCACTCAAGGGGCATGTGGCTCTATCATTCACTCTAAATTCCATTCCATCCATCCACAACATACTACATATCTTGGTTACATTTACTCCTTGCATTTACTTGTAAATGTTCACTTTATAACACATGTTAGATCAATATCTTGCATGCCATTATCTTTATCATATACACATGCGTGTTCACTTAATTTCTAGTTGTGATCATAGATTAGATAGGTCCATTACACACAATATGGATGCTTGGCACAATACCTAATACTAGTCCAAAAACATCTCATGGGGGCATCCACTTTCATACACTCTAGGTGGTATTGTTTAATTTTATTTCATAGCACACTATTTTATCATATTATACATGT
This sequence comes from Taxus wallichiana var. yunnanensis, assembly GCA_018340775.1. Taxonomy (NCBI): domain Eukaryota; kingdom Viridiplantae; phylum Streptophyta; class Pinopsida; order Cupressales; family Taxaceae; genus Taxus; species Taxus wallichiana. The sequence continues at coordinate 506,494,539 of CM031235.1, forward strand.
TTTAACATACTAATCAGTGATTCGTGTGCAACATTTTTTTTATTGAAATATGTTCCACCATGGATATCTAATATATTGTTTGTACTTCCTTGTCATTCTATACCATTATTTGTGGGCTTTCCATTTATCTTGTGTATGCTTTTGGATTTGTCGTCCTTGATTACCTTGTGACATTGTGAGGGATGTACCATGTTTGCAACTCACTTTTCGTAGTATACATTATCTTTGTGTCTGTTCTAGCTTACACATTATTTGTTTAGCTTAAATTTCATCCCATATATGCATTATGCATTTCATTTTACTACAATTGTCTTCCTAACCACTTGTTTTTTGTGTTCCCTAGTTTCTACCGAGAACATCCCCTTCCCCCTGTAAGGCATAGTTTCAGTAATTAGTCCTCCTTTGGGCCACATTCTCCTTCAGCAATGTTGTATGCACCCTAAACAAGGGGGCATTATTTGGGTGAATCAGTCAACCCATACATAGTACACCACAGTACCGGTACAATACAACTTTTATATTTTGGGGCTCAAAATCTAACTTAGGTCTATGACATAGTGGCATTTCATATATTTCTTGAAAATAAGGGGCATATCACATAGCATCCTTACCTAGATTACCTAAGACCATGGGGCATATCACACAGTGATTGATATGTCAAGACGGTCTCTGAGAACTCCATACAAATCTGATTTTACAGGGTATAGCCTTTAACACTCATACACACCATTTGCAGTGGTATTTTATATAGCGGGAAGTAGTTAAAGGTTTGAGAATCAAACCAAACAATTTCTCCCTACACTTATTCCATTATATTGGTGTGATATCACCCAAAAAACTTGCATGCATCAACATCATCTACGTAGATTCTTTCTACACTTTTTCCGTATCATGGATCAAGTGCACATGTTCCTTTTTCACATTTTTAGCATTTTTACATACTTCTTTACATGATTTTCATACATATACATGTGTATTTAACTACCTTATCATCTTCTCTTTTGCAGGTCTTTCGTATGGGAAGCGGGTAATCAACATCAAAAACAACATCCCACACATTGACACCAATAACATGTACAACCCCACATCCACACACGTGTTTCCACCTTAGGTTCACTTTCATTACCTTTCACACTTTTTTCATATTTAGTCTCCACACTCCATATTTTTATCACTCCACACTTTTATCTAGTCCATTGGTACATTTTCTACATTGATATGCATGGATATTAACTACACATCTCTATCTAATTTATATTACCGAGATTTTCACTCACAAACATAAAGTGGGGGTAAATGTAGACACAAAATCACACACTTTGGGTAATTATCTAGTCTCAATCACATACTACTATTCATATGGTTCCTAAGTAATAAAAGTACTAATTAACCCCTTTATTTAGCCACCTTTCTTTTATTTATGCTTCTACTTTCAGCCTTTCACTCTTACTTTCTCAATCTATCTTTTTAGCTTCCAAAATTTCTCATTCTAGACACAATTTCCCATCCGAATGCCAGACAGTGTGCCCTTGTCCCCTCTAGGAACCTTTTTCCTCTTTGTACTTTACTCACACTTTTTGGGTTCTTTCTAGATGTTTGAGATTCTTATCTTTTTAGTAGTAAGACTTTTTAGGGTTAATTATGAAGTCAAAGCAAAGGAATCATATAAATATAAAGTTATGCGATCATAATAAGGGACCAAGCACTAATCATCTACTATCTCCATCTATGGTAGTATCAATCAAAGGTATTTATATCTCTATTTGCATTCATCTAGCTCCATCACAAGGGACAAAGGTTGGTTCATAGAAATCACACTTCATAGGAGGGGAGTCTGTTATTTCTGTGCAAACATTATTTACATTCTACATCTAGTTACTTGTTCACTGCTTCAAGTGTGGCATGTACAAGAGTAACCTAATGCACAATTTCACACACACAAAGAACTACATTGGGTATGAGATGTAATGCAACACTCATTTGTAGGTCACCCATTTTGGTGGATAAGGACAGTCTAACCCCTCATTTTACATCTTTCTTTTTTGGGATTCTATGTCTATTTGAGGGTTTTACATGTGTTTTCTTCATTACAGGGTTTATAATGGCCTCGGTGATCTTACAATGATATATATGCAATAAAAGGTGAACAAGTGTGAACTTTTATGACACCTCGAGAGGAGGATTTATAAGCATCTACACTAACTAGGGCACCCATAAATCAGACCAAAGTGCCCACGGGCATGCCTATCCCTCTCTAGGTGCCCCATCCAGATCAAATCTGCCAGTATCGTATTTTTCCAATCTTCTATGTGATGGTCCTCCCCCTCTATTCATTTTATCTCCACTATGACACAATCTAGAAACCTCTTTGATTCATCTAAGGCTCTTCTAACCCTCTTTGTAATTAGGGTTTCATATTTTCATTGCTTAGTTGTTTGGGTATTATTTCAATATTTCAATATTCATTTATTTATTACAAATTTGCATTATATTAGGCTATTATTTTACATTTTAGCATAATCACCTATAGGCATCATTGCATGCCTGAAGGTGGACCAAGAGTAAATTTTATCCTCCTCCAAGATTATGGGAAAGAGGAGGGACATGCCTCAAACCAAAAGTAGTAAAGGTGAAAAAAAGACACCCATGGACACAACATTTAAGAATTACACCCAAAATTAATGTGAACAAAACCAACTAGAAACTAGAGAAGAACCAAACTTCTCAATGAGGGAAGAGGGGATAATATATTCTAATAATTACCAAAATTTAGAACCAAGTTGAACCTAGTAAGCCACTATATCCTTATCTCTCCATGAGATATCAAAAGCCTCTCCTTATATGTCCATAACTCTCCCCTTATCCCTTCATGCCCTTCAAACCAAATGAAGGGATAAACTAGAGTTCCCTCAAGCTTTTCCATCAAACATGAGGGTGAGTAAAAAGGGGATTCTTCTCCCTTCCCACACATACCCAAAATCCATTCCATTCAAGGTTGTATGGGAAAACAAAAGACAATAATTTAATCAACTAAATTCAATCAACACAAAACAATTTTACCATTTCAAAATAAGAACTAAATTTGAGGTAAGGTTCTACCTAAAAATTAAGAAATTCTCCAAACCAAGCTCCCATAATCCACTTTCTTCTTCTTCCAAGATCCCAAAATATAACGCAAAAGGAATAAAATGAAGAAAATAACCTCAATCCCATCCACAACAGAGGCTAATATAGAAAGAGAGAAACTCAAAGAACTAAATGGGATAGTGACAAGTGTCTCCCTCTACTTAAGCCTCAACCAACCCAAAATCCCCAATATTTACACCCCAAAAAACCATAAATGAGATATAAAAGGAAAAATATCCATGCAATCATGGAGGATCCCCACATCCCAACACCATTCACATACTCAAGAAAATAAATTCATAAAATAGGGTGGATAAATGGGTGTAAAATGGGAAAATGAGATAAATTTTCATTGGAAAGATCCCACCCACCCATAGGTATAGGGCCTAGGGGCTCTTTCTAAGGAAAAATTATCCCATAGCTTTCCTTATACACCTCTTAAATGTCACCTTTTTCCCAAATCCAAGTTTGTGAATAATATGGCACTTAGGAGGGGTAATTGGGCTCACCTAATCCATGATTACATGTCTTGAATCCTCATTAGAAAAAACAAAGAAAAACATAAACCTAATTTTTCATAATGCCAAGGGGTTAGAGTTAAACGCATTTTCAAAGATAATAGAAAGGAGGATTAAAATTATTAATTGTAGTGCCATATAAAAGGGGGTTAGAATAACCAAATAAGTAAGAAAGTATCAATAAAACATCACAAGGCATATTAATCCATAATAATAACCATGGTCAAGTGAAGTGACCGTACGTACCCAAAATTGTAAGGTATCAGATCGTCTTTGCAACGCAGTGTAATAAATACCCCAATGATGATACAGGTCTCTTCGCAAGGTGTTCGGGATCCAGAGAAGATATATGCGTTAACATCCCACATGCCCCGCTTAGCCCCCGCGTGCTTTGTTTTCCCTTTTTCCTCTTTTCTTGGCTTTTTGGTCTTCAAGGATTTAAACCACCACCCCGAAGGGCGGCGGTCCCCGCCCGAGTAGGGCGCGTTTTCGAGCGTTCTTTTGACGGAATGCACGCAAAGTTCAACGCTTCACCAGCTTTTCTTGCCGACTTGAGCATGCATTAATGTTTTTGGTCCCCTGGAATAGTGTTTTTCCTTTGTTTATTGTTTAGGAGTTCAGTTTGGTTTTGATCTTTGGGTGTTTGAATTCCTATAAATGCATGGTTTGTGCACATGCAAATGGCCCCTCATTCTTGTTTCAAACTCACCACTTTCAGTAGTTCAGTCTTCTAGTTTGCTTAAGTTTGATAGTTTAAATCCTTTACATGCTTGGTTGCATTACTCAGCTGTTGGTAAGCCACAGATCCAACTTGTGCAAACAGTATTATTGTTTTTGGAGTAGAATAGTTTAGGCAGCCATTAAAGTTGCAGGTTTTGCTCTTCATACAGACTAGTTTCGTGTTCTGACGCTTTTTTTGCATGATTCACAGTGAGACCCCGCTAGGAATTGCATAGGCCAAGCTCTCGTACTCTTGCTATCCCTCTCCTATCCGCATTCTATTCTGTCTGCATTCTGAAGGCTGTCCATTGATCCAAATATCTATTCCTGTTGATGCAAGCATTACACGCTTTTCTAGATTCACGTGAGCACAAAGAACGAAGAGATCATACTGAGGGGACAAGAACACACACACCGTCGGATTCGCCACTGTTTTGCGAAATCCAGGTTCCATCTTTCAAAGTTTTAGTTAGAACTTATCAAATAAAGTAGTTAATCGCTTTATTTCAGTTATTTCCATTCTCGATATTGCCAGGGAAGTTGTGGGGATTGATAGTTTCTGAGAAACTATGATTCATTCCTCACTTCTAAGGTAGGATCGAGAATCTTGCAAATAGATTAGTTATTTCATTGTTTAGAATAGATATACAAAATTACACAGACAAATAGCTACACTCGGCTATTTTGTTTGTTTTACGTTATTAGTTTAGTTGTCAATTCTAAATATTTTAAATAGCTGCTTTCTTATAAATTGCCAGAAAATACAAAAAAAGAAATTATATATGCTAGAAGTGTACTTAGATTTTACTTTATTATAGTTTGTTTCATTACTGCTTTTGCATGACAATTACGGGACCTAGGGAGCCCAGGGAATACATTTTCGAGCCAATTGTGCCCCAGCCCAATATCGTAGTGGCAGTAACTGACATTGACCAAAACCTTAGGATACAAGTCTTCCAAACAACAACAGACTTCCAACAGATCAGGTCACAGTTGAGAGGGTTAAACGTAGAAGACGACCAAGCACACACATTTTGGTCAAATCAACCAAACTACAGGTTATCCTAGAAAACATCCACATGACTGTAGAAGGATTTGAAAGAGAACAAATATTCGGGTGTGATCCTTTAGTTCCACAGCCAGACGCTGGAGACACCCTCGTAGATATAGATACCAGCTTAAGAATTCAAGTTGCTAGAACACCTGTGAGGTATTCTGAGAAAATCACACAATTGCTGGTTCTAAACGTAGAGGCCGAGAAAGCATACGATTACTGGATACTAGGGATTAGAACTTGATCTCACGTATGACCATAACAGGACCGCAACAACCAAGAGTCTACGGTTGTGATCCACAAATCCCACAGCCTAACGAATCCACAAGTCAGTTAGATATAGACACTGGCCTACGCACATTAGTATTTCAGTCTACTCCGATTCCACCTATCATCATTCAACAGTTGTCCCTACTAGACACAACAGCTAACAAAGCTAGAGAATTTTGGACTAGGCCAGAGAATCGTCCATAGAGTTGACTATATTCACCATATGACCCTATCAGGAGAAATACACGAAACCATCCCGGGTCATTTTCCACGCATCCCACAACCCATAGATCGAATCACGCCAGAGCTCGATATTGATTGGAGCCTTCGAGCAGTCATCCTCGCTGATCGATCTATCACACCAGTCCAAGTTAGAAGGGCCTTCTTTGCCTTAGATTCGCAAATACCATTAGTGCGTGTCGAAGACATTAGACTCCCTAACTAGTTTGTCTGCATATTCTACCCCCACCGGCTGTCTCGGCACGACCTCGGGAGGTCGGGTACGCGGAAGAGTCACTTGTTGATTCTCACGCTCGCCTGTTGCTTTTCCGACGTACAAAATTGGTGAACCCGACGTGAAACAAACGAAATTAGTGAAGCTAACAATTATTCACCTTCTCTTTGAGAAAATTTATCTTCTCTCTTTCACCTTCGCTTCTTTCCCATTATTCTCATGGGTATTCATATACCCCCCGAATATGTCGGGATTCGATGCATATGGCAGACCCCTCCTGGGTCTTGAGGCATACTATGCCCAACAGAATAGGGAATCATCACCCTCACTCTCAATATGGGGCGACAACTATTCAACTAATCAGTTGTCAACGCAAACGCCAAGGACTAGATATAGTTCGTCCTTCCAAGCAGAGGGGTTGGAGCAACTCGCTCAAACACAAACAGAGCCTTCAGGCTCAAACAATATGACATTGACTGGAGAATCTACTTCATCTCCTCAGGTGCTACTTAGACCACATATTAGCAGACAATCAGATCCATACTCAGTTCTAGATGACGAGTACTCAATACGTTATCCTAGGAATGAACAACGCTCTCAAGGCATGTACCCACCTGTAGGAATTTTACAAATACAGCCCGAGTTCTCTCCTCAAGAAAATACCTCTATGCCATCACGTATAGAAAATACTCTCAGAGAAACTTGGCAAGATAGCAATCAGTTCATGACAGGCTATCACATGCCTATACAACACCAGGATATACAACAAACGCCACCAAGGCACGATATCGTGACTTCACCAAACGAAGTCATTTCAACTCTAATAGAAAAGGTTAGAGGATTAGAACTTGCCCAAGCAAATCAAAATTCGAAATTCATACAAACAGGGAGTTCCAATCCTCCGCACCATCCTAGCCAAGTAGATCTCCTCACAGGAGTAGGCACGTTAGGTATGACTCCTCAGTATTCACAACAAGTGCCAACTAGACCCACTATCGCTAGCACTGTTCCTCCTGGTCCGGTACAGAGCAATCCATTCCTGGATAGTACCCCTTCGTACTTAAACATGTACTCCAAATCGCCACAAGGGGATATGTACTCATCCCCCGGCATGTTTACTCAAATGCAGGGATTGCCTTATGCCCCTGCCAACGCGTACGTTACGCCATATCAACAACCCGTTCCGCCACCGCCTCCTCAACAGGCACCATCAATGGTTGAGACGTATGCAATAGGGACTTATTCAGAATATTTAAAGGAGCCCTTAGATTTCGCCATAAGAAGCGTTATGCTTCCAAGGCCTCTTCCCGATTTTCCCAAATACAAAGGAGAAGGAGATCCGAATGCGCATATCAAAGCTTACGCTACAGCCATTCGAGAATTACTCCCATGGGATGGGGTCGTTGCTAAAATATTCCCCAAAACGCTGGAAGGCATTGCCCTCGATTGGTATTACAGAATACCCGAGGCTTCCATACATTCATTCAAACAACTCGTGTCTGAGTTCATCAAAGCCTTCGACATGAACAAACTATTAAGGACAGGAATCAGGGAGTTCTTGCACATCAAGCAAGAACATAATGAGTCTGTCACCCATTTCATCCAAAGGTGGCGCACAGTCCTTTATTCCTCGGCAAGCGCTCCAAATATGGATCAGATGGAGCTATGTGATTTATTCCTTCATTCTCTTAGCAGAGAAGTGAAGGAAGAAGTCCAGAAGTTCCCACTAAGGACTTATGACGAAGTACTTGAGAGCGCTCTACGAATAGACCAGGCAGCAATAGATAGTGGCCGTAAGACGTATGGAGCAAATGGGAGGTTAATCACCTCCACTCAAAATACTACAACTACCACAAATGTCAATCAAGGACCCAAAATCCTTAACAAAAATCGTGGGGTAACAACAGATGGGGTAACTGACCAGCCCAAGAGGGTAAATGTCGTTAATACTCCGTCACAAACAAACAACCAAAGAAACAACAATTTTACCCCGACGGTCAATACGGTGGATTTTAATAATCCACAACAACAACAACGGCGAAATCCCATGCAAGGGCCAAGCCAAAACTCATTTGGTTACCAAAACCAAAGTCAAAACCAAAAACAACAATTCCAAAACTTTGGTCCTAATAGGCAACAGTTTGATCGGAATTTTAGGCCACAATACACACCAAACCAACAAAACGGGAATTATAATCCCAATTCTTATTGTGGTTTCCATAAAATTCGGGGTCATGACACTAGAACGTGTCGTGACTACAACAAATTCATGCAACGCTTGCCAAATGAACAAAAACAATTTTTTATGGATATGTTCTTAGCAGATCCTACGTCACCAACGGCAAGTACCTTCGCAGGGACAGTTTCCCCTCAGAATGCCCCTCTCAAGATCTTTAATGATCCACTCCCAAATCATGATAACGATAGGTTGAAACCAACTGGAACAAACAAAGGCGCAATAACAGGAAACAACGATCACGAGGCCTCAACTTCGCTAAATCCGTTAGTCGCGCCACAACTAGGAAGTCAACCGCGACCTAAGGTAGTTGGATTAGTGGAGTTAGACTCCGAATTACCCATTGAAGCAATTACGAGGACACGAGAGTATTTCTCTCAACCAAGTCCAAGCCATCTGCCGGAAGCAGATAACATCCAGCAAACCGTAGCAAAACCTATGGGTGCTTACGATCTAATTAATGATCTAACAAAAACCTTCTCGCATATTTCATTCCTTGATTTACTAAAGAATTCCCCTGCTCACAGGGCTGCTCTTTTAGAGGCGTTAGGTTTGGGTCATTTAATTAGTATCACTCCACCACCAGAAGCACAAGTAAATCATATAGACTTTGATGTTTATCCTCCGGGACAGGCGGATAGGGATGTCGAATTCATATTCGAAATAAGTAAAATGCCTACGATGCCGAGATCACACGCCGAGGCGATCCAGCCCTACACTTGCAAGTACAAGTTTATAATAATTATGTAAAATGGGCAATGGTTGACGATGGAGTTGCGGTTAACATAGTCCCTTTCTCTTTTCTCCAAAAATTGGGATATGGTGAAACAAACTGTTCCACTACTCGAAATACCTTGAGAGGCTACGATAGCCTTAAAGCCACATCGATAGGAACCATAATACTACCGGTCACTTTGGGACCTAAAACAATCCTGACTGAGTTTTATATTATAGATCGGGAAACTAACTATAATATGATCCTCGGCCGGCCGTGGATACATCGAATGAAGGCAATCCCTTCCACGCTATTTCAAGAAGTAAGATTCTTGCATCTGGGAAAGGTATTTGTAGCCAAAGGTGATCCAAAGCCGTTTGACGTACACCTAGCTGATTTAAAGAAGAGACCAGGTGTACACTCAGAATTCGAACTTCCAACAAACCAACTTAATAAACCCACTGACTCAAAGTCAAAAGAAAAGTTGGTACCTACGACGGATCTTGAAACCATCAGCGTAGCCAAAACAACCCCAATTCCTGGCGGTAAAACTAAAGAAACTGTATCATTAGGGACTACTGCAAAAATCGTTGAATTAATAGAACAAGATTTACCAATGTTCTTACCATTTGATTCGGTAGGTATAGGATATTCCTTAGGGGTTGGCTCTCTTCCAGCAGAAGATCTTTGCATGGTCGAAGTAGAATGTGCAAACATAGTAGATACACCTACATCTATGCTCCCGGCTAAGTATTGGACTCTCCATTTCGATGGAGCTAAATGCCGCTATGGAGCGGGGGCAGGTATAATTCTTACCTCGCCCGAGGAAAAGGTCCTCCCATTCTCTTTCAAGTTGAACTTTGAATGCACAAACAACGGCGCTGAGTACGAAGCTCTCCTCCTTGGCCTTACCTTAGCCAAAAGAATTGGTATTGATAACATCAGAGTTTTAGGAGACTCGCAATTAGTAACAAACCAAGTTTCTGAAATATATGAAACTAAAGCCGAACATTTACAACTCTACAAAGACGCTGTGTTAGATTTAAGCAAAGCGTTTAATTTCATATCCATTGAAGCAATCCCACGAGAGAAAAATCTTCTCGCCGATTCAATAGCAACTTCGGCATCACGCTTCACTCCAAGCAATGAGCTAGAAGATACTCACTTCACAGTATCCATTCGTAACGAACCATTGATAAAAACAATGACAAATCCTCTTTCAAGCGGAAATGAATCTACCATCCTAGACCATGTTGGAAATGATGCGGCTACTTTGGATTACTTAAATGCCTATGCAGCATTACATCGCTCCTATCACACACTAGATTTATCTCTGATCCCGCATTCATCTTCCTACTTCGGAAATCCCATAACGGATCTTCCCTCGCAAAGGGAACCTAGCATATACGCAATAGAAAAATGGGGATGATATAGATCTACCTCCAAAGACCACCCGAGTTCGAAGAGGGTAACGCCTCTTTAATCGAAGAAACAATCGATGTCAACATTGGGACAGAAAATGAACCAAGGATATTGAAACTAGGTTCTTCGCTAACACCAGAAGAAGTGGAAATACATACTCAAGTTCTCAAAGAACATCAGAAGGCATTTGCATTTAATTACAAAGAGATGACAGGAGTCGCACCCCACATTGCGGTGCACAACCTCATCACTAGATCAGATGCAAAGCCAATTAAGCAAAAATCAAGACCTATGAAGCCCAAGGTAGCCCTCATGGTAAAAGAGGAGGTAATAAAACTCCTTCAGGTAGGATTCATCAAGCCAGTTGACTACTCCCAATGGGTATCAAACATCATTCCCGTTCTCAAGAAGAATGGAAAGATACGCATCTGCATAGATTTCCGGGACATTAACAAAGCATGTCCTAAGGATGACTTCCCATTGCCATCTATCGATGTCATTGTTGATGCAACAGCTGGGTTTGAGCTCTTGTCTCTCATGGATGGATTCTCGGGATACAATCAAATCAGAATATCCGAGCAAGATCAAGCTAAAACCACCTTTATAACTCCTTGGGGAACCTATTGCTACGCTGTTATGCCATTCGGTCTCAAGAACGCCGGTGCCACGTACCAGCGGGCTATGACTTATATATTTCACGATTTAATTCATAAAATCATGGAATCCTACGTAGATGACTTGTTGGCTAAAGCCAAGAAGCGTTGTGACCATCCCGAAGTACTCCGTGTCATTCTTTCACGTTTAATAGAATACGGAGTTACGCTAAATCCGGAAAAATGCGTCTTTGGTGTAACAGGAGGAAAGCTCCTAGGTTACATCATATCGTCACGAGGGATCGACGTTGATCCAACCAAAATTCGGGCTGTCCTCGAAATGGTCCCACCTTCGAGTGAATCTGGAATCAGATCATTTCTCGGGAAGCTGGGTGCAATCCGGAGATTCATCCCGGACTTAAGCTTCGCTATTCATCCAATCAATAATTTACTCAAGAAAGACTATAGCATTGATTGGACTGAAGACTGCAACGAAGCTTTCAACGCAGTTAAACGCTTCTTACTGTCACCACCTACGCTAATGCCACCTAAGCTAGATCACCCGTTAATTCTATACTCACGGGCTACCGATGTTTCGTTAGCTTGCATGCTAGCCCAAGAAGACGATGACAAGAGAGAGCGTGCAATTTATTTCATTAGCCGAACATTGCTCGACTACGAAACGCGCTATACACAAGCAGAACGAGAATGCCTTGCCATAGTTTTCGCAACCAAACGCCTAAGACACTACATGCTAAATCAAGAGACAAGGGTCATGGTAAAAACTGACCACTTACGAACCTTCCTCACACAAGGGTCCCTGTCTAAAAAGGCGGGACGCTTTATAACCTTAATGGGAGAGTTCGAATTAACTTTTGTAAACCAAAAGTCAGTTAAAGGGCAAATCATCGCAGATTGGTTAGCTGATAACCCGCTAGACGGAGGCGACTTAGTAGACTTAGACTTTCCAGATGAATGCGTGTACTACGTCGAAACCCGACCTGCTATATCTGAGTGCCCTTGGTACGCTGATATCATTAGTTATATCATGGACCATAGGTACCCAGAAGGAGCTACACCTCAACAAAGAAGGCGGTTACGCATTATCGTAGCTAAATACGTCATTATAGAGCAGGTGCTCTATCGGAAAGCATTCGATGGAATGCTCTTAAGGTGTGTTGACACAGAAGAGTCCAAGAAGATTCTCCATGAATCTCACAGCGGTATATGTGGAGGCCACTTCGGCGGCCACGCCACCACTCGAAAAATACATCGAATGGGCTATTTCTGGCCCACTCTAGAACATGACGCAATAGAGTTTGTACGCAGGTGTCATAAATGTCAGGAGTTCTCTCATGAGATCCACATGCCGGCACAAGCTTTGCAACCGATCGCTACTCCGTGGCCCTTTTCTACATGGGGCCTGGACTTGATAGGGAAGTTCTCTCCCTCGTCCACAGACGGCCACAATTTTATAATCACGGCCACTGAATATTTCACTAAATGGGTAGAGGCCATGCCTCTTACAACTGTACCTGGTTCTGTAATCGCTAAGTTCATTTTGAACCAAATCATTTGCAGGTACGGTATCCCACAAATTATTATCTCAGATAATGGAACTTCTTTCAAGAATGAAGAAGTTCGTGAGCTATGCAACAAATTTAAAATCAGCCATCATACGGCTTCCTTGTACTATCCCCAAGCCAATGGGCAGGCTGAAGCAACGAACAAAACACTGAAAGCCATTCTCCTTAAAACAGTGAAAGAAAACAAGCGGGATTGGCATTTGAAGTTATATCCGGCCTTGTGGGCCCATCGAACCTCAATAAGAACTCCAACAGGAGCAACTCCTTTCTCGCTGGTATTTGGGTCAGAAGCAGTTCTCCCACTCGAAGTTGAAATCCCCAGTCTCCGCATTTCGCTACAAGGGATTCTGGATGAGGACGCTTACAGAGAAGCACGTCTTTCTCAATTAGAAAGCCTGGATGAAGCTAGGTTAGATGCTGAACAACGACATAGAGTCTATGCCGACCGAATGTGCCGGCAGTATAACAAGAAAGTCTATGAACGTGACATATACGAAGGTGACCTAGTTCTAAGGTTAGATAGCCGGATCGATAAGAAGACCGGCGAAGGAAGGAAATTCCGGCCCAAATGGTTGGGCCCATACCGAGTCATGAAAGGACTACGGGAATGGTGCTTATCTCTTATGTACATTAGAAGGTGAGGAGTTTGGCGAAACAGTCAATTCCTTGCACCTCAAGCGTTTCTACGCATAAGCAGCTAACGCTACCTATATAACTATCTACATCGCATTTTCATATAAATTAGGATCATTTTGTCCACTTGTTCTTACACAAATTGTGATCAAGGAATCTATTCTCAAAGCAATTTATTTCAAACTCGTGATGTTTCTGGCATGAAGTTCTTTAATCATACCTCTCCATCTTCGATATCATCAATCAATTCAGAATCTTTTATCTAATAAAATCAGACATGACAAAGTCTTAACGGTAACCATACCAAGCTCTGCAAGTTTGTTCTCACTTTGGTTTCTTCTTAGGATAGGTGTCTTGCCTATGGTCTGTTCTAGAAGCTTCATGGTGTCACATCTATCCCATATGCACATCTCTTTGGAAATAAGAATATACTGACATCTTACTCAAACAAACAAGTCAAGAAGTGATTAAACAGAAAATTTTATTTTTACACATTTCCTTGCCCCACCAACCTTCGGTGATGAGCTTGCATCTCTTACTAGTGACGTAGGGTTGGGAAAGGATGGAAATGCCCTTACTCGCCTATGCCTTGCCCACGGTGATAAACCCATGCTTCTTACAGGTAGCATGGGGCAAAGTGTAGGGGGTCCTCTAGACAAAGTAAATGTTAAAAGGTCATAAACAAACAATTCAAACTTTGAGTCAAAAACGAATGAATCAGATATTCAAAATTCCAAAAAGAGTTAAAAATCCTAAAAACCCAGATTTTGTCTACTATGTGGCCATCTACGGGTCTAAGTCTGGATAAACCGCAAGGTAAGTTACATCCAAAACTATGAAGTCATTCAGGTAGAGTAAGCTTGTAGTTTTCAATTTGGTTCCACCAAAGCTTCGTCTGTCTTTCATCACTATCACTTCACCATATTTCATAACTTGCGCCCTTCTTGGCTCTTGGTGATGAGCCCTCGCATCTTACTAGTTGCGTGGAGTTAAGGGTGGGGCAAGTCAATCTGTTCATCATACTGGTTGTTCTCATCACTTTGCCAAAACAAATCATGAGGTATCCAAATTGCTAAACAAAAGTTAAGATTCAAGATCACAATATATCTACAATATCATGTATCAGCATCATGAAACACAAAAAGAAAGCAAACATTTGCATCATCTGTTTTCCATTGCATACATTCTAGAAAGCATATAAAACATACATCGTAGTATACACGAAAAAGCTGGAAACAGAAAGGGAAGACACAAGTGACAAAGTTTTGATCCAAAATCGGCGCATATATATAAATAGTCAATATTTGTATACAATGCCATCATGCACTAGGCATGGTCAAAACGCTCAAAGAGCCCGTAATACACAAAAGAATCTATAATACAAAAAGTGCATAGGAGCCAAGTGGCCTCTCACCCCCTTCTTCGACCCCGTGGAGATGACTGCATCTCCCTCACGGTGCGCCCGCCCGAATGGACAAGGCTGTGCCCGTGAGCTCGCTGTCTCTAATGTAAGTCGCCTCCTCATGATCGGGACTCCCGAATGTCGGTAGACGTCCTCTAATGTAATGGTCCACTCACCACGGACCCCAAAATTGGAGCAAAGTGTTCCGATCTGCATCCCAAGAGGGAGAATAAGTCACGAGTATGTGATAGAGACGGGCAACGTGAGGCACACGCGATATCCGCATATTGCCGGCCCTCTCGCAATGTGTCCTCCTCATCTCGCTGAGAGGGCATCCAAACCCATAGGCAAGTCCACACTCTCTCTCCCGGCTCCATCTAATATACTCCTCCTTCGCCTGCATACACCCAAAAACACACAAAACAGAGTAAGTTAGTATCTAAACGATATCAAGAGAGTCATAAAAACATACACAAATGCTAAAAATACAAGTGTAAGTTTTCAAAAGAGGTCCTTTTGCATTCTGCAAAAACCACCGCCCCCCGGGGTTTGGGCGGCTCAAGGCGGCGGTCTCAGTGACCGCCCGCCTTGACAGGCGGCGGTCATGGTCATGCCGCCGCCGGCTGGGGCGGCGGTCGCGGTCCGAAAACCCGCGCGGGTTTTTAACCCCAAAAAGCCAAAAACTGGCAAAAAATGACCATTTTAGCTAAAAACAAAGCCTACCCAGTAGGCGCCCCCCCTAGATGGACCTTTTAAACCTAACATTTTCAAAAATGACCCCCCCATTACAACAAATTTAGCATTTCAAAATTGAAGAGGGAAAAGCACAAAATTGAAGAAAAACCAACCTGTGATCTCGCGGGGTGGCGTTCCGCACGTGGAGGCATGATCACTATCTCGCTGTGGACGTTTTGACTCTACTCACGTGAGAAACCGTTACCGTGGGCCCCAGAGCTCAAAATCTATCAAATCGAACTCACGCAAATGAATAGGAAAATGGGCCCACTTTTATATATATAGCGCTCTAATTCGTTTTAAATTCCCTTTTCACAGGTTCGGAGCGCCAACGGAGGTAAGTTTCTATCCTCGCACTAATGGTACGTCCTCTTCCCCTATTATTTTAGCGTTTATTTTCCAAGTTATTGTATCTATCTGCACTTGAGTTCTCCTTTCATTTTGCAGGTAGCGGGAATTTCGGATGGCGTCATTTCGACACACGGACGTATAAGGTATAACTTCTAACTTCCCATTTCGGGACGGCCATACTCGGACCCACCGTTTTATGCCTCTTCATGGCTAAAATGCTTCTCCGAGGGGGCAATATGTACGTACCCAAAATTGTAAGGTACTGTACTGCGGAACGGTGTAATAAATGCCCCAATGATGATACAGGTCTCTTCGCAAGGTGTTCGGGATCCAGAGAAGCTTTACGGATATGCGTTAACATCCCGCATGCCCCGCTTAGCCCCCGCGTGCTTTGTTTTCCCTTTTTCCTCTTTTCTTGGCTTTTTGGTCTTCAAGGATGAACCCCAAAAGGCGGCGGTCCAGAACAGAGCAGGCGGCGGTCCTGCATGTAACGCGCCTGACACGCAAGGCGGCGGTCCTTTACGCGTTTTCCAGAACGTTCTTTTGATGGAACGCACGCAAAGTTCAATGCTTCACCAGCTTTTCTTGCCAACTTGAGCATGCATTAATGTTTTTGGTCCCCTGGAATAGTGTTTTTCCTTTGTTTATTGTTTAGGAGTTCAGTTTGGTTTTGATCTTTGGGTGTTTGAATTCCTATAAATGCATGGTTTGTGCACATGCAAATGGCCCCTCATTCTTGTTTCAAACTCACCATTTTCAGTAGTTCAGTCTTCTAGTTTGCTTAAGTTTGATAGTTTAAATCCTTTACATGCTTGGTTGCATTACTCAGCTGTTGGTAAGCCACAGATCCAACTTGTGCAAACAGTATTATTGTTTTGGAGTAGAATAGTTTAGGCAGCCATTAAAGTTGCAGGTTTTGCTCTTCATACAGACTAGTTTCAGGTTCTGGATGCTTTTGTTGCATGATTCGCAGTAGACCCCGCTAGGAATTGCATAGGCCAAGCTCTGTACTCTTGCGCTATCCCTCTCCTATCCGCATTCTATTCTGTCTGCATTCTGAAGGCTGTCCATTGATCCAAATATCTATTCCTGTTGATGCAAGCATTACACGCTTTTCTGGATTCACGTGAGCACAAAGAACGAAGAGATCATACTGAGGGGACAAGAACACACACACCGTCGGATTCGCCACTGTTCTGCGAAATCCAGGTTCCATCTTTCAAAGTTTTAGTTAGAACTTATCAAATAAAGTAGTTAATCGCTTTATTTCAGTTATTTCCATTCTCGATATTGCCAGGGAAGTTGTGGGGATTGATAGTTTCTGAGAAACTATGATTCATTCCTCACTTCTAAGGTAGGATCGAGAATCTTGCAAATAGATTAGTTATTTCGTTGTTTAGAATAGATATACAAAATTGCACAGACAAATAGCTACACTCGGCTATTTTGTTTGTTTTACGTTATTAGTTTAGTTGTCAATTCTAAATATTTTAAATAGCTGCTTTCTTATAAATTGCCAGAAAATACAAAAAGAAATTATATATGCTAGAAGTGTACTTAGATTTTACTTTATTATAGTTTGTTTCATTACTGCTTTTGCATGACAATTATGGGACCTAGGGAGCCCAGGGAATACATTTTCGAGCCAATTGTGCCCCAGCCCAATATCGTAGTGGCAATAACTGACATTGACCAAAACCTTAGGATACAAGTCTTCCAAACAACAACAGACTTCCAACAGATCAGGTCACAGTTGAGAGGGTTAAACGTAGAAGACGACCAAGCACACACATTTTGGTCAAATCAACCAAACTACAGGTTATCCTAGAAAACATCCGCATGACTGTAGAAGGATTTGAAAGAGAACAAATATTCGGGTGCGATCCTTTAGTTCCACAAATGCTGGAGACACCCTCGTAGATATAGATACCAGCTTAAGAATTCAAGTTGCTAGAACACCTGTGAGGTATTCTGAGAAAATCACACAATTACTGATTCTAAACGTAGAGGCTGAGAAAGCTTACGACTACTGGATACTAGGGATTAGAACTTGATCTCACGTATGACCATAACAGGACCGCAACAACCAAGAGTCTACGGTTGTGATCCACAAATCCCACAGCCTAACGAATCCACAAGTCAGTTAGATATAGACACTGGCCTACGCACATTAGTATTTCAGTCTACTCCGATTCCACCTATCATCATTCAACAGTTGTCCCTACTAGACACAACAGCTAACGAAGCTAGAGAATTTTGGACTAGGCCAGAGAATCGTCCATAGAGTTGACTATATTCACCATATGACCCTATCAGGAGAAATACACGAAACCATCCCGGGTCATTTTCCACGCATCCCACAACCCATAGATCGAATCACGCCAGAGCTCGATATTGATTGGAGCCTTCGAGCAGTCATCCTCGCTGATCGATCTATCACACCAGTCCAAGTTAGAAGGGCCTTCTTTGCCTTAGATTCGCAAATACCATTAGTGCGTGTCGAAGACATTAGACTCCCTAACTAGTTTGTCTACATATTCTACATTTTGATATTTTAGATGTCTTCCATTAAATATTTTCAGTGACGAAAGAAAGGAGAAACAAAATAGCTGGTATTCATAAACCGAAGAGAAGAGCACTTTTAGACATATAGATAGTAGAATAATATCTTATTGATGCTTGATAAAATAACAAGATTTAAACTATGCATATAAAAACATAGGACATGCATGTATTAGACACAAAGTTCCAAATACACTTATCAAACGAAAGACACAAATTTCTTTCTTAAATATGCATAGATTTATATGAATCGACAAGTAACAAAAAGAGATAAAGAATGAGAGAGGTTGAAAATTCTTCTTCGTATTGAATATTTCAATGTTATTTTTACATCAAGATATAAAAATCCTGATCCTTTTCAATGAAAATAAAAGTACTTTAAATAACCCAATAAATGGTTACAAAGAGCCTTTTCAGTTTCCCTTATTTTAATCTCAAAAGTTAGTATCTAATTAAATATTACAAACTCAATTTATCTCTTATTTCCATAACACATGACTAAAGAGATAAACCCACCTTAATTATATATTTTAAATAAGAAAGGAACATATGAACTACGATGCGAGATGCTAGTAGAAGCACTTAAAGTCCCCTTTGTATTAAGCAATTGATTTCTCGAATATTTTCAATGCTTCACTATTTCCATTCCTTGCGGGTGTTGTTGTATTGGTGGTTACATGAGTACATCAACCCAAACACATCTCCATTTTTTTCTAAACTCTACATTTTCCAAGAACTCTTTATTGGCATCAATGATAAAGCAACTGCAGGTTTGTAGTTTTATTTCATCTTATCTTTAGATATGGTGTCTTTCTTGGAAAAATATTCTTTAACAAAAGTCTTGAATTGAGATTTGATCTCTTGAATAGTGAATTTATCATTTGAACTCCTTTGAATATTTGGCAATGAATATTAGGAAGGAAGACATGACACAAGATTTAAATGTTTATCCTTCTTGTAACATGTTTCTATGCTCTCCAATGGCTGCTTCAAGAACCTTTATTTTCCAAATCAAAGTGAAAACCCACTTGGTTGGATAGATTGAACTTTACATCATCAAAAACCTTATTTTACAAAAAGGATTTGTACATCTATCTCACTCATCACTCGATATCCTGAATACACTCACTTCATAATTTCAACTCCCTATCCATATCATTGAGCATTGTAGTTAATTTTAATTGAATCTTAGAAACTTTCTCATGTGCCTTGAATGCTTCCTCAATGAAATTTAGACCTGTGATTATAAAATCATAAACCATATCTTCCATTTCTTTCCAATAACTGGCATGCTTATAAATGTCTTTGATGACTTGAACCTCATCATTAGACAAGATGACAAGAGGTGCGATGGAAGCTAGGGGATTTGGGTTAAGTACCTTATCTTCTACCAATAAGGATTTGATGAAACTTGATAAAATCTGATTTTGTTCCTCCAACTACTCTTGTGTCTACTTCCATTTTTCAACTCTTTCAATTACTTTAAATAATGTATCCCTTAGATTATGTACCTAAATTTCAGGTGTTGATTAACCAAGAGAAATTCTTGTCAATTCCAGATCACTAATTGATAGGTATTTTTCATCTTTGTTAAGCTTGTTTTTTGTAATTTCCATGAATCATTGACCTTGGGAGTCTAAAACCAATATTGATGTGACTTTGGCCCTTTTTTCGGAGGGGAGGAATAGTACCTAGAAGATCCGTCATTGCATCAAAATTAGGAGCAACCAAACATGAAATTACCTTCATTTTCTTATTTTCTAACATTGGTTGTACCCAAGAAAATGAAGAACTTGAAGTGGAAGGAGCAATGGGCCCAAGTACAGATGCAATCATCATGATTAGAGTTTGTACAATAACCACTTATAACAAAGAGGTCTCATTTTGGGTGATAAGAGATGCCTTAGAATATATTTCCACAGATTCTAAAACTGTTTTCTTTGACTGATCTTCCTTCACATTGATTTCTTAAGGGATATTCTCCTCAAGCTTTTCCTGCTCTTTTCCTTCACTGTCATCATCACCAAGGTCCAAAATTTCTCCCTCACCAAGTATAGATTCATTTTGATTAAGATAGGGTTTCCTTTCACTCTCTTGAGTAACCTCAACTACCTTATCATCCTTCTTAGATCTTCCCTTCTTTGTGTACACTAGAGTTGAAGATTTTGGAGGAGAAGGAACAAAATATTCATGTGTCTCAGGAGATGATAAAGGTATTTATTTCTGAGAGGTATAAGTATCTTGAGAAGTAGACCTAGATTTCATTGCCCTGATCATATTCATCTTTTTGTCAAACCAAAGTCTAGTTCTTACCAAGACAAGATTGATGAGCTCTTTTAAGTCATCTCTCTCCTTAACAAACTAATCAATGGTTTCAATAGGAGTGTGTTTGATTGACCTCTCATATTCAAGGGACTGCATATCCTCATCATCATCCTCTAATCCTTCAGGGACATCATATATACCAAAATCCATGATTTTTTGTAGGGATAATCTTCCATAGTACCTTCTTCGGGATTCATAATCATCAGAACAATCATCCCAGTAGTCTTCAATATCGACAAGATGTTGATAACCCATTTTGAAATTGGTGGAAATGAACTCCTTAATATCAAAGCAAGTTATAGGCTTATAATAGTGAAGGGTAAGAGGAGCAATGGTTCTATCAATGTTTTGAGCATCTAAGGCAGTCTTACAAGTGTAGTTACCCAATGTGATTGGGAACTAAATACCTGCAATCTTCTTATCCCTATAATTTCTATGTAATTTATCCAACTATCTGTATATCTCCACCAAATCCATCTTGTCACTACAGTACATAGGGATTTTCGGGGTTGTCCTTCAAATCTAGCCAATCGTATATATGAAAATTTCCTGAATTGAGTGAAAAATCTACCATAGATGTTCATCAGATGTTTTTCCTCATCTGAGAATATTCTAGCAGTATCTTCTTCAAACACTCTAATAATGTACATAGTGAATGCATCATTCACCCTCCTAAAATGATGATTTCTCATCTTCAGAGTCCACTGTGGACAATACATATAAATAGGAGCATCTTTCTTATCTTCCATAGGGGAGAAACCCAATCATTATCTGTAAGCTGTAATGGTGTACATCAGAGAAGAGGTAATGTATAAGGTTTGATTCCTCTAAAATGTTTCCAATTTCTCAGTTAGAATATCACAAATTATTCCTTCCCATTTCAAACTTTTCTTACCCCGATAGATAGTATTGATATAGAGGAACATCAAATAATGAAACTCATTGGTGGAGGGCATTACCATAATCCTGGAAAGGAGAGTGATGACATCGACAATTATTCATTGAAATCAACCCTTAAATTTTTCTTGGGTATCCTTGAGGCTCATTTATTTGGGTTCTTAAACAAATCTTGGGTCACTCTGCTCTTGTCTTGTTATTGTTTTGATCAAAAAGAAGTTGTGCTTGATCCTTAGTAAGAATATTCGATCCCTCAGTTCTAGGTATTCTGAAATCAATGTGAATAAAATATTCATTGAGTCAAGCCATAACCTGACCTTGAGGATCAATAATTTCCTTTGTTTCTGGGTTAACACTAGAACTACAAACTAGTAATGTATCGAAACATTGGGCAGAAAAAGGGGAAACCCCGCCTCCGTGATTCAATTATCCTTGATCGGATGGGAAATGAGAAGAGGGTTTTGGCAATTAATACGTGACTAAAAATTGTCTAAATTGAAGTGCTGAGCTTCGTTATCCCCAATGTCTTGTATAGCCATCTCCAAGGTAGAGAGGTGCTCGTGTCCTTTGAAACTGATCTTCATTTTATGACAGGAGCAAAAGATCTCTGTGAGATAAATTTCCTTAGTTCCTTGATCAATACCTTGATGATTCACAACTTCTCTGATATCTACAAATTTTGAAAACAATAGAGTAGGAATCGACCACGGCTACAAATAATAGAGAAAAGGGAACTTGAACAGTCTTTAGCAAATACAAGCAAGATGGTAAAAATGACCAGTTACTGACTATTTATGCACATTTAAACTCAAGTAGGTTAGTGAGGTGAAATAAATGAAGTAATAAATACCTTATGCCGACCTAAAACAATGAGAATCGGAAAAGGTGGAACAAAGGTGCACAAATGACCCATGGGACATTGGGACATTTGGGACGCATAGAGCCAAAATAGCTGATTTTTGGTAAATGTAGAAAAAACTTTCACAACTGTCCCAAGGGACATCGGACATCTGGGATGCACAGAGCCAAAATAGCCACGGTGAATGGAAATTGGAAAATGTAGACTTGCGGGGTAAATGGCGGTCAGGGAGCACTTGGGACACGGGGGATAAGAAAATATGAAACACCCACAACAAAATAAAAATTGATAAGTTAGAAACATTTGACATAGAAAACCCTTGGGACAACGGTACACCATTTGTCTACAATTATGAAAATACCAAAAATAAAATAAAATCTAGACCAATCAACAAAAGTGGAAAATCAGGGAATATACGACCTAGAGGAACTTCAGACATGAGGGATAGAAAAAGTTGAAATACCCGCATAACACTTTGAAAAATACTTAAAAATCAAAATTTTAAAATGGTTAATTATTTGAAACTATATATTTCTAAAGGGATCAGTTACAAGGGAATTTAATAGTCACCTAACCCAAAAATTTTAAAATTGGAGAAGAAAATTCATAACTCTTGGGGAGGTGACAACAACTGGCTATTTTTAGGACATGACATGGATTGATTACTTTGTGACAACAAGACATAGCACGTACTCTATAATCTTAGGGTTTATAGTATAGACTAATGCCTTATCCATTGGGTAAAATAAATTAAAGGATAAAATAATATAGAAGAGACACCCACACAACACCAAACAAAGATAAAAATGAAAATCATACAAGATTGTACAAAAGATTTCCTAGTAATCTAGACTGAAACAACTTTAAGTACTACCCACTATATGGAAATGGAAGAGATATTCCATCCATATAGTCTAATTAGAAATAATTTTATCTAAAAATTGTCTAAACCTGAAAGGACACAACCCGAGAGAATCAAAATTGCTATGACTTCCCCAAGGCTACCACCTCTTTTCCCAGTAGTAGAATAATGTTTCCAACCTGGAAGTCTCTAGGTCTAGCTTTTTTATTAAGTAATTGTTTTACTCTTTGTACATTTGTAGCAAACCTATCCACCACTTGCAATTTGTCCTCATCTAACTTCTGCAAGTACATGATTCTCTTCTCCAAAGAACTAGTAAAGTTTGAATCTTCAATGGCCTTCATCAACTACAATGCTGAAAGTTCTACAAATCACTAGCAATCGAGATTCAGTTCCATACACCACTTGAAAAGAAGACATCCCAATTTCCCTTTTTGGAGTAATTCTATCTTTCCAAATAGCATATTACAACTTCTTATGTCAATTCCTCTGTGACTCATTGAAAATATTTCTAATGATGGTTACCAAATTCTTGTTTGTTGATTCTACTTGTCCATTTCCTTGGGGGTAGTATTCAAAAAAATTTTCAAGAGAAATTTCATACCCATAGTAGAAATCCATCATTTCATAAGAAGAGAAGTTGGAGGAATTATCAATGACAATTTTACTTGGTACCCCAAATCTAATAAGAATGTTTTCCTTGATAAAGTTACATATCTCTTCAGAGGTTGTGATTTTTACTGGAATGTCGTCGACCCATTTGGTGAAATAATCAGTGGCAGTTAATACATGGGTGTGTCCAACACTGGAATGAGGATTAAGAGTACCCATGAAGTCTAGTCCCCATTGTTGAAAGGGTTCTTCTATCACCACTGGTTTGAGTGGCAGAGTGGATAGCTTAGGCCTTCCCACAAAATTTTGGCAAGCTTCACATTTACTCACCCATTTAGTTGCATCTCAAAATAGGGTTGGATAGTAGTAGCTTGT
This sequence comes from Taxus wallichiana var. yunnanensis, assembly GCA_018340775.1. NCBI lineage: Eukaryota > Viridiplantae > Streptophyta > Pinopsida > Cupressales > Taxaceae > Taxus > Taxus wallichiana. The sequence continues at coordinate 506,518,846 of CM031235.1, forward strand.
ATGAAGGATTTTATGAGCAGTCACAATAGATGAAAAATTTCCTCCACAAGCTTGATCATGAAATGATTTAAGCAACCTCTTTTATTGTTCTTTATCCACACATATGAGAAACCTTCCATCAATCCCTCTTTTGAACAAGGAATTGTCCCTAGGTACATCTGCATAGATCTCAACTTGATGGGTCTCTTTTCTTTAGCATTGAGGTGAAATGGGAATTCTCCATAAGTAATAAAATGGGCAATGTCAATATACCATTCGTCGGTGGAACTAATGAAGAGAACAATGGGAATATTTGTTCCTTCTTTAGGAGAGTTATCTTCAGAAATTGCAACAATTAACTCACATAGCCCTTTTCCCTGGACTAACTTAGTTGTCCTAATGTCCAAATCATACTATTTCACCTTTGGCACCCAATTTCCTCTTTTGGTCCCAAAATCTTGTTGTGTAAGAATATACATAACCATTCTATCTGGGATAAAGACAATAGTGTGAGAATCGAGGATATAGAAATGAAATTTCTTGAATACCTTAACCATAGAAAAACACGTTTCTCAATTTGAGTATATTTTAATTCATGATATTTAAGGAAATAAATCATGAAATAAATGGGTAGTTCACATCCCTTAGGATTCTTCTATGTTATAATAATAGCCAAAGTATTCTCAGTTGCATAGCAATAGATCAATAAATCCTTTTCAAAAGCGAGGGCAAGCAAGAATGAGAGTTCATCCAATTGCCTTTTTGATATTTTAAAAATCTTCTTTCCCTTGTAGTTTTTTACAAAAATATTTTTTTCCTTTCATCATCCATGATACACTTATGGTTAGCTTCACAAAATCAAGAATAAATCTCCTTAAAAAATTATCTTTCCAAAGAAAGAATGCACACCTTTTTTACTTATGGGGAGAGGAATTCATTGGATAGCTTGTACCCTCTCTAGATCTATCTTAGTTCCCTCTTTGGAAACAATGTTTCTAAGAAACTTGCCTTTAATGACTCCAAAAATATACTTTTTTTGATTGAGAGATACTCCATGTTCCTTGCACTTCCAAAGGATAGTTTATACATGTTGGAAATGATCTTCCCTTCTCTTGGAAAAGATAGTTACATTATCCAGATATAAAAAAATACATTTTCCTTTCAAAGACCCAAAAGCCAAATCCATTTCCCTTTGGAAATTTGCACCAGCATTAATAATATTGAATGACATCCTCTTATAAGAAAATTTTCCCCATGGAGTTGTGAAATTTTTCTTATGTTGATCAAGGACATCAACCTCAACCTGATTATATCCTGAAAATCCATCCAACATAGATAACATTTTAGATATGGTAACATCTTGCAAAATTTGATCCATCATGGGAAGTGGATAATTGTCCTTGAGAGAGGCTTGGTTTAGATTTCGAAAATCTACAAAAATTTGGATCTCACCATTCTTTCTTCTTATTGGTACAATATTGGACACCCAGTGAGTGATGAATTGGAAAAATTATCTTTGCTTTCAAGAGCTTCGAATATATTGATAAACGGTGCACGAAATCTTGGGGTTGTATTGCCTCTATTTTTGCGAAAAGGATTGATTACTTGTTTTAGAGGAATATAATGTTGCATTTCTCTAGTTTTGAAATATTTCAAATCATCATATGAATAGGAAAGAACATCAACATATATTTTTAATAAATTTATCATTATATTTATTTCTTCTTATGTGTAGCATTTTCTAATGTTAACAAGCTTGCATTCTTCTTTGCTTCCAATATTAAAATTTTCATACTCCATAGACTGATGAACATCATGTGATATCTTTGACATGATATACCTGTCATGTTCTTTAAAAAAATATTCCACGCTTACTAATCCTCTAGGTATCTTGTTACCTTTTAAATTAATACAACCGTCCTTATCAGATTATTCATCAATTCCTTCTTCGTTTGTGTTGAATTAAATGGAATCACGAGGAGAAGCTTCACTTCTTTTAAAATACAGTTGACTAAAATTATCCCAAAGTTCAAGAAAAGCAAGCAAATGTTGATTGTTGTTGAATACTTGCAATTGTTGGCATTATCTGGCACACTTGGCCTATGTATCATTTCAATTGTGAACTTTTCCTGAGAAAAGTCAGGACGAGGGATCAAAAAGGTTCCTGACATGGATAAAGCATCTACTCTATTATTCCTTTCCCTAGGAGCAACTTCTATGGAAAAGGCATCCAATAATTCAATAGAATCCCATACCATATTTCTATAGTGTTTTACCCTTTTTTTCTTAACCGGAAAAATATATTTGACCTTTTTAACAATGATTTTTTCTTCTCCTCGTACATAAATATTCTTAACCCCCATCTCTTGGGCTATTAATAGTCCCAAAAGAAGACCTTCATATTCTGATGTATTTTTGGTGTTTTCAAATTGAAACTTGTAGGAGAAAGGATAAGACTTCTTTTCAAGAGAAAATAGGACCACTCTTGCTCCGAACCAACCAAAGAACAACTACCATCAAATTAAAGGATTTAGACACCATTAGGATCATCCTTCACACCTTTGAAAATTCTCATTTCTTGTTCTGACATGATGATGTAGTTCTCGTGACCAATGTCCTTGTAGAGGATTTTTGCTTTAGGATCATCAGTTTTCTACACAATGTACTTAGTCTGTCTCTCACGTAACAATTTATTCATCTTCCCATTACCTGGAATGAGAGCATGTGACTAGTCCATTTGAATTTCTCCACCCAATTCTTTACAAAATTTTCTGCTTAGCAACATGCCATTTGACGAGGTAATATCTGCTACTAAGATGGTAGCTTTGACCCTTTTCTTTGGGAAATCAGTGAAAGCTACTTGTGCATCCTTAATCCTTCCTACCAATGACACCTCCTTACTTTCCATGAAATAACAAGAACCAAATATGTGTGCAAAATTTATAACTAAAGCATGAAAAACCTTAGAGGAATCACATTATCGATGCCTCGGAATCGATGACAAAATTATTGAGCATGCCCATCTATAAGTAGAGTGGTATAGAGGCTCAATTTTATCAGATATAGAAGGTGTCATAGCCATTAGGTTATGTTAAGGTGTAGAGGTGCTGAGTGAAGGATTGGATTTGGATTTTAAAAATTTGACAACTTGAGAAAAGGCATCAAGATGAGTCTGATAGAACTCAGCCTCTAAAATTTGGATTTTAGTTTTCTTGATATGGTCAATTATGTCAAAGGATCCTAAGGTAGATGGGGTGTCTATACTAGAAGGGGAAGAACACTTATTCCTATAAGATTTGAAATTTGAGGTTGTCTTATTCACGGATGAAGACATAGAACTAGAGGGAGTATTAGCCTTTGCTTACCTTTTGAGTAGAAGTGGTAGGGATAGGAGCTCCTCTTTTTGCAACAACTAGGATGGTAACTAGAACCTCCTTGGATATCTCTGTGTGGGCTAAACCACTTATGTTTTCTTACTCATTTGTTCTTAGGTCATGACAACATATGAATCACTATTCATATTAGCCACTACTTCATCATAATCATACATATCGTCATCAACTCCCTCAGTGATGAGGAAATTAACCTGAGAATCACTAGATTCCTCTATCATTTCATATGCTTCATCCTCAAGTTTTTCATATCCTTCAACATCATCTTCATCTTTCGGTTCCTAAAATTCACATGTTGCATTGACAAGAAATTTGAGAGGTGGCCCTTCAATTGTGATCTTTTCCTGGACATGTGGTAGGTGATTTTTAGGTTGAAAATTAATTCTTGGAATATCTTTGTAAGGAGTATTTTAGGCCAATTGATTTTTGATAGCTATGATATCATTTGCTAATTTTTGTACTAACTGGTCTAAATTGTTTCCTGAAGAAGTGTTATCTTTAAGGGGTTATTTATTTAATTTCTAGACATTATTATATCATCTTCAACACGTATAGCAAAGCATTGATCAACATCCATAGTAAGGTTAGCCCTTCTCAATACATAAGCTTACTTCTGGTAATTATTAATTTAGGAAAAATCACTTCTAAATTTTATCCACAAGCAAAGTGTCTACTAGAATCTTATTTACCAGTTTGTTAAACTTGGAAAAAAACTCTCTCATAGGCTCATATGGTTCCTTCTTTATTTAAGAAATATAAGTGAGGAGAGCATGTACATCCTTAGTAGGTTTGAATCGATCCTCAAACTGATTTCTCATGGTGGTCCAGTCGGTGATAGCTCCATCAGGGAGATGATAGAACCATTCAAAGAACATTATCTTGTAATGTATCCAAAGAAATCCTAACGAAACATCTTCATGCTCCACTCCAAGTATTCCACATGCCACAATGAATGCAATAATGTGTTCATCTGGGTGCACTTTTTCATCACCTCTGAATTTAGGAAAAAATTTCTTATTCCCTTTTGGGAGATCATGCAACGGTTGAGCAAGGGCCATAGGTCCAACCTATTTTCCCCAAGGTAAAGGTGTTTCCATTCTTGGAAAAATAGTTTGCAAAGGAACTATGACTCCAGCCAATACCAAAGCTTGAATGCTAGGGATTGATTGTGTTTATGAGTCTATGTTCCTTGCAATTCTATTTTTAACAGGGGGAGTACTTGTGGATCTTGTTCTCCTCCTTCCTAGAGTCATTCTAAATCCTTGTTGTTCCAGTAATTGAAAATTTGGAGCTTCAATACCACTTTCCCTTTGACCTTGTGTATATATTCTATCTTCCAGGATGCTAATGCTTTCTAGTTTAATTGAAGTTGTTTTAGTGGGATGCACAATTTGATCCACACGGTGGGTGCCAAAAATGTTGGTTGTAGAATTTGATATTTTAAAAATGACCAACAATCAGGGAGAACAATACCTCCTCTTAATGGGAGAGGTTCCCTTATTGAACACAAAAGAGAAAAGAAAAACCTTATTTACAATATAAACACTTGTTCAAAATTTTGGTGAAGATTTTGATATTTTAGATGTCTTCCTCAAAATATTTTCAATACAGAAGAAAGGAGAAATAGAAGAACTGGTATTCAAAAACTGAAGAGAAGAGCACTTTCAGACATATAGATAACAGAATAATATCTTATTGATGCTTGATAAAATAACAAGATTTAGACTACGCATATAAAAACATAGGACATGCATGTATTAGACACAAAGTTCCAAATACACTTATCAACTGAAAGACAAAAATTTCTTTCTTAAATACACATAGCTTTATATGAATTAGATAAGGAACATAAAGAGATAAATCATGAGAGAGGTTGAAACTTATTTCTGTATTGAATAGTTCAATGTTCTTTTTACATCCATATATCAAAATCCTGATCCTTTTCAATGACAAGAAAAGTCCTTTAAATAACCCAATAAATGGTTACAAAGAGACTTTTCAGTTTCCCTTCTTTTAATCTCAAAATTTAGTATCTAATTAAATATTACAAACTTAATTTATTTCTTATTTCCGTAACACCGACTAAAGAGATAAATCCACCTTTATTAGATATTTTAAATAAGAAAGGAAAATATGAACTAGGATGCTGAGATGCTAGTAGAAGGGCTTGAAGTCCCCTTTGTATTAAGAAATTGATTTATGAATCTTTTCAATGATTCAGCTATGTCCATTCCTTTGGGAATTGTTGCAATGGTGGTTTCATGATTCCAACTACCCAAACACTTATCCATTTCTTTTTCAAACTCCGCATTTTCCAAGAACTCTTTATTGGCATCTATGATAGTAGCCTGCAGTGTGAAAATTTATTTCATCTTCTCTTTGGATATGGTGTCTTTCTTGAACAAATATTCTTTAACAAAAGTCTTGAACTAAGATTTGATCTCTTGAATAGTGAATTTATCATTTGAAATCTCTTTTAAGATTTTGCAATGAATATCCAGGAAGGAAAACATGAAACAAGATTTAAAATCTTCTCCTTTCTGTAACATGTTTCTAAGCTCTCCAATGGATTCTTCAAGAACCTTTATTTTCCAGTCAATGTCGAAAACCCACTTCTTGGAAAGATTCAACTTTGCATAATTTAAAACCTTATTTGGCAAAAGGATTTGTACATTTTCTCACTCATCAATATGAGATCCTGAATGCACTCACTCCATAATTTCAACTCCCTATCTAACCCACTGAGTGTTGTAGTGAATTTTAATTGAACCTTATCTATTTTATCATATGAATTCAATGCTATCTCAATGAAATTTAGACATGTGAATATCAAGTCATCAACCATAGCTTTCATTACCTTGTCATAAGTGGCATGCTTATGAATTCCTTTGATGAATTGAACATCATCATTGGAAAATATGGCAGGATGTGGGATGGAAGCTAGGGGATTTGGGTCAACTACCTTATCTTTTGGAAATAAGGATTTGATGAAACTTGAAAAAGTTTGATTTTGTTCATCCAACTACTCTTGTGTTTTCTTCCCTTTTAAACTCTTTTAATTACTTTATAAAATGTCTCCTTGGTTTATGTATCTCAATTTCAGGTTTTGATTCACTAAGAGAAATTCTTGTCAATTCCATATCACCCATTGATAGGTATTTTTTATCTTTTTCTAGCTTTGGTTCTGAATTTCCATGAATTGTTGACCTTGGGAGTCTAACAACAATCTTGATGTGGCTTTGGCAATTTTTTCTAGAGGGGGAGGAGTAGTACCTAGAATATCTTCCACTACATCAAACATAGGAGCTACCACCCTTGAAGTGGCATTCCTTTTCTTTCTTTCTAACATTAGTTGTACTCAGGAAAATGAAGAACTTGAAGTGGAAGGAGCAATGGGACCAAGTGCAGATGCACTCATCACACTTAGATTTTGCACAACAACCACTTCTAACATAGAGGTCTCATCTTGGGTGACAGGAGCTTCCTTAGTAGATATTTCCATAGATTAAAATTGTTTTCTTTGACTGATCTTCCTTCACATTGCTTTCTTCAGGATATTCTCCTCAGGCTTTTCTTACTCTTTTCCTTCATTGTCATCATCTTCAAGGTCCATAATTTCTCCCTCATTAGGTATTGTTTCAGTTTTCATGGGAGAGGGATTTCTCTCACTCTCTCAAGTAACCTCAACTGCCTTATCACCCTTCTTAGCTCTCCCTTCTTTGTGTACACAAGAGTTGAAGATTCTGGAGGAGAAGGAATAGATTGTTCATGTGTCTTAGAAGATGATAAAGGTATTTCATTTGGATAGGTAGAAGTATCTTGAGAAGTATATCGATATTTCATTTCCATGATCATCTTCATCTTTCTATCAAACCAAAGTCTAGTTCTTACCAAGATAGGATTAATGAGATCTTTTAAGTCATCTCTCTCCTTAAAAAACCAATCAATGGTTTCAATAGGAGTTTGTTTGATTGACCTCTCATATTCAAGGGACTACAAGATCCTCATCATCATCCTCCAATCCTTCAGGGACATCATATATACCAAAATCCATGATTTATTACAGGGATAATCTTCCATAGTATCTTCTTCAATCTTAATAATCATCAAAACAATTGGCCCACTAGTATTCAATATCGGCAAGATGCTGATAACCCATTATCAAGTTGGTGGAAATGAAATCCTTAATATCAAATTAATTTTTGGGCTTATAATAGTGAAGGATAAGAGGGAAATGGTTCTATCAATGTTTTGAGCATCCAAGGAAGTCTTATAAGTGTAGTTACCCAATGTGATTAGGAACTGAATACCTTCAATCTTATTATCCCTGTAGGTTCTATGTAATTTATCTAACTATCTACATATATCCACCAAATCCATCTTGTCACTACAATACATAGGAATTTTAAGGGGTGTCCTTCAAATCCGGCCAATCGTATATATGAAAATTTCCCGAATTGAGTGAAAAATATGCCATAGACGTTGATTAGTTGTTTTGCCTCATCTGAGAATCTTCTAAAAATATCTCGTTACAATAATCTGACAATTTACATAGTGAATGGATCATTAACTCTCATGAAATGATAATTTTTGACCTTCATAGTCAATTGTGGATGATACATATAAATAGGAGCATATTTCTTGTCTTCCACAGGGGAGAAACCCAACCATTCTCTATAAGATGCAATGGTGTACATCAGATAGGAGGTCATGTAGAAGGTTTGAGTCCTCTGAACATCTGCCAATTTCTCAGTCAGGCTATCACAAATTATTCCTACCCAGTTCAAGCTTTTCTTACCCTCACATATAATATTGATATAGGGGCACATCCAGTAATGAAACTCATTGGTGGAGGGAATTCCCATAATCTGGCAAGGAGAGTGATGACATCTGACAATTATTCATGGAAATAAACCCTAAACATTGTCTTGGGTAGCCTTGAGGCTCCTTTCTTTGGGTTCTTAAACCAAGACTTGGCCACTCTGCTCTTGTACCATTCACTATCTTGATAAAAAAGAAGTTATGCCTGATCCTTAGTAAGAATATTCGAGCCCTCAATCATGGGTATTCTGAAAGTAGTGTGAATACAATATTCATTAAGTCAAGCCACCACTTGACCTTGAGGATCAACAATTTCCTTTGTTTCTAGGTTAAAAATGGAACTGTAAGCTAGTACCATATCGAAACATTGGAATGAAATGGGGAAACCCCCTGGATCTGTGATTCCATTATCCTTAAACAACTGGGAAATGGGAGAAGAATTTTGAAAATTTATACATTCCCAAAAAATGTCAAATCGAGGTTCTTAGTGTATTCATTTTTATGCCCTTATAATAACAATCTAATCCCATGAGCATCAGCCTATCACCCAGCGGGCGTTGGGTGCTCACCCGAGACATGCACAAGTGCCAAGCCCTTTCTTTATGTGAGTCTTGTGAGAATACATTGATTAATGATAGAAACTTATAAAAATGGTAAAGAAACATGCATTCATTCTGAGAACTTAAGATGAGGCATTATATTAATGCATCTATTTAGAAAACAAGAGAAATATCAATCATATAATAGATCTAATTCATAATATAAAGAATATGCACTATATTTTACACCCATGAACAATGTTTATTTACAATAGAACCATATATTCCTCATTAATCTTAGTTTAGTTACCACATTACACTCCTTAAGGCCATAACAGACCAATGTATCAATGTAGATAAGGCTCATGCATCAGAAATCCTAACTATTCTTCCCATGTTACAAGAATGATCACAGACCCATCCCTCTAGATATGACATCTCTCATATAACCCTCCTAATGAGAGTCCATAGAACCCATTACTATTTCTACAAAGCTTCACCTCTTCAATCACTATGTGATGCTAGTGACCACACACTTTTCTCAAAGATCCCTTTTCTCTTCCTTCTACCCGAACATCTCTATATATAGCTTTAGCATCCACCGCCATGCCTTTTGAAGTAATAGATTTGTTACTAAGTGTCCATGGGGTACTTCAATATATATGCTTCTTCCCATCCAAGATCTCCACTCTCTATAATGATGTCTTTCTAGATCCTTCCATCACATGGAATATTCCTTTCTTGACCACCAAGTTGCCGAGGATGGCACCTTATTCACATAGCATGCTCAGTCGGTCACACTTTTCTTATGTGCAGCTAGGAATGTTGAATATGGCTAATTCCCGAAACCCTTTGCTTTTCCTAGTGCGCACACCATGGGTTTTACTAAACCCTCCTAAAACCCTTATCCTATGTGCCTTCACCCCGTATGACCTTCTTCGTATATGTCATGTGCGCCCACATGCCTTTATGTATTTAGCCAAAATTTGTAGGCCCAACATGACCCCACATTAAGCTTGTTCTCTTTCCCGAGAATAAGGAATGGTGTACTACGAATAGTTGGAATAAATAATGAAGGAATGAAGAATGAGGAAATAATGAATTAATGAATTGGGGGATGCGAAAGAATTTTCTATTGTTGAAGGAGGAGTGGAAAATTCTTTCCAATATCTTCCTTGACCTTCTCCCAGGAATCTACCTCACTCTGTACTTGCCGACAGAGGTCACCTACTAGGGCACTCACCTCCTCAAAATTTATCTCCTCCCCCTTGGCACTCATCATATTGAAAATACCCTATAGTTGTTTTCCAAGGTCATCGAGTGCATCTATTCTGCGAGTGATTTAGGGATATAACTCCTTTTGTCGGTTTTGATCGAGCTCCGCAAGGTCTCGATAGCTTCTGATTTATTCTCTACTTTGGACAGGATCTTATCCCTCTCTTCTCTATTCCTCTTATTCTTCTCTTGAAATACCTTGAGATCCACTTCATGTGTAGCAACTAAAATGCTTGCTACCCTATCCCTATTAGCGCAATTATCATAAGCGGCTTCAGCAACATGAGTCGCGGATTTTACATCAACGAGGAGTTTGGTATACCAAGAAATGATTCCTACCACCTTAAAATTATCCTCCCTTTCTTGAAAAACCAAAGTGCCTCTTCTATGGACTATAAGGTGAGTGGATGCCTCTCCATTATGAGGATGTGAGCCATATCATCCATGCATTACAAGGTTGATTCATATTTTTTCTCGGGTGGTGCTAGGTCGGGATGCTTTAACACAATAACATTTGTAATCATCTAAATTTTATTATATACTTTGTGCACCCTTTCCTTCTCCTCCTTCATTTCACACCTTAGTTGTGCACTGATTAGTTCTTCTTGTTTCAGGTCCTTTCCTTTCTCAATAATCTCCTCTTCCTTATCCTCCAATTCCTCCTCTAGGAATATTACCCTATCATTCCTTCCAAAATTTTGGCCTTGACCTCAACTGAAACCTTGTTGAGTGCATTAAAGACTTGCTCATCTAACAACTATTGAGCATTAACCAAGGGGTTTATCCCTTTTGTCTCTAGCATCTTCATTAGCACCCCTTGGCTTACCTCAAACTCATGTTCATCAACATGGGATTCAAATTCCCGACATAACATCTTTCTAGTTTGTGGGTATGCACCTTCTATGTCAAATGAGGGCATGGCCAAGAGTTGTTCTATTGGCACGGTGCTCTAGAAGAGCACACATAACACCTTTCTTGGATCATTGATGTAACCCATTCCTTTCCCTTTTACTACCACTCTACTCTTCCCACCTATTTGTGTCACCTTTGGAAAGCTTACTACTAGGCTAGGGTCTCCGCCCATGCTACCATACTCTTTTCCAATGTTATCCTCTTCTATCTCCTTGAGGACTTCATTTGCACTACTCTCTACCTCCTACTCTAATAACTCTTTCATAATGTGTGCCACTTCTCTCTCTATGGCCTCTTTTTTTTTTTCCTTGGTGAGGCTTGGGGTCCTCTGATCTCTTGTATTCACTTCTTCACTCACCCCTTTTTCTTGAGCATCTTATTTTTCCTCGCCATCCTTCCCTTCCCTTCCTTCTTCTTCTGAATCATGTATATCATACATGGGATTATTATGAACTTATTCATCCTCATCATCATCATTCTCTCCCCCTATAGGCCTCTAACCCATTCATTTCCTTTGTGTCTTCCCTCTCTACCACCTTTCATTTCTTCCCGAGTTGGTGATTCTTGTATAGGAGACTCTTCCTTCTTTTTCTCTTCAGCGAGAGAATCCTTCCTTGGAGAATATTATCTTGTGGGATTCTCCTCTTGCTCTAGTGCCTCCTCTTACGGGTATTCTCTCTAATTTTAGACTTATTTTTACATGTATAAGTGCTTGGCTTAGCAATTTCTTCCAGTGTGCCCAGAGATTGTTTTGTCTACACACTTTGGTGCCTTCTTCTCCTACACTTCACTCTCCCTTTTATTTGGCACAACCTTCTTCCTTCCTATGGGGTCCTTAGAAATGGAGAAATCATTTTCCAGATAGGTTCCCTTTTCAAATTTCATCACGGCGGGCAATTATACCCTTACTATAGTCCTCTCGACGATTATAAGTGTCAAAGGATTCATCATTTGCACTTTTTGGGAGACATACTTCTCCACATATGTGCACTTCCTCGAATATACAAGATTTTGATGCAGCTCGTGGTGGTCTTGGTCTACCTCACTAAGGTCGAACCTTAGTATTTTTTCCTCCTTAAAAAGTTTGACCCCGCTTTGAATTATTGTGTGGTGAAGGTAAATGGAAACTTGCATCATGGACTCTTAGTCCCATCCATCAAAGTGAATATTCCGATGCAGAAGTGAAGATATATAAAAAACTTAACCTATTTATCTATGAGCATGGGAAGTTTCTCACGTATCCTCCACTCTGCCCCGAATGCATTGCATATTCACTTGTACCATTTCTCCAAGTGCACCTTATGAGTGTTTATCATGGTATCACAGTTATATTTCTCAAATCTCTTCATGGGTGATGGATCCTCTTACGGGTACTCCCATAAAAAATTCTTTGACTCATCAGGCACTCTAATCTATGAGAAGATGATGCTGAGGATAATGTTTCAAAACATTATCTTTTCCCCTCCTACGTGCTACTAATGATTTCATCTAAAATTAAGGTAGATAAGTTATAGATGGTTCCTATTGATATCTTTTGGCATACGTTCAACCATGCTTTGTTCACTTGGGTCCATCTTTATGACCATTCAAATTTATAACCAAGTACACAGCCATCCTCATTATAGGGTCGAGGATATCTGCAATATCAAAGTAGCATGAACCACTCTTGTAGTCATAGGCCTATATAGTTTCCTTGATGGCCTCCTTATCATCTAAGTCGTCATATATGGAGTCTCCTCTACAAATAAAGATAGTGAAATTTGATATGAGTTGAGGAGTTATGTGCATTTTACACCCTACAAAATAGAACTGGTCCTCATGCATGCTTGACATCAACTAATGGTATAACTTCTCGGGATTTCCAAAATAGGGAAAATAATATATTTTTAGCAACCCAACCTTACCCAACATTACCTTCACCTCATCATTGTAGATTAGGATACATTCCGGTGTCCTTGTATTAGTTGGATGAACTAGTTCTAATTCCATTTCCATCTCTGTGGTGCTCATGCAATGGTTGTAGTCACTCACAAACATCTTCCTAACATGTGATACCCATTCTTTCCCTAGAAATAATCCATTTGGGTATTGCATCTTTACATACAAATCCTCATTAAAACTTGTTATGGAAGTTTCCTTTCCCTTTCCCTTCTTCTTTTGTGAAACAATCACCTTCTTTGGTGCCATTTTTACTTGTTGACCAAGCCCTAAACTTGTCTTCCTTGCTATGCTTCCTAACTCTACCCAATCATGTGGCTCAACTCCACAAAAGAATCCTTTTATCTTCATGCCCTAGCTGCAGAACCCTAACTTGGAAAAACTCTTCCACAAGACAGTGTATTCCACTGAAACTCTCTCCCTACGCCCATGTACTCCTTCCACTCTGGTTTGCAGATCAACCCTAGTCACACACTCAAATCTCTATGATTCCTTCGACCATGAAATCTCTCTTCACGGATGCCCTAGTTTTCAACATCTCTTCAATTTCATATCGCAAGTTAAATAATAACGTGCTCAACTTCATACTTATAGCTTTTTCCTCCTCTTTCGAAATAAATGCTACACCACCTACCAACATACTTAACATTAAATGTGGATTTTTCCACTAAATCCTACCTTAAGCAACCTTACCCACCCATCTAAACCTATTTTAAAATATTTTACAACCTTCTGGTGTGCAAACAATCCTAACCCGATCAAGACTCTTACGTGCACAGCGGCTGACTCTAGTGCCGAAGGCACTCCTTTTGTCCTTGACCTGATTTTTACCCTTTCTTACCTCATGTTGTTCTTGTGTTTTTACTTCTCTGTACATGGTTTTTGTAAATCCTTATCTGACAGCAAAATTATTATCCACCATTTCCACATGCGTTCTTCTATTTTTCACACCTTTAATCCTTTCATCTGGGCCTTAAAACTTTCACTATCAGCTTGTATCGTAATTTGCACTACTCCACATTACTCCACCCCATACTAAATCAGAGACCGGTCCTCTGGACATACACAACCCTTGAAAGTAATAAGTGGTTACTTGGCACACAAAGTACACAAAATAAAACAAAAAAAATGAACAACCAACGAGAAAGGAAACACAAAGAAAATAAATTCATAAAAGGAAATCCTAAGATAACTGGAAATAATGCATTATTTACAAACATAAGGAAGGCTTATTTATAGTATGGCTTGACATACTCCCATTGAAATGGCTAGGTAAATTCATCCAATCTAGCACTTATAACTAACATGCACCTAAATCAAGGATTTACGAGATGATGTAAGGGCCCAACCAATGGACTTTTAACTTCCTAGGATGGCACATATACTTGGAATCATACAAGAAACCATCTGCACAACCTCAAAATTCTTTTTCTTGATATGATGATCATGCCATGCCTTTTTCTAGACTTTTCAGTATTTTGACTCCATCTAGCATGTAATCATCTCTCATATAACTACATCCACTTATCAATCCTTTCTTCAAGTGCTTGTTCATCAACCAATCATCCTTCCCACGCTATACTTAGTGAGGGTAACATGAATTAAATTGGAAAAATAGTTGCCATTCCAAACACCAATTGAAATGGTGTAGCCTTATTCAACCTCTTGTAGGTTGTCATGTACACCCATAGAATGGTTGATACTTTATCATCCTAGTCTTGTCTTCCAACATCTCAAATCTTGGTCAATGTGTGACTCAATATCTTGTTAAACACTTCAATAGTCCCATTCGCTTGAGGGTGATAAGGGGTGGTCTTTTATGGGCTACCATAAATTGATCTAATAGAATCCTAACCATTTCATTAAAGAAATGTGTACCCCTATCAATTATCAAGCTCAAATGACATCTATACCTGTTGATTATGTTTTCCCATAAGAATCTAGCATTTTTCACTATAATGTAATGCTTTGTAGGCACTTCCTCTATCCATCTTGTCAAGTAATCGATGCAAGTAATGATATCTCATGAACCAGGTCCTTCGTATGCATGGTGAAATTGGTCCTAAAACTTCGATTGCCCACTTTTCAAATGTCTTTGCATTGGCCATCGACCTTAATGGCATCTCATCTCTCTTTCCAAGTTTTCCCAGTGCTTGACAATGGTCGCAAGCCTTGCCAAATCCAATACAATTCGGGTCGATGGTTTCCCACTAGAGCCTGCGAGTAGAATCTTTCACATGGTTGCATTTCATGCAAAGTTCCCTCTTGCAATCGGACACCCTATGCTTCCTCCATAATCATCTCATTCTCATGTTCTAATACACATCGGCGTATAACCTCATCATGGGTTAACTTATACATATCTCCACTAATCAACATGTGGGGCATGATGGGTATTGCTAATTGTTTTCTCTCCAAATCCTTCATCCCATCCGGTGCCACACCTATTTTAAGGAATACCGCAATATCTTCTAAGTCTGAGGGCACACATTGTAACCTAAATAGTTGCATGTATGGCATGGTATCCTCAATACTCTGCACATCCTCTCCTGATTCAATCCTAGATAAGTGACCAGGTCCTAAATTACTTTTTCCTAGTTTCACAACCACTTTGAACTCAAACTCTTGAAATAATAGGACCTAATGGCATATGTGTCCTTTAAGAACTAGCTTGTTTACCAAGTACTTCAGTACCATGTGATATGTGTAGAATACAAAAGGTTTTTCCAACAAATACTGCCTGAACTTATGTAACACGTAGATCATTGATAGTGCCTTGCACTCGGTAGTTGTGTACATCAAGTCTACTTGGTGTCAACTTCCTACTTGCAAAAAAAAAGGGTTGATCAACAATACCCTCACTAGGTTGTCCTAGTACTACTGCAATGGATATTCCTGAGGCATCAACATGTACATGGAAAGGCTTATCCTAAGATGGAAATCATAGTATGGGCGCAATGACAAGTCTATCCTTAAAAGTGTCAAATACCTTCATTTGCGCCTCTCTCCCCAATGTAAGGAACTCTTGTTCTTTAGAAATTCTTCCAAGGGTCCGGTGATCTTGGAATATCCTTTGATGAACTTCCTGTAGTACCCTATATGCCCAAGAAATCTGTACTATACTCTAACTAGTAGGCTCTCCCAATCCCACAATAACAACAACTTTTGTGGGATCCACTAACAAGCCCTCCTTACATATAATATGTCCCAATAAGGTTCCAAATGGAGTAGCAAAGACACATTTCTTAATGTTCAGGGATAACCTCAACATCTAACATCTCTTGAACATCAGCCTCAAATTGTCACAATGGTCTTTCACTAGCCCATACATCATCCAGTCATCTAGGTAGACTTGAAGAAACTTATGGATAAAGTCCTGGAATGTTTGTACCATGATGTACGAGAACACAACAAGATATTCTTCAATCCAAAAGGCATGATAGTGTAGGCAAATCTTCCCCACTCAATGGAAAAAGTTTTCTTTCCTAGTCTTCCTTTGTAATCCCGACATGGTGATACCTTGATAACTCATCCATGAAAGAATAGACCTCACTCCTGGATAGTCCTAGATTATCTTCAATGAATGGGATTGGAAAAGGGTCAATAACACACTTGCATTCAATTCCCTGTAGTCAAAATAGATCATTATCCTTTCATCCTTCTTAATGCTTATCACCATTGGCCTTACCCATTTTGATTCTTCCACATCCTCAATGATACCAAATGCTATCATCTTATCTATCTCCTCCTTGACTCTCACACGTAAGTTTGGATTCACTTGATAAAGTCTCTTCTAAATTGGGTGTGCACCTTCCTTCAATTTGATCCTCATCTCCCCAACAAATGGTTAATGCCTTTGACATCATGGTACCCATGCAAAAATAGATCCTGAAACTCATGCAACAGATCAATGATTTTTGAAACCTCTTCCTCCGACCAATAATCCCGAATGATAACTCCTTAGGTTATGTCTCTGTCCCAATATTAACCTTTTTGTTTTTAATTGATCATGGTAGGCACATGCTTGTTCATCAGTGCTATCTAGGACTTCACTCATACCTTTAGAATGGTTAACATCTAGACTTTCCATTTCTTCACCATCTACTACATAGACCATCTTTCCTTTTTCCTTTTTAATGCTAACACTCAAGATGTATCTCTTCCGATACTTCTTCATTGAAATACATATCCAAACTACTTTCACCAAAAAAAAATCCAGAACCTATCTTCTATCATAAAATGTCTCCGCTTGACATCTTACAATGCCTTATCTACTGATGGCTTGGTACTTCAATACTCAAATGATTAAATAGATCAGTCATTACTTCCTACCAATTCCTATCTCGATGGCATGTCTCGAGTGAATCTAACATGCACGTGCACAACCCTGTAAGGTGGAATATAAATTATATACCCATAACTAAGGTGGTAAAGCTTCATGCCTTCCATCTAGACCTTATCACATACTTGGAGATGGGAAGAGGTGGTCTCTTTGACATGGTAGTCTTGGATAATAGTGGGCACATTTCTCCTCCATAAACTTACTAAAAATTTGAATCTTACCTCGTACCATTCTAAAATACTCTCACGATGTGTATCCCACCAACATCTTTGTAGTCATGAGCAGTTATAGCTGCACATTCCCCTTCTCTGTTCCTCATTCTTTCTTTCACCGAGCCTCCATTTCTCACAAATAAACTTTAGGGTAGTTTCCTCCAGAGTAACTCAGTATTATTCCCTCCTTGGCACTTGACTGATTACACCTTTGTTAACCTTGTTACAGATCCTTGTAGCTATCACCCAATTAACTCATAAGTCATGTGCACCCAATTTTCATATGCTACACTAGTTTTATCACTCATTAACTGAGCATATTCAAATTGGATAACCCCTTCTATAGGATGAATTATCTCAGGATATCTGATGGAGTGAACATAGATTCTGTCAAGGACCTCTTCTCCCAAGGGCTCAGTATAGGGAATTGATTTCCCATCCGTCAAAGGAATGATGAACCGTTCCACCTTGTTCTCAAAACGTATATACCCCTTGTTAAACCGTAGGTCAACTATAATTTTGTAACACTAGGGGCACCCAAGAAATGCTAGAAAAATTTTTCCTCTACAAACGCAAAGACTTCAAAGTCCCCAGTGAACTTGGCCCCTTGAATAGTGATAACCACATCCTTCAAGATACCAATGGGAATTTCTTTTGTCTTTTTCACCATATACAACACATTCGAAGATGGTTATAATGTGGTCCTTCCCATGTGATGCCATGCATCCAAGGTGAGAACATTGACCTCCGCTCCTATGTTAGTGAGGATATTTCTCAAAATCCAGCCATCAACAATTGTATTCAATGTGATCTCTTTATCATATTCAAGGATGTGAGGAGGAAGGATTTAATGTAAAATATATATTTCATGCTCTCTCTCCCGGTGCATGGTACCTTCTCTCATAACCATTCTCCTAGAAAGGGAATGATATTATCCTGCCTTAACATTTTACACACTTCCCTGACCTCATCCAGATCCTTCTACGGAGCCTCAACATTCTTCCTTTTCTCCAATTGCCTTGACTGCTCCTTTAGACATTGGATCTCTCCTTGTAATCCCTGAATCACATCCATAGTCTCTTGATACACTTATTTCTGATGAGTAGGGTTTGGATACTTCCCATGTACCAATTCTTCCCTAACAACCAGTTTCTATCTTGGCATCTCCTTGCACACGCAACCTTTTCTCACGTTTTCACTAGTACATGTTCTAATCTTGACTCACACACCACTCTTGGCATCCACTATGGGTCAGAATTCTTTATACTTACCATCCCGGGCCTTCATCCTTGCTATTTTGTTAGCTCATATGTTCAAAAATCTCAGGAAATTCCTCGTACTTATGTTTTTTTGCACACCGTGATCATTGCAATAGACCAGGACAATCACATTTATAATGCCTTGTCAATCTACAATTATAACATGTTTCATGCAGGGAACTCACTTCTTCCTCTTCCATGGTTACTGCGACCATGAAATCCTCTTTGAAAACCTCTTCTTCGCACGCTCCTCCTTCTACGCACCCTTCATAGCAAAAATCATCATCCTTAGAATTGCTTGCAAGGCTATTATGGTGCACACCAAGATCAATAGCATCATGAATTTGGTCAATAATCCTGCAATCCTTGGTATCATGGGTCGTAGAGGTATAAGTCTTAAAATAGAAAGAAACGATCTTGCAGTTACGTGCTATAGTAGAGGACATTTATTTGCATCATGATCCCCATGGAAAATCTCATAGTTTACTTCCATGGTGTGTACCGAATTCTTAGGAAACTATATTTTGTATGACCATCCACTTCAAATTCTGTGCACCAATGACCACTACGAGCCTCATGTGCTAAATTTATAGACATCTTCTCCAACTACTAGGTCATTACAACAATTTGAGCCTCCAGAAAATGGCTAACACCAGTATCAATGCTCCCAATAGCCTCAGCACGTAGGGCAGCTTCCAAGGCCTCACGCGGGTCTATGAAATTATTGTGTGATAGTGCCCTTCTAAATGGTGTTATCAATCCCCCAAAAAACCATGGAGCATCTTTGAGAAAGGTGAATGTCATAGTATAGCTTTGATAAGATATTTTTTACCGTGTGTCATACTCTCGCACACTCTTTGTCATTCCTTACTGGATCTCTTTCAAAGAATTGATGCTATTATATTCAAACTCAGGGATATGGAACTCTGTTAGAAAGGTGTTATTCAATGTGGTGTAATCCACCACTATCTAATGGGGTTCATACTTATAGTAAACTGACTTTCCTTTCAATCTCGGGTAGTGATCCCCCTCGCGCACCATATAAATTCACACTTGTGAACATGATCTATAGCATCCTTAATACCTTTGTAGTTTGGTAGGTGTAAAGACATCTCAAAAACTAATTTTAGGGGTGGCTGAGGCTCTTGTCCACCTAACCCAAAACCTTGGTTTCCTCCTATGTTTCCTCCACCACTAGATCCACTAGACCCACCAGGCCATGTCCCTTCTGACCCACTAGATCCTATAGATTTTCTAGGTCCACCATGTCCTTTGGTCCCTACACCACCATATCCACCTCTTCTAGCCATAAAATGTCCAGAAGTGTTCATGCCTAGTGTTCCCAATGTCCCACTAAACTACACACCAATGGTTTATGATATTTTACTACTACTAATTATTTTTCCATGCCACTCCTAGATGAGATACCCAAACTTTGTGTATTTACAACTTATCAAAAATTAATTCAAACATAGGAATGATTTGTTCAACCATACATGTCCCAAATGAGAAATTTTATCTCCTAGGTGTAGATCGGTTAATTCCACTTGCTACCAACCCCGATTAAAAATACTTCTCCCTTAATCTAGAAAACCAAGCACTAGGGTTTGGTCACTATGTGAGTTCGGATGCATGCCAACAACCCTTCTTTATCCATGTGACGAACTCTCATCGAAGCTAAAGAGGATTTTGTCTCGCACTTGCCAAGATGGGGTAGCACAGACTGCTTAGGTTCCATATCCTCTGCGTGAACCGCAACTCCTTCACGTAATGTATACCTCCATAGATCCATCACACCTATAACCTCATGTTGTCTAGCCATATCCCTTTCATGAGATTCACTATACTTGAGTCATCTCTCTTCCCTTTCCTTTTCAACCACAATTTCCGACATCTTCCTCTACCCCTATCTTCCTCACCCAAAGCACTCGAGAGAAGCTTATCCTACCATAGGAAATTCCTCTAAACTTAATGTAATGATCAATATTTTCATAGCCAATGAGGTATCTTGTAAGAACGATACTTTTGGTTCTCTTAGGAACTTAAAATTAATAAATTTTGTATAAGAATACGTATAAATAACATATTCTAGAGTATAATTAGTCAAAGACTCCTTTCCACCAGCTTATCAACAACACACCTCTAAGTCGATCCACATCCCACATCTTCTCGTAATCATCTTGGGTCCATATGTGTGATCTATAGTACCATCTCGATATGGATGCATATGTTGAAATCCATTCATATAATTCTACTGGAAAGTAGTAGAATAAAGTTTCATATAGCTCATGATATAGGTGCTCTTCTACCCATATATGTGCATCAAACTCGAGTCCAGTGGTGAACCTTTGAGAAAAACCATCTACCATGCTCCTAAGCCATGCTTCAACACTCTCCAAGTTCATGCACTCAGTCATCACACATCAATGGAACCAAGATGTGGATGTATCCATTTCTCACAACTTTGAAAAGAGGTCCCAACAATGAAACCAATATGTATTCATTTTTATGCCATTAGAACAACAATATAATCCCATAAGTGTCGGCCTATCATGCAATAGTTGCTAGGATCTCACCCAAGGCATGGGTGGGTGCCGAGCCCTTGCTTTATGTGAGTCTAATGAAATAAACTTAGAAAAAGGGTAAAGAAACATGCATTCATTCTAAGAACTTAAGATGGGGAATTATATTAATGCATCCATTCAGAAAACAAGAGAAATATCAAATAGATAACATATCTGATTCATAATATAAAGAATATACAATAGGGTTTACACCCATGAACAATGTATATTTAAAATAGAACGATATATTCCTCATTAATATTAGTTCAATAACCACATTGCATTCCTTAAGGCCATAACATAAAAATGTATCAATGCGAGATAAGGCTCATGCATCAAAAATCCTAACCATGATTCCCATGTTACAAGAATGATCACAGAACCATCCCTCTAGATATGTCGTCTCTCCTATAACCCTCCTAATGAGAGTCCATAGAACCAATTACTTTTTCGCACAACTTTTCCTTTTCAATTGCTATGTGATGCCAAAGTGACAAGACACTTTTCTCAAAGATCCCTCATCTTTTCCTTCTACCCGAGCATATATATATAGCTTTAGAATCCACTTTGTTATGCCTTCTTGAAGTAATATATTTGTTGCCAAGTGTCCATGTGGTCCTTCAATTGAGCATGATTCTTCCCATCTAAGATCTCCTCTCTCTATAATGATGTCTTTCTAGATCCTTCCATTACATGGAATATTCCTTCTTTGACCACCAAGTTTCCAAGTTGGCACCTTATCCACTCTGCATGCTTAGTCGGGTCACGCTTTTCTTGTGTGCTACTAGGAATGTTGAATATGGCTAAGTCCCAAACCCTTTTCTTTTCCAAGTACGCGCACATCGTGGGTTTTACTAAACCCTCCTAAAACCCTTGTCCTTCTATATTTTCATATTTTGTCTTTCACAAAGAGGGGAATTTTGAGGGTGACAATAGTTGGCTCTTTACGGGGTGACTTGACTTGGAATAGAGAAACAAGGTAGGATCAAGAAACCAAGAAAAACCTCTAGGAAAGTATACCAATGCCTTATCCATTGGGCTTATAGATTCAAAGGCAAAGCAATACAGAGGATAACACATGGAAGGGAAAGAGAAACAAATGAAAATGGAAAGACCAAAAACCAAATATTGTACATGATATACGAAAGGAATTCCTAATCACCTAGGACTTGAACAACTTCAAATATTGCCCAAGATAAGGAAGTGTGAGAGGATATTCATCCATATAATTCAAGTAGGAAGAATTTTCTCTAGAAAATTGTCTAATTTTAAAAGGAACAATCCAAAGATAATCAAAGTTACCATGGCTCCCACGAGGTTCATGTATTTTATCCCACAACAGAACAATGTATCCTACTTGAAAATATCTCGGGTCTATCCTTCTTATCAAACAAATATTTAACCTTCATTTGATGAGATGAGATTCTATCAAAGACATGTATCCTATCTTCATCTAGCTTCTAGAGATACATGATCCTCTTGTCTAAGGAATTGAAGAAAATTGAATCTTAAATAGCCTTCATTAAGTGTAAGGTTGGTGATTCCACTTATTCTCTGGAAGTTAGGCTTCAACACCATACACCACTTGAAATGGAGACACTCAAATTTATCTTTTGGGTGTAATTATATCTACCCAGAGAGCATCATAGAGCTTCTTATGCCAATTCCTTTGAGATTCATTGACAAGATTTTGAACGATGGCTACTAAATTCTTATTTGTGGATTTTTCTTCTCCATTTCCTTGAGGTTAATAATCTTGAAGAATGAGCAAGGGAAATTCCATAGCCATAGAAAAAATCCATCATCTCAGAAGAAGAAAAATTAGAAGCGTTGTTAGTCACAATTTTGTTTGGTATTCCAAACCTTATCAAGATGTTTACTTTGATAAAATTACATAAAACCTCATAAGTAGTACTTTTGACTGGAATAGCCTCTACCCACTTGGTGAAGTAATCTATATCAGCTAGCAAGTACTATCTCGAGGCATAGCAATAGATAATAAAATCCTTGCTGAAATTAGGACATGCTAAGATATGAGTTTTAGCAATGGCTTTCTTGATTCCTTCAAATGCTTCTTTCCCTTTGTAATTCCAACAAAATCTTTTCTTTTGTTTCATCATGTGAGTGATACTCATAGTCAGTTCTATAAAATCTTGAATGAACCTCCTTAAGAAATTTATCTTACCAAAGAAAGAGTGAACACCTTTCTTGCTTGTGGGAAGAGGAATCTTTTGAATTACTGAACTCTTTCGGATCTATCTTAATTCCTTCTTTAGAAATAATATTCCCTAGCATCTTACCTTCAATAACACAAAAGATAGATTTCTTCTGATTAAGAGATACTCCATGCTCTCTACATTTCGAAGGACATTTTCAAGATGCTTTGAAAAATTATCTGCTTTATTCTTAGAGAAAAAGTCAAATCATCAAGGTATACAAAAATGCATTTTCCCTTTAAACTACCAAAGGCTAAATACATTGCTCTTTGAAAAGTGGCACCAGCATTGATAAGGCCAAATGGAATTCTCTTATAGGTGGAGGTGCCCCACGAGAATAGTAAAAGAAGTCTTGTGTTGATCTGGGGTGTTGACTTCCACCTGATTGTATCTAAAAATCCATCATGCATGGACAACATCTCAGAGCCTATGACTTCCTACAAAACTTGATCCATCATGGGGAGGGGATAGTTATCTTTGAGAGAATCCTAATTTAAATTCTTGAAATCCACACAGATACGAATCTCACCATTCTTTTTTCTTATTGGTACAATTTTGGTAATCCATGTTGAATGATGTATAGGAAAAATAATCTTTTCTTTCAGTAATTTTTGGATCTCTTAAAAATGGTATCAACAATCTTAGGATTGTATTTCCTTTGCTTCTTCTTGAAAGGTTTGATCCCAGGTCTTAGAGGAATATAGTGTTGCATTTATTTTGGTTGAAAGGATTTGAGATCATCATATAAGTAGGAAATAATGTTGGCATACTTACTTAATAAATTTGTTTCTTTCTTCCTTTCTTCTTGAGTGCAACATTTACCAATATTCACCATTTTTAGTTCATCGTTACTTCCAATTTCTATATTCTCATACTTAGTAGATTGATGAGCCCCTTGAGGAGATTTTGATTTGATATACATATCATGTTTATCAAACAGATCTTCTAGACTCACTATCCCTTTAGGTATCTTGTTACCCTTCAACATAATATAGCCATGCTGATCCATTTCTTCCTTGATATATTATTCATTAGAGGGTACATACTCTCTAGGATGAGTCTCACTTCCTTAAAGATATAATTGATTGAAGTTATCTTTAAGATCCAAGAAATAGAGAAAGTGTTGATCATCATTGAAAACTTTTCAGTTGAGTCCATTATCCAGCACACTAGGCCTAAGGATCATCTCAATGGAAAATATTTCTTGAGAGAAATCTAGGTGAGGAATCAACAAAGATCCTGAGACAGCTAGAGAATCAACTCTAGTGTTCTTTTCTCTTGGCATAGATTCAATGGAGAAAGCATCAAGAAATTAAATGGAATCCCAGACAAGATTTCTATAATATTTCAACCTCCTATTCTTGACATGAAAAATATCTCTGACTTGTTTCACAATTAAATCTACATGACCACGAGCACAAAGGTTCTTCATTCCCATTTATTTTTCCATGTTCAATCCAAGGATGAGAGCCTCATATTCAGCTGTGTTGTTTGTATTTTGAAATTAAATCTTAAATGGAAAAGGATGAATCTTCCTTCTCGAGAGATTATCACCATGCCATCTCCTGAACCAGGTGAAGAACAACTTCCATCAAATTACAGAGTCCAAATTCCATTGGGATCATGAATCAATCCATTATGAATTTTTTCCTCAAATTGTGACATGATCATATAGTTACCATTCCCTATATCTTCATAGAGTATTTTTGCTTTTGGATCATTAGTCTTTTGCACTATGTACTTTGTTTGTCTTTCTGGTAACAGATTTTTCATGTTTCCATTGACCGGATTAAAGTGTGTGACCAATCCATCTGAATTTCACCCTCCCTATAGAAAATTCTACCCAACAACATACCATATGAGGGAGGAATATCAGCTACTAGAATAGTGGCTTTGACCCTTTTCTCTTGAAAAGAAGTGAAGGCTACTTTTGCATCTTTAATCCTTCTAACCAAAGTTACTTCCCTAATCTCCATGGAGTAGAAAGAACCAAAATTACATGTTAGAGTCAAGCCCAAAGCATGAGCTACTTTTGCAGACATTACATTATCTTATGCTCTCCCGAGTCAATGACACAATTGCTGAGTTTATGGAAAACTATGAGAAGTGTTACAGAGAGAATGGTTTAATTTTCTCATTAGGTGAAGTGACTATAGCTACAAGACATGATTTGGAGGAGGGAGAAGTGGGTAAAATACCTTTAGAAGTATTGGGTGAAGCTTTGGATTTAGAATTGACAAACTTTACTACTTTAGCAAAAGCATTTGGATGAGTCTCGGTAAAATTTTGCCTCTGAAATTTGGATCTTTGTCTTCTTAAGGTGGTCAATGATATCAAAATACCGGAGGTGGATAGGGTATCATTACTATGAACAGGAGAAAATTTTGATTTATCAAGTTTAGGAGTTGAAGGACAAGAAGTTTTGGAAGCAGAGGTAAAAGGAGAAGAATTATCATTACTTAATTTTTGTGTGGAGGTGGTGGGAACAGAGGCTCCTCTTCTTGCAAATACTTTGGAATAGTTATAGGAAATTCCTTGGATTTTTAGCGCAATGCATCACTTTTTCTTCTCTTTTCATTTTCTCCCGAGTCATAACATCATATGAATCACTATTCATATCTGCCATTACTTCATCATGTTCATCTTCATCATCAATACCTCCAGTGGTGAGGAAATGAACTTGAGATTGACCAAGCTCCTCCTGTTCTTCATAAATCTCTTCTTCTGGTTCTTCATAGTATTCATTAACCTCCTCATCATTAGGTTCTTGAACTTTGCAAGTTATATTTACTAGAACCTTGATGGGTGGGCCTTCAATAGCCAATCTAGTCTGAGAAGAGGTTAAACAGTTCCTAGGCTGAAAATTCTTTCTTGGAATATCTTGGTAAGGAGTATGTTGAGCCAATTGTTTCTTGATAGCAATGAGATCATTTTCCAAGTTCTACACTAACTGATCATAGTTGGCTCCCAAGGAGGAAGAAAAATATGCTTTATACTTGGAGGGTTCTATTTTCAATTTTCTAGACATGATCGGATCATCCTAACCGGTGATAGCCAATCATTGATCAACCTTCGAGTCACGAGGTTATCTCTCCTTAATGCATAACTTACTTTAGGTAACTTGGCATTGTGGAATAAGAACTTCTAGATTTGATATATAGGATGGGTGTTATATGGAATTTTATGAATTAGCTTGTTAAATTTGGCCACAAAATATCTTAGAGCCTCATATGGTTCCTTCTTGATATGAGAGATTTGAGCTAAAATATCATGCACATCTTTAGAAGGTTTGAAACGCTTCTCAAAATGAGTTTTCATGCTGGTCCAATTAGTAATCAACCCAACACAAAGATGATAAAACAAATCAATAGCATTATCTTGCAATTTTTCCATGAAAATCCTAAAAGAGAAGTCTTCGTGTTCAACCCCAAGATTCCCACATGCAACAATGAAGGCTACAATGTGTTCATCTAGGTTAACTTTCCCGTTGCCTCAAAATCAAGGAAAATTTTTCATGTTGCCCCTAGGTAACTCATGCAATGGCTAAGGAAGAGCAAGAGGCCCAACCTGTTGTCCCCAAGGAAAAGGTGTGGCCATATTTGGGAAGATTGACTATAGGGGAACTATAACTCCAGCCAACACTAGAGCACGGAGGTTAGGACTGAGTTTTTCTTGAGGAACCCTATCTTTAATAGGAGGTGTGCTCACAGAATGAGTTCTTCTATTCCTTCCTTCTGGAAGAAGAGGGAAGTTTTGTTGCTCTAGAAGTTGAAAATGGGAATCTTATACCCCGATATATTTCTTCCCACGTGTATACCGTAGAGTATCTACATCGTAAAATGATCTTGAAATTGTCTTTTAGAAAGGAATACATTGGAAACATAATCCCCAGTGGAGTCGCCAATAACAGTTGGGTTTTGATTTAGCACTTTTAGTGATTAAAATTCAGTGGAAAACAAGTCCATCCTCTTTATGGGAGAGGTTCCCTTATTGAAAGAGGGAAGAAAATCTTATATACAAATGTACAACTTTCATATCAATGAGGACCTCTGATACCTTGAAATTTTTTACACAAAACTAGATTATCAATACAAAAGAACAAAAGAACTAAGAAATAGGAAGGGTAGAACATAACAACACTTTCAAGAAACATAGATAACATAATATAAACATATAGGTATTGAGAAAGAGTGATATAGAACATAATCATTCACATTAATAACATAAGATATCATTCTCAGAGAGTCAAATTTCTAGAAACCATATCAGTAAGAACACAAAGTTTCTTATCATAAAAGATTAATGATCCATAGATTTCAGATAAGCAAGAAAGGATAATAGATGAAGATAGAAACAAGAGGAAAATTCTTCATTTTTGATTGCTTCAAGTCTATTTACACTTCATAAGTATGAGGGTATAACCCTAAATAATGGCATGGAGAGCCCATTATATAGCTTACAAAATAGTTAATTTCGGTTACAACTTCTTTTAACCAAAAATTAAAGACTAATTAAGAAATACATGAATACAAAGTCTTTAATCAAATATTACATCATGCGTGTCACAAACCCCAAAATAAAAGAATTTTATTCAAGACCCCAAAGTAGAAACATCGGCGAGGATTAGAGGTGCCAACCGACTTAAGAATTCAATTCTTGAGCCTCTTAAATGCCTCAAATATCTCCATGCATTTTGGAATGGTAGTGTTGGAAGTGGTATGAGTTCAAGTGCCAAGACACTTCTCCATATCCTTAACATATTTTTTATCCTCCAATTTTTTTTTTTGGCTTCGTTGATGGCTTAGTGGGAGAAAAACATCCTTCATCTTTTCCTTGGTCATTGACTCTTCTTTGAATAGACCTTCTTTGAAAAAGGAATTAAAGTGAGCCTTGATCTCTTGAATGGAAAAAGCAACACACAGTAGCTTCATTCTGAATTTGTGATGACCATATTTGAAGGAAGACAAAACACAACCCTTGAAAGTTTCTCCTTTTTCCACATATTGTTCATTTCCCCTAGTGCTTATTCCGAACCTTAATCTTCCATTCAACACTAAAAATCCATGTTCTTGACAAGTTGTTCTTGGCTTCATTGAACACTTTACTTGGTCAATGATATTTTCTCATCGAGTAATGGGGGTAGGGCTATTGCATCCCAATCTATTCCATAAATCATCAAGATCTAGATGTCGAGCTTCATTGTCACCAATTTTAGGTACAAAGGTTTCCAAGGAAGAGAGGTGTTTGTGCCCTTGATATTGCATTTTCATCATGATAGAGGTAGGAGGGAAAATATTTCAATGGAGTGAAAACATAGTCTCAAAATAATCCCTGCAAGAGAAGATATGGAAGCACGATGTGAGTGGGAAATGGATTAATTTTGCATAAATACAAGCGAGGAGAAATAAGCAGGAAAGGTGAAAATGAATCAACGGTCATCCCCTTTAAATAGCAGACAGGAGAGATAAAAACATCAATGCACAATTAATATCCTTCGCACTGACTCAAAAAGGTCAAAAAGTGGAAAAAGTGGAAAAACTTGGCCCAGACGGTCCATGGGACATTGGGACATGAGGGACGTGTAAATCCAAAATACCGATCTAAAAGATTGTGAAGAAAGTGGGTCTAGAGAGTATAGATGGTCCATAACACATTGGGACATGAAATACGTCCAAACCCGAGAAATATGATGAGTGAAGTAGTGCGGAAAAAATTGCAAATCGATGAACAGAGAGGCCCGGGCACACTTGGGACATACGGAACAAAAATATCTAAAAAAGTTCTACACGAGCATAATGTTGTGGAGAAAGTGGTAAATTGGGGAACTGGGGGCCTAGAAGTACATGGAACATGAGGGATAGAAATATCCAATTTACCCACACAACACTAAAAAGACTTCAAAGAGTGAATTTTTAATCTTTTAAAGATTCTTACTTTACATAAACACTTCTAAAAAGGACCAACTCAAATTTTTAATATTTTGTCTTTCACGAAGAGCGGAATTTTGAGGGTGACAAAAACTGGCTCTGTCTAGGGGTGACTTGAATTGGAATAGAGAAACAAGGTAGGATCAAGAAACCAATAAAAACTCTGGGAAATTAGACCAGTGCCTTATCCATTGGGCAAATAGAGTCAAAGGGAAAAGAAATACAAAGGACAACACATGGAAGGGAAAGAGAAACAAACCAAAAGGGAAAGACCAAAAACCAAACATTGTACATGATATACAGAAGGACTGCCTAATCACCTAGGACTTAAAAAACTTCAAATATTTCCCACTATAAGGAAGTGGGAGAGGAGATCCATCCATATAATCCAAGTAGAAAGAATTTTCTCCAGCAAAGTGTCTAATTTTAAAAGGACCAAGCCAAAGAGAATCAAACTTACCATGGCTCTCACAAGGTTCATGTCTTTTGTCCCAAAGTAGAACAATGTCTCCTACTAAAATATCTCTTGGTCTATCCTTATTATCAAACAAAGCTTTCACCTTCAGTTGATGAGTTGAGATTCTATCAAAGACCTGTATCCTATCTTCATCTAGCTTCTGGAGATACATGATCCTCTTGTCGAAGAAAGCGATGAAATTTTAATCTTTAATAGCCTTCATTAAGTGAAAGGCTGTTAATTCCACTATTACTGGAAGCCGAGCTTCAACACCATACACCACTTGAAATGGAGAAATTCTAGTTTCTCTTTTGGGTGTAATTCTATCTGTCTAGAGAGCATCATAGAGATTCTTGTGCCAATTCATTTGAGAGTCATTCATAAGCTTTGGAATGATGGCTACAAAATTCTTATTTGTGGATTCTACTTGTCCATTTCCTTGAAGGTAATAATCTGAAGAATGAGAAATGGAAATTCCATAGCCATAGAAAAATGCATTATCTCGGAAGAATAATATTTAGAAGTGTTTTCAGATCCACAATTTTGTTTGGTATTCCAAACCTTATCAAGATGTTTTCTTTGATGAAATTACATACCACCTCAGAAGTAGTACTTTTGAATGGAATAGCCTCTATGCACTTGGTAAAGTAATTTGTAGCAGTTAGCATGAGAGTATGTCTAGCACTAGAATGTGGGTTGAGTTTTCTAATGAAATCCAATCCCCACTCTTGAAAAGCCTCATCAATTATTACTAGTTTGAGTGGTAAAGCATCCAATTTAGGTCTCCCAACAAAAGTTTGACAGGCTTCACACTTCCCTACCCATTTTTATTCATCTCCAAACAATGTAGGCCAATAGTACCTGTACAAATAATTTTTGGGAAGTGACAGAAAAGAGAAATGTCCCCCACAAGCTTGATCATGAAAAGCTGAAAATACTTTTTTTTTCTTTGTCCACACACTTAAGGAATCTTCCATCAATTCCTCACTTAAATAAAATATTTTCCCACAATACATACTGTGCATACCTTATCTTAATGGATCTCTTTTCCTTGGAACTCAAGTGAGATGGACATTCTGCATAAGTAATAAAATGTGCAATATCAGCATACCACTTGTCAGATTCAACTGAGAAGAGGACAACAGGAATATCAACTACTTCGTGGACAATTACTCATTATCTCCTTTTGCAATAAGTTCACATAAGCCTTTACCTCGGACTAAATTTTTGGATTAATATCAATATCATACTCTTGATCTTTCACTACCCAATTTCATCTCTTAGTTCAAAAATCATGTTGCGTAAGAATAGACTTAATAGTCATATCGGCATAAATACAACAGAGTGGGAATTGAGGATATAAAAATGAAACTATTTTACAACTTTAACAACTATAAAAGCATGTTTCTCCATCGAAGTATAATTAAATTCATGGCCTTTCAAAACATAGCTCATGAAGGAAATCAAAATTTCATGATCCTTAGAATTTTTGTGAGTTAGTATAATAGCCAAGGTACTATCTCGAGGAATAGTAATAGATAATAAAATCCTTGCTGAAATCAAGACATGCTAAGATAGAAGTTTTAGCAATGGATTTTTTTATTCCTTCAAATGATTCTTTCCCTTTGGAATTCCAACCAAATTTTTCTTTCTTTTCATCATGTGAGTGATACTCATAGTCAAATCTATAAAATCTAGAATGAACCTCCTTAAGAAATTTATCTTACGAAAGAAAGAGTGAACACCTTTCTTGCTTGTGGGAAGAGGAATCTACTAAATTTCCTAAACTCTTTCTATATCTATCTTAATTCTTTCTTTGGAAACAATATTCCCTAGAATATTACCTTTAGTAACACAAAATCAAGACTTCTTAGGATTAAGAGATACTCCATGCTCTCTACATTTTGGAAGGACTATTTCAAGATGTTGAAAATGATCTGCTCTAGTCTTAAAGAAAATGGTCAAATCATCAAGGTATACAACAATGAATTTTCTCTTTAGACTACCAAAGGGTAAGTCCATTGCTCTTTGAAAAGTGGCACCAACATTGATAATCCCAAATTGCATTCTCTTGTAGGCGAAGGTGCCCCAGGAGTAGTAAAAACATTCTTGTGCTAATGCAGGGTGCTTGACTTCCACTGATTATATCCGAAAAATACATCTAGCATGGACAACATATCAAATCCTGTGAATTCCTTCAAAACTTGATCCATCATGGGAGTGGATAGTTTTCTTTGAGGAAGCTTGATTTTAATTCCTAAAATCCACACAAATATGAATCTCACCATTTTTTTCTTCTTGTTACAATGTTGGCAATCCATGTTGAATGATGTATAGGAAAAATAATCTTTTCTTTTAGTAAATTATGGATCTCTTGAAAAATGGTATCATTAATCTTAGGATTGTATTGCATTTGCTTCTACTTGAAAGGCTTGATCCTAGGTCTCGGAGGAACATAGTGTTGCGTTTTTTTGGTTGAAAGGATTTTGATCATCATATGAGTAGGAAAGAACATCAGCATACTTTCTTAATAAATTTTTACTTTCTTCCTTTCTTCTTGAGTGTAGCATTTCCCAATATTCACCATTTTGGGTTCATCGTTACTTCCAATGTTTATATTCTCATACTCGTAGATTGGTGAGCCCCTTGATGAGATTTGGATCTGATATACCTATTATGTTTATCAAACAAATATTCTAGACTCATTATCCCTTTAGGTATCTTAGTTTCCTTCAACTTAATACAACCATTCTAATCCATTTCTTCTATGATATATTATTCATTAGAGGGTACATATTGTCTAGGCTGAGTCTCACTTCCTTCAAAATATAATTCATCAAAGTTATCTTTAAGCTCTAAGAAAGAGAAAATATTGATCATCATTTAAAACTTTCCAGATTGCATGCATTATCCGGCATACTAGGCCTAAGGATCATCTCAATGAAAAATTTCTCTTGAGAGAAATCTGGGTGAGGAATTAACAAATATCCTAAGATACTTGTAGAATCAGCTCTAGTTTTCTTTTCTCTTAGAACAACTTCAATGGAGAAAGCATCAAGAAATTAAATGGAATCCCGAAAAGATTTCTATAATGGTTCACCTCCTATTCTTGACTTGAAAAATATCTCTGACCTGTTTCACAATTAACTCTGCATCACCACGAGTTAAAATATTCTTCACTCCCATTTATTTTTCCATGTTTAATACAAGGATGAGAGACTCATATTCATATGTGTTGTTTGTATTTTCAAAGTAAATCTTAAATGAAACAAGATTAATGTTCCCTTCTAGAGAGATTAGTACCACGTCGGCTCTAAAACCAATGAATAACAACTTCCATAAAATTCCGAGTCCAAATGCCATTGGGATCATGAATCACTCCCTTAGGAAGTTTTTCCTCTACTTTTGACATGATCGGATAATTACCATGCCCTATATATTCATAGATTATTTGTGATTTTGGATCATTAGTCTTTTGCACTATGTACTCGCTTTTCTTTCTCAGTAACAAATTTTTCATTTTTCCATTCAACGGATTAAAGCGTGTGACCAATCCATCTAAATTTCACCTCCTACCTCCCTACATAAATTTATACTCAGCAAAATACCATACAAGGGAGGAATATCAACTACTAGAATAGTGTCTTTGACCCTTTTCTCTGGAAAATCGATGAAGGATACTTGTGCATATTT
This sequence comes from Taxus wallichiana var. yunnanensis, assembly GCA_018340775.1. Taxonomy (NCBI): domain Eukaryota; kingdom Viridiplantae; phylum Streptophyta; class Pinopsida; order Cupressales; family Taxaceae; genus Taxus; species Taxus wallichiana. Next base: position 506,552,372 of record CM031235.1, read on the forward strand.
ATTCATTCCAATCAAAGGTACTTCCTAATTTCCACAGAGTAGCAAGAACCAAAATTATATGCTAGAGTCAAGCCCAAAGCATGCGATACTTTTGCAAGCATTACATTATCTCGATGCTCCCGATTCAATGACACAATTACTGATTTTATGGCCAAGTATGAGAAGTGTTACATAGAATGGTTTAATTTTCTCATTAGGTGAAGTGACTACAATAAAAGACTTAGTTGGGAGGAGGGGGAGTGGGTAAAAGACCTTTAGAAGTATTGTTTGAAACTTTGGATTTTGAATTCACAAAATTTACTACTATAGAAAAATCATTTGGATGATTCTAGTAAAACCATACCTCCGAAATTTGGATCTTTTTCTTCTTAAGGTGGTAAATGATATCAAAAGACTCGAGAGGTGGATGGGGCATCATTACTAGGAATAGGAGAAACTTTTGATTTATGAGGTTTAGGAGTTGAAGGACCAGAAGTTTTGGAAGTAGAGGTAGAAGGAGAAGAATTATCATTACTTACCTTTTGTGTGGAGGTGGTGGGAACATGGGCTCCTCTTCTTGCAAATAATGGAATAGTTACAGGAAATTCCTTGGATTTTTAGTAGGTTGCATAACTTATTATTTTATGCTCATTTTCTCCGAGTCATAATAGCATATGAATCACTATTCATATATGCCACTACTTAATCATATTCATATTCATCATATTCATCTTCATCATTAATAACTTTAGTAGTGAGGAAATGAAATTGAGATTCACCAAGCTGCTCCTGCTTCTTCATCAATCTCTTCTTATTGTTCTTCATAGTCTTCATTAACCTCCTCATCATCGGGTTTTTGAACTTCACAAGTTATATTGATCGGAACCTTGATGGGTGGACCTTTAATAGCCAATATAGTCGAGAAGAGGGTAAACGGATCCTAGGCTGAAAATTCTTTCTTGGTATATCTTGGTAAGGTGTATGTTGAACCAATTGTTTCTTGATAAAGCAATGAGATCATTTACTAATTTATGCATTAACTCGATCGAGTTGGCTCCTACGAGGAA